>UYYG01001166.1:4951-604951 GCA_900625125.1 Dracunculus medinensis
AAGAATTTCTATCAATATTTAAAAGTTGTTCTTCTTTATTTGAAAAGTAATTATGAATGGCGCTACGGAAACTTTTTAAGCTTTCTTTATATGCAGAGAAGTCATTTGGCAATTTGGTTAATTGTATTTATTATAAAGTTTCTTTTCTTAAGGGATTTTAGAAAAGTGGGAATCGACCTAATGTTCGTTTTTCTTAAAGGGATATACTGGTCTATTAGATATAAAATAATGCTATTAAGAAATTAACTTTTTCATCGATAGAGGGAGTTAAACAGAATAAGAAATCCCAGTTTATTTCTGCGAGGATAGAATTAAAGATTTCATAATTACAGTGACGGTAACCTCTAGAAAATCTCGAGGGAGATGAATAACGGTCTAATTTTAATGAAGCATGAATGATATTGTGATCACTATTACAAAAAAGGTTCCAAGACTCTAATACTATCAACAAGAGAGGTAGAGGTAGGTAGCTAACACAACATCTAATATATTGTTGTACCTAATGACGACCATAACATGTTGCTCTAGACCAACATAGGTACAAAAAGTTAGAAAATCCTCTTCAAATTTATTGTTACTTTTTAAACAATTTTCCCAATCTATGTTTGGCATATTAAGATCAATTACATAATCAGTACCAATTAATTTTAATTTGAGTAACAAATTGTAAAGGTCCCTAGTGAATTTGCTTCCATAGCCCGGTGGGCGATATAGATTTAAAAGGGAAATATTTCTGTTATTAAAATAAATTTTAATTATCAAAAATTCAAAAGAGGAGCAAACATAATCATCGAAGGTTATAAATTTATAATAATCAGGAATAAGCATGATAAGCCCACCTCCACGAATATTTGAACTATAGAGTCATCCAACCACGTTTCATTGATACAGAAAATACTGTTTGGGTTATCAATTAGTAAGAGTCTTAAGTCATAAAGTTTATATTTTAAACTTCTTGCATTAAAAGTATATAAAGATAAATTACCTCCTATTTCATTAACCTTACTTGATAACTTGTCCTAGGCTGCTGCAGACTGATGAGAATATGTTGGAATCAAAAAATTGCTCGTCGGTGCAATCCATTGGCGAGGCTGCCTGAGTTCCACTATTTGAAGATTTCTGACGACATACTTTTTCAGATTGAGACTTTGATTTCGTGTATAACATTCTTTTCGTAGCTGTTTATCTAGCAATAATTCTCTTTTCGTCAGATCTTTTCGCAAAAAACTTCCAGGGGGAACGATCGAGCGCACATCTTTGTTACGCAAAACAGACATGGCCATATGCTTATCTTCGAGACGAATTTTAAGTACTCGTGGCCTGCCTATCCCCTTCCTTCCATGATGACAAACCTCCTTAATGAATTCAGTCTTGAACCCAGCAGCAACTACAATATTTTCTGATAAGAGCCTATCGGCAGTAGCAGATTCATCATCCTTAGATTTCTCTGGAATGTTTATGCCAACTAGACATGGTTCTTTTTCCTTTTTTTCAAAATATTCTTCAATGGTTTCCAATACTTGTTCAGTTTCGATTTTTGAATGCTCGAAGTTGCCCAAAGACGAAACTTTCAAATTATTAATATCATTCTTAAGTTCTTCGTTGACCTTTGTAAGTATTTCAACAGATCTAGTTAAATGCATAATTAGATTTTGTTGTTTTTCATATTTCTCAGTAATGGAACAGTAATTTCTCAGTAATTTCTCAGTAATGAATAGTAATGGAAGCTAGTTGACCTCAGATCCTCGATAGTTTTATTTAAACAGCTAACATTATTATTGGAAACGGCCCCATAAGCTGTTACTTTTTTCGGTGCCATTTGGAATTTCCTCTTATCTTACAAGTAAACGGTATAAAACAATATGATCAATATACTTTTGAAAAGAATGTCTTTCAGACAAGCGAAAAGAATGCTACTCTCGTAACCAGAGCCTTAATATACGAAATATGTCGTCAAATCTTCAAATAGTAGAATTAAGTCAATGGTCTGGAACAGCGGACAATTGCACAACCTCTCCTTTCTGGCCAGAATATAATAGCCTAGGTCTGTTCGGCTAGATAAAGCAGGATTAATAGCAAAAGAAATCATTTGTTTCAATATATTTAATGCCAGAATTTTAAAACATAAATTTTATTGATCTGCAGCTCCTATTAACTGACAATCCAAGTAGTAGTTTCCAGTGAACCATGGCTGATGATTCTACTGACCATCATGAACTGAACTTCAATAGATGCGCAAAGATAGAATAGCAAATGGTCTGAATACACGTGAGGGTCGGTTTACTACGCTCATTCCCATTTATTATAAATATGCAATTATTAATGATTATGTTTCTTTCTCTTATAAATCTCTAATAACAAAAATTTATCTCGTTAATAGAAATATTTCTCTCCTAAATATATATTATCTGCCAGCTATGGAAGTAATTGCACCATTGATCTTTACAACTTATTATTTAAATTAAAATTTAGTTGTGATTACTTAATTGTTGGTAATCTTAATATGCTAAATAAGACTAAGAAAGTAGACTAATTATATGAAAAACAGTAACAAATTTGAGGAAGATTTTCAAAACTTTTGCACCCAACTGGTAGAGCAGCATGTTGAGATCGCCAAAGCACAACGCTGTATTGTTCCACTCCTCCTCTTCTGTTCCTTCTCTCGTCAACAGCGTTCGTATCGTTCTTGAGCGTTCTTGTAGCAATGATCAAAATATTATTCATGTCTCACTGGCATCACTGACACTGAACCATTACATACTTCCTTCCAGATTTATTAGAAATTATCGTAGTCGTGATTATAAAATCATTAATTCTCTCCTTGCAGACATGAGCTGCGATTTCATATTTGTCTAATTGATTCTATCGACCAAAGAGTTAATTTCCTTGATAACACCATACTATACCTCACAGAGCGTTATCTTCCTTTAAAAAAAGGCGTTAAGTCTATTCCTCTTACAAAATCTCAAATTCTTAAAAAAATCTTTAAGTATAAATTAACTAAATTATCATGTGATCTCTTTGCATTTAAAGAAAATTCCGTTATGCCATTCATAAATACTTTTCAAATAAAGATGATATGAGAAGAATTTTCAAATAGCAGCAGAGATTCTTATTGGAACTATATTTTAAAAAAATTGCATGTCCACGAAAACAAATGATTATAGCATAATGATAATGTGATAACTTCCGATATTGACGTTGCAGTTGCATTTAATAAATATTTACCTATTCGTTGACGAAATTAGCACTCTTTTCATGAGAATCGAAGTTTCCTCAGCAAGATTGATATAACTCTAGATCTCTATAATTCTTTCAATAAACTTAAATTAAAAAATGCGCAGTTTCCCTAAGCCTTCCTCGGTTTTTAATTTACAAGGATTTTATGATGAATGGTCTAGATCCAAGATTTGGAAATTATATAATTCCCATATAATTCCTATTCATAAAAAGGGAAACAACTATCTTTCCAATTCAGTTACGGCCTATTAGCCTAACATATGTCAGTAGCAAAGTACTGGAGAATGCTGCAACAGGTTGCTTACCTATCTTGATGCCAGCAATTTAATATCAGCATGGTTTTTGCTCGAAAAAATCCACTTCCTCACAGAAATTTCCTGATTGATCGGTTGATAATGGAAAAGTAGCATCAGTTATCAACCTAGATCTAGCCAAAGCATTTGATACCGTTCCCACAGTAAGTTGTTGGTTCCCTTTAATCATTATGGTATTGAAGGACAAATTGCATAATTGAATATCAGGTTTCTTGAAAGATCTACACCAAGCTATCCGTACCAATATCTCTCTTTCAAATTTAGCTCCAGTTAAATCATGTGCCTCTCAAGGTAATTGTATCGCACCAGTACTTTTATTATTATATGTTAATAACATCACTAAAGTCGTACTAAATTATATAATTTATCTTTATACTGATGACTGTAAAATTCTCATGGTAGATCGGCTAACCCGTGTTCACTAAAAGATGGCCTCAATAGAATTTGTAACTGGTCATATGACCGGCTAGAAATTAGCCTTTTCATTCATTTTACATATAAATTCAAAAGGATTCGGTCTCAGATCTTGGAAAAATTATGGATGGAAATCCAGATTTCAACTACCACTGCAGAACCATAGCAAATGAGAATCCTCAAGAATAAATTTTATTTTTCGCTCGTTTAAAGGTAGAAGTGAAGGGACTTTCTTATTAAAATGTACAGCTTGACTTCTTCTTTAGTACAATTAATACAACTGAAGAACTCCAGAAATATTTTATACATCCCGATAGAAAGCTTAATTACAAAATGCAACTTCAATTATATAACATAGACCCCCTCTTAAGTCTTCAAATTGAGCAAAATTTAGTTTATATTTATGAAATTCTATGTGATTATGTCAAATCAGACTGATCTAAATAAAACTTTAGGTTAAATTTCAAAATCTAATGAGCTAAAATTATTACTAAGCGCAAAATTAAACTAAAAGCGCATAAATTTTTTATTTGCACCATTTATTACTGAATAAGTTGCCGAATGACGTTTTTGCATCGTCCTTAGTTACAAATAATATCATTCGTGGTGTTATTTAAAAGGTTCACAAAATGCAGGTAGTTTAGTAAATCTTTATTTTTATCACCTGCGTAAAAATAGATTAATAAATAGATTAATATGTTTATGCTCGCCTGCTACGTTTTACTTATCTTAGAATAACCTTGATTCGACTTTTTTATCAGTAGAATAAACACTAATCACCGCACATTTAATATTTTCGCCACCTCAAACTTGGCTAATTAAACCGATTAATATATGGGCAGAAAAAACAAGATTCGATTAAATCAAAGAGACTAAAGGATAAAAACAAAAGAAAAGAACAAAAAGGATAAGGAATAAAACAACAAAGACGTTGGAATGTTCGAATAAACATAAATATTGTTAAGATTATACAGTATATATTGTAAATTGTCCTTTCATTGACGGATGAAATGCAATAAACAAAGTTAATTTATGAAAGTTTTCTTTTAGCAGGTCGAGGTCACCGGTTTGAAATAATAATAATTTTAGAAAAGACATCGCATTTCGCAACAATCCGATTATATGTCAGTAATACATTCAGTTCGACTTGAGTTACTCGGTGATTCGCCTTTATTGTATTATTTCTCTTCATATTGTTAGTTTTTGGTCACTTTGTATAATATTTCGCCCACTTATTTTTTTCATTGACCTTATTTTGTTGTTATTTTTGTTGTAAGCACATAGCGCTTGTAGCCCGATTGCTCCAAATAAATGTTAATGAAAATTTTTTATTTTGGTTTTTGGTGATCATCGTAATGAACAAGTGTTTGGAAAAATTATCAGTAAAAATATTAGAAACAGGACCGCCGTAGCGATGGAAATTGAAAACGTTCTTCATAGATAAAAAATTTTTTTTGCTTCAGAATTTTTTATTTAAAAGATCATTCTTATGTCGAATTCAGGAATCTTGAAACTGAGAAGAGGTGCTTTTAAGAAGATTTGCACCCATACACTTATAAATTAAGACAATGTACTCATTCAAGGCTTTCTTATCGTTAGTTTTCCACTGAATCAGACGGGTAGAAATAGAAAATAGCTGAAATGCATAAATTTATTAATTCGCCAAGATTCGTTCTTCTGCCGGAAATTTACGCTCAATTTTCGAAATGTTCTCAAATATTTTCATAATGTGGTTTCTTAAGAATATCATAATGCTGATAATTTTATAATCATAGTACAAAAATCAAATATTGCCAATCATGAACGTCGCTTTCGAGAAGTAACAGCAATCTGTTCTCTCTTAACCCATGTAAGTACCTGTCTTGCTTCTTCTTCTTCTTATAACACCTCTCACTATTACTGGTTAGGCTGACTGCGCGGGCTACAAGAGTAAGATGTCTCCAAGCCGCCCGGTCCAACGCCATCGCTAGTAGTAATAGAAGCCATTCCTTTTTCCATCGTCTAGTCATATATCGCTGGTACCCCTATACGTTCAAAATCTTTTTTGACTATCAGTCTAGGTTTTGACTGGTCATCCTCGCTTTTGACGCTAACCATCACAGGGTTTAGTAAATACCTGTCTTGCTAAGTTCATTTAGAAGAATTCTCGTTATTTTACAATATCATAATAGAATATACTATGATTTACTCATAATCAATCATCAATTTTTCAATTTTTTATTATTTTTTAATATTTTATTACAAAATTATTTATTATAAATAAAGATTAGTCCGTGCTTTTTAAAAGTAATTGTATGATGATTTTTAATGCGTAAGATATTCAGAATGAATGAAGAATGTATACCATTAAATGTAAAATTGTTTTGAAATTAGGTCATTTCCATCATACAGGTTAAAGATGAATTGGACGACAGTGCACCATAATGTCATTTAATCAATGCAGAGTCGGTTAATTTACAAGTCCTTAAACTCTCGCAACTCTCGTTTTATGCAATTAATATTTCTTCCATAATATTTGTTTTGTAAACAGAGTTATTGTGTATAAAAATTCCATAATAAGCCATTTTTACAAAAATGGTTTTTCAAATTGACAATTTGTTGTTTATTTCTCTTTCATTTTTGTTGCAAAGTAATGAAAAGGATATTTTATAATTTGTGATGAGAAAAAAACTTTTCTCAAATCGAAAAATTTTATAAAACAACATGAAAAAAATTGGAAACCAGCTTTTATAAACCTTAATGAATATTTCATGAATTTTGGTAACATTCAGTGAAAAAAATAGATATTATAATAGCACTGGTCAAGAATAGAAAAGAGATTCATCTGGTAATAAATTAAATAGTTCATACTTTCAGGCTAACAATCTCATTTCCCTCCTTTCTTCTTAACGTTAGTGAAAAATTATTGACTGAGAAATTTAGAAATTTTAATGATATCCAGATGATAAAAGCTGGAAATAAAAGTTGTTCAATTTAATAATTTGAATGAAGAATTTCAAAAAAAGATTGACAGAAAGTTGTTAACTGAAAGCATCAATGCACGCAGTCGATCAAGCCAATTGCGGTGCTGTAGATGAAGTAGAAATAGTAATCTGCAAAAAGCGCAGGTCATGATGGACTTGTGTGATAGAAAATAAAGTTTGATTGATGCTGTATGGATGAATAGAGAAAGAGTCGCAATTCAACTGAGAAATACAGTCTTGAGATAAATTTTGTTAAAACATGGTTTCAAGAGAATTCGAAATGGAATGAAAGACCACTCACAATGGTAGGTCCTTATCGAAACTAATAATATGAATTTAATGTTCTAATGACAAATTGTTTAAGAAATTCAACAATAGTGAAACTGGTCACTAAATAATTCGGGAGAGCGAGCCTGTGTCATTTATATTTGAGAATCACTTATCAATTATCAGTTTTTTTATTGTTTTATTTGGTGATACGTTCAGTAGAGACATGAAACTTCGATTAAATTTTATAGATATATTTCTATTTACTGAAAATAAAACCATCAAATAGCCTTTAAAAGCAAAGTTCGATTGTCATTGGGGACCTATCGCCATTTTTCTTTCATTCTATGGTAGAGAGATCAGTGGAATTAGCCAAACGAGAAATGGTTAAGAAGTTCTTAATGAAACTTCAACAATCGTGAAACTTGATCACTAAATAATCCGGGAGAGCGAGCCTGTCATTCATATTTGATACTTAAAATGAGAAAAATATATTTTGAAGTATATAAGTATAATAGTATTGTTTTAAAAAAATCTGCATCCATACATAATAATATGGAAATAAAATTGAATTATGGATTCCTTTAAGTCCTTATCATCCTATCAAAAAATATACCCTGTAACAGTGTGGATCATAATCGTTACTGTAAAATTTAAGCCTGCTGCCATTGTAAATATTCGTGCAACTCGAGAATAAATAAAATATATTATTAATAATGCCAAAATTAAACCATTGGCAGAAAATGTCTGAAAAAAATTGCAACATGCTTTATTATAAATAAACGATTAATTTCACAGGACTTTTTGCCATAACTATTATATGTAAAATGAAAGATTTACAGAATAATTAAAAGTGAGCAAATGTTAAAACACTATTCGTCACAAATATTTTTTGATATTTTCGCTTTACATTTTTAAAAGTTTTATGAATTTCTCTCAATTTAAAAATCTACTGATTCTATTCGATTTAAAAATTGCCATTCCATTATTTTTTTATTTATACTTAAAGCAAACTTAAGGAATATCTCAGAATTAATGAATTTTGTCCATAAAAGGGAATCGAAAGGAATTTGTTTAAGATTTATCATGTATTCCTATGAAAAAATTTAATAAACTAAATTATATGTGGACTTTTATGAAAATAGTTTAATACTTCTTTTTTATTTGCTTCAGGCAAAAGGGAAATTACCTTTTGTTATTGTACTAACGCTTAATTTTTATTTCCGGAATTAGCTCGTCATTTCTTCGTTATATGGAAATTAATGCTTGAAATATGTTGTATTTCCCAGAATATTAAGTAAAAATTATGAGCAACTCTTCAATTTATTCGATTTTTCAGAAATAACGAAGATAATTCGAATATTTGATTTATAAGTCTCAACTTAAGCTTTTTTTCAGATTATCTTCTATCTACGAAGAGTCTTTACTTTTGCGCACAAAGCAGGCGAATCGATCATATAAAAAGGCTAGCGGACCGATTAATCAATCCTATAAAAGGGCTAGCGGACCATAAAACTTAATATGTAAGAAAATTCACCTTCACTTAAGAAAATTCATCTAACGGAAAAGGGAATATTATGAATCAAAAAAGAAAGCACCGTAGAGATAAGCTTTATCCTAAATACACTTATAAATATAACCTATAAATCAACTAAATAAAACCATTAAAAATCAACAAGAATATAAAAAGCAAAAATAATGTTCGTAGAGTTTTTTGCACAAAAATTACCAAAAAAAAACTTCGAAAGCAAAAAAGTTAAAATAATTTAAAGTTTTAAGACTTAAACTTTAAAAAAAAGTTATTGAAAGATTTTTTTAAAAAATACTCCTATTACCTGTTTAAAAAAATTTACTTCTGATCTTTTTTTAAGAGCATCAATTTGCATTGAATTTCTAATTTTCTGAAAAAAAATTTAGTATTTCGTGATAATCAAAAATAAAATAATAAATATTAAATAAAATGTTCAGAAATTTTTAAAAAATTCATTTTCTGGAGGATTGACTTTATGCACTGAATATTTTTTGGACCAATTTCACTGGTTTGCTCTTTTGACGATTTATGTTAGAAGTTCCAACTCAACAATATTATTTTTTTAGTGTCAAGTGGAGATTCAATGTGGGGAGAGAGGAAGAAAGGGAGGGAAATAAGCTTAAAACATAAAATAACAGCTTTCACCTTGTGAAATCGTTTCAACTTTATCAATGTTATTGCGTTAATTAGCGAAGATGCAATAACTAAAACACCTGTTAAAGGTGCATTAATATAATACCAAAATATTCTTCCACATAAACTGCCTTCATTGACAAATTTATATAATTTTATATTAAAGTGCAGCGAACATTTATCTGGAAAGCTGATGGTTGAAAAATCGCAAATTACACCATTTACGAGGAGAAAAAAAAACAAAAGGCTAAGGAGTAGGAATCGCTAATTAGAGTACCAGGCATATATTATGTGAATTTCGTGAATTCTGGGACTTTTTTTATCCTTCGTACCAATTTCCATATCGAATCAACAATGTATTTAGCTGGTTTTCTGGTTCAAAAAATAAAAATTAATAAATTTTCTTGAATTTTTGATGCGAACTTTGATAACTTTGATGACTCAAAGCTAACCAATATAGACGAGTGATAAAACTAAAGCATTGATGATAATTATTGCCGAAATGATTTGATATGAGATTGACTTCGTGAATATTCTCCCATATCTAGTTGGATAGGCAATCGCACAATACCGATTAATTGAAATCACAAACAGGATAATAAATGCTGAATTATTTAACGATACTGTAATCTGAGCAAGCGGTCTGGCAAATAATGGTTGCATTAACTGCCTGTCACTGCAAATATTACCATTTCATTGCTCCTTATGTCACAGAAATGAAACAGAGTAAAAAAAGGTTACATAGATTCTAAATTGCGATATTCACCGTAGGAGCGGATGACTGGCGAATGGCGAATTTCTTAAAAAATGCTTCTAAGTGCTTCCTAACCTTTTTTTTCCCTTTTGCTCCTATCTATTCTTTGTAAGCTGTCAAAGATTGTTATTTTTATTTGTAGCCATTTCATTGATCTTTTGCCTTATTTGTTGACTTGTTTGTTGTTGGTGTAATCACCACATCGCACTGATTTTTCCTTACCGACTTTATTCTCGGAAATGTTACCAGCACTAATTGATCCTTATTGATTGATCAAAGGATTTAAAAATAACGAAGGCACCCACAACAAATAAGTCAACTGGAGAAGAATCGTTAGAGTACCAGTGAAGTAGCTGTAAATGCGAACATTTGACGGCTCAACAACGAAGGTATAAAAAGATCGGCAGGGGATAGGATAAACACGACAAAGGAATGCGAATCGCCAAAAATTTTTTGAACATTATTCATAATCATTCTCACACTAGCGAATAAACGTGCAATGCGAAAACTGAAATTCTAGTGATTCATTTGTATTTCAATCCGCAAGTGACTTAATTATGCATTCCTTCACGGATGGATCCAAATGATGAAAATGATGAGTGCGTATCAGGAAAATATTGAGGGTGGTTAGGCCTGGAACAGCCACTATCAAAACCAGTTGAAAAAAGCTCCTTATAACGATTTTTTAAAACAAACAACAAAATACACGTAAGCCATCCGTCTAGCAACACTGCAAAAATTATTGCGCATAACAGATATCCGGTTATCAATATTCCAAACGAATTCTGGAACCTTTTGGACTTTCTGATATGGCACACTGTTAGGATATTGACCGCCAAATTAACCACAGTTGCCTATAATTTAATTAAGTTCAGTTACTGAATAAATATAATGCTGTAGAGCAGTCAGTTAAAATTTTAAGTGTTCAATTTTCAAAACAAATTAAAATTCAACTTAAAATAGAAATAAAAAATTCGTGAAATGAAAAAAAGCAATTTTACTATAATTAAATTAAATTATCTACAATTTAGTTGGTAATATTTTTAATGAAATAGCTAATTGTTTTTAATGATCTTAATAATTAGTTAACTAAGCTTGTTATGAATAAACAGAATTTTTCAGATTTAATCATTGCTCGTGAATGAATATATCATTATCAGCCATTATAAAAAATATTCATTATAAAAATACTCATTTAAAAAATTATTAACCACAATATTTACTGTTGTATATACTGATTCTTTCAATCGGAAAAAGTGTCCTGAAAATTCGCAAGTTTTAAATTAAATCTAAGAGTTTTGGAATCCAAAAAATCCATAAGCCAAATTATTTTTTTCACAATACCCATAAGAAAAAATTTTTTAAGTTTTTATTTAATCGTTTGTTGAATATTATTGGCTATCAAATATATTTAAAATATATGTATATATACAATATATAATTGCTGGTTGTACATTAACAAACAAGAGAGAAAATTAAGTGGTGAGTTGGACAAAAAATAGTTAACGATTTCAATTAAAAAAGGTTAACATTAGCTATAGCGAGGCAATGATTAAATTTTATCAACTTTTATAGTCGCATCCGTGTTTTTCTTTCAAATTGACCTTAAAAAAACAACAAACTGACCTTCTGTTGAATTCATAATAAAATAAAAATCGATTGATTCAGTTCAATGTCTCCAAACGAATGAAATTTTTCTTAACCTGATATATATGAGTAGGTCCGAGAAAATTGCTTATTTTCTACTAGTTTCCAATAAGAACAATTATCTTAAACTATTGTATGCGATAATCCAAATAAATCAGCCATCTAATCATATTATCATATTATATTCAGTCACATTCAGGTATTAATTGTAATTAGGTCGTTACGCTTAGCCGATCTTTTTAATCGCTGCATCTTGCACGACCTTGAATTCCCCAGAAAACTCCAAGTGTGCCAAGCAATATACTTAGAGTCAGAAGTTATTTCGAGAAGGCCATACATATAAAACTTGTGCAACATTCTAATCGTTAACTTTAGAATCATGAGAAATATTTAAATATTATTTAAATATTTAAATATTCATGCAAAGAAATATTTTCACTAATAGAAAAAAACTGAAGCAAAGATAAAAGCAAAATGAAGTAAACGAAATAAAGCAGAGGCTCCATTATGACAAAAAAAATTGAGCTTTTTAAAAAGTTAGGGTGTTTTTTTGTTTCTGGCCTTAAAGCTTTCATATTATGTTGACTGACATCACAGATCCCTTTGCTCACCACAACTTCTTGCTTTTTTCGTTGGAAGCGGTGAATTTTAAAAGTAATTTTAATAATGGAACTTTTGAGCTATGGTACTTCATGGTTTTGAACTGAGCATCAAGCAACAGAAATAGTATTTAACATGTGAACTTTTGGTGGCAATGGAGGTGAATTGTGCAAGTTTAGGGCAAGAACTTGTAATTTCACTTGATACTGTGTGGAATTACCTGAATGATGAAGAAGAAAAAGCTTAAATATACATCGCAATGTTGCATGAGCACCAGGCTATGGTGTTTAAATTTTAACCAGGCAAAAAGGGCGCCTTTCTGGAACAAGGCTTGCAACGAAAAAGATATTCTATGCAGCAACAAGAAATCGGAGCAATAATTGAACGATTTAAATTTTCTCGATAAATTAATGCTAAAATCTAACTTTCATTTGAAAATGATTATGAACTCTAGCTGATGACCAGGTCTGATAGCTTCTTAAAACCTGGTGCGATATTTACAGAATCATATAATAATTGGATTTGGAATTAGTGACCAGAAACTATAAATAAAGCGTCCAGTGCTGGTCGACAGAAATAAATGCTTTAACCAAATGAGAATATTGAAGTCCTCCCATATTCACCATATTCCCCATATTTTTCGCCAATAGTCTTTTACTTCTTTCGCTCTCTCGATATCTTCATCAAAGAGGAATTCGAGAGGATTTTGAAAATATTTTTCATTGGTTTTCGGAGTTCTAAGCAAGTGGAATGCACTATATTGGCAAAATAATGGTGCTTATTTTGATTAAAAACTGATTTGATTTTAAAAATTTATGGCCTATCAACGACGCAAAAACACCCAACTTTTTGAATGATCCAGCTATACTAATATGACAGCAATAATAATGAATAATAAAATTATTCATTAAAAAAATTACTTCAAAAAAATCGGATTTTAATAATAGCAATAAAATAATCGAGCGGATTATTTTTCAAAAAAACGATAGTGGCGTTGGCGAGATTCCGTATTTCATACTTAAAGGCCTTATCCATTTTCCCTATAACTCAGCTATAAGCAAAATAATAGTATGGGGATTTGGTGTAAAAGCAAATTTCCTTTTATTTTGCATTAAATTATAATCGTTTAATGAAGATTTTTCAAGATATTCAAATGCATGGAAATAAAGCATTGAAATTTTTTTTAAAACTTATATATTATTAAATAATTGGGAAATTCAGGGATTTTTTCGAAATGAGGATTCTATAAGGATTAATTTATTAATTAATTCCCAGCAGGAGTAAACCTGTTCGAAATCCGGTGATGCTGGCAACTCACCTGTATTTCTATCGCCAAAGGACTCTCTGGCATATTTGTCGAATAGCGACAAGGCAACGGAGCGAGTTTAATCAGTAATGGCGAAAACTCGCTCAAAAAAAAAGTATATGCCAGAGAAAAAAAAAGTTATTAAAAAAAGAGAAAGAAAAAGAGAAAAAATGAAAAAAGTTAAAAGAAAGAAGAAAAAAAAGAAAAAATAAAAAGAAAAAAAAGTGAAAAAAGTTATTAATTACTTATTTTTTTATTTTGCTCCAGCTAAAGGAATCCATCATATTTTTTCTATTTTTTATTAAAAGTGTGCTTCGATTGTTACTGTACATCCACCTATTCCTCCACTCATAAGCGACTCTCTGGTGAATTAATAGGCAAAAAATATTCTAAAAGCTAGTAAAGCTAGCAGCCAGACCAGAAAGCTCAGAATTCGAACTGTTTAAATGGAATATTTCTTTCGGCTCATCGCCACGATCAGTTTGGCGAAATGGGATTTTTTCGAGACATCAAATAGTAAATAAGCTAGAATATAGTTAATCTCCGAATTTCATAATTATCTAAAGAAGTATTATTTTCACTGAAATACTTTTACTCGTTCACTCCTTCATTTACAGATAAATTATTATTTATATTATTACTTTTAAAATGTATATTTTAGATTCTTTTCGACATAAAGATTGATATAAATTAAATCGTTCAACGTTAAAATATATCGCGAACACCTAATAAATATAATAAAACCACCTTACGTTAAATTTACATAATATAAATATATGTAATATTTAATATTTTAATATATATATATGTATAATCCATGAAATACCAGAGGCGAAATAGAAAAGATGTGGAAAGTGAAGACCAAAGTAATGGCAGCGATAATTGGAAATTGCGACCCTGGAAAAGTGGTTCCAACAGATTCCAGGAGCACCAGAGATCTCTGTTCGGATGAGCTCACTGCTAGGGATTGCGCAGAACTGTCAGAACCGTCAATCCCCCAGGTCTCTGGTAGAAAACTCAAGGTTGAAGAAGATCCTTAGCACTAAGAGGAAGGTGAAAAAGAAATTTCGTTTTTCATCTTTTTGGAGAGGGGTAAAGTGCCTCAGCGAGTTGTTGCTTTCACTTTGAAGCTCCGATGTTAGAGTATTTTTGCCAGAATAAATCTGTTTTACTATTTTTCAAAAATGCTTATGGTACTAGCGATCTACCCATGGTCTATCACCAAATCACTTCTTCACAAAATTTGTCTGGTCCGACAAACCAGTGAAATGAGCCTGAATAGAAATGGTGAAAGCTTTTAGAAAATATATAATATGGGTTTATTTATATTATATCAATTATATCTTTAACATGTTGAATTCGATTGCAAGAATGAATAGCATGTTGCTTCTTCTTAACCTGTGATTAAAAATCACTTTAGATCCAACTGTTTTCAGTGGTCCTCTGATGAAAATCTGAAAGCCGATGCAACAAACCACATTAGAAATAGGCTAGCAGAAGAAAAAAAGAAAAATTAAAAATATTTTAAAAGTGAAGTGTAGTATGTCAAATTTGGCAAAAAA
This sequence comes from Dracunculus medinensis, assembly GCA_900625125.1. NCBI lineage: Eukaryota > Metazoa > Nematoda > Chromadorea > Rhabditida > Dracunculidae > Dracunculus > Dracunculus medinensis. Next base: position 20,183 of record UYYG01001166.1, read on the forward strand.
ATTTTGCTTATAAGTCTTAGAAAAAAGAAAAAGGAAAATGATGAACAAATAACTAAAACATTATCATAAAAAAGTGATATTATCATTATAATAAAGTAATATTATTAATAAAACTATAATATTATTGTCGTGTTGCTGTTGCATATATCGCACACATATTCTATTATAACCGCTTAAAGGATATTTTCATTCGTTTACTGTATAATTATTTTGCAAATGAGCAAAATTACCGAAATAAAAAATGCGAGAGACGAAAATTCGTCGAATTTCATTTAAAAATTTTTCCATAAATTTCGTATTTATTAAAATCAATTTGAAATCTGACAAACAAAGCTTTATTTCTATTTTTGTTTATACTATGTAATCATTTCTAGGTTAATGTTTATTTATTCAAAGTTTATTCATTTATTTCAAGTTTATTCATAAATTATACACGTTGTCTATAAGAGTGATATCCTTCCTATATATGTATATATATTTTGAGAGTCCATTACTGGTTAAACTTCCTCCCCTGGCTTGTCGCATTGTGCAGTATCCTTTGGCGATAGAAATACAGGTGAGTTGCCAGCATCGCCCGGATTTTTGTACAGGTTTACTCTTGCAGGGAATCGAATCTCAGCATCAATTCTCCCAACTGAACAATAACCACATTCTACTCCGGTATCATATATAATACTTTATTTCGCTGTGCCTAAATAGATGAAAATAAATTTCGAGGAAGGGTTGGAAAAAATGAAGGCAAACAGCAGTAATGAATAGAAATCTTTGTATGATAATTATAATTATAGTAATTATAAATGTTTGGTGCTAATAAATTATGAGGTCTAATGGCTTGCATTTTATATTAAATAATGTTAACTATTTTACGATATTACTAATTTTTTATGATAAATTCTTATAATCCAATGCTAATAATTGAGGAACTGATGTAATTTGGTATTTCCCAAGCATAAATGCTTGGATATCCTATAAGTCGAGAACATGTAAAAATCTCACCACTTGCAATTACTGGTAAAGTTTTAGCTCACTTGTTTTAAAAAGGGCTCTTAAATTAGGTTTTTAGATGCGTAAAGGAAAGCAAACAGTTAGAATTATTGCATAGCGGTTAAAAAACGAAATAGTAAAAAATCTTTCACACAATTTGATAGCCAATTTTGACCGATATTAAAACATTTTGATTTCTAATTTTAATAAACTCATTAACTGATTGAATAACTCGAATAATTGGCGTGAAACTTCGCCGAATAACAAGTGATTAGATATTGTTTTCAGTAGGATAAAAGACTTGCTCAATAAGTTGATCACTAATTGTGATGATTTCGCATAATAAATCATCGTAATGGGTCCTGATGACCTTTATTTCAGCAGCATTTCCATAAACCATTAATTTTATTACTTTGACCAGATAATAACAAATCATATTTGCACTTTCTGGCCAATAACCAAAGAAAGACCTGCTATGCGATAACACGTTTTGCACGTTAACTTCATTGTTGATCTGAATGGTTTGCAATTCATTGTAAAAAAGTTAAAAAGTATTGTTCTCTTTCGTCTTCTAACTTTTTAGCTTTGAGGCCTTTTGTGGTTTTTTCAAGAATCTTAGCATAAATTACACAACCATACAGTTTGTCGGGAATTTTATTTGTGATAAGTTCTTTGAAAAATTCATTTAAAATATTTAACCAATGGAATTCACAAAAAATCTTCACGAAAGAACAAATGCAGATGACAGGAAAAATTTCATGCGTAAAGATAGATCTATAAATTGTCCAATTTTTATTATTTTAATTAAAATTATTTATAACTTATGCCAAAATTCAGTATAAAATAAAATATGAAATAAGATATTACAAAATTAACTTTTTAAATACAATTGACAGAAAAATTTACTAAAAAACAAAAATATAAGGAAAATAAAAAATATAATCATGACAGCCTTTGCGTGAGAAAATTTATCCCAAATAGCAAATAAATTATTTCCTTCCATAATTTATTCAAATAAGTATTTGCAAGTAAAATCTAAGTAAAAAGATTTTATTTTGTCGAAATTTATTATCACTTCACAACAAAAATTTTTTAAAAATACATATTTGTTAGTTAAAAGAAAGAAAAAAATAAAAAAATTACAATACTTTTGCAGTGAAAGAATTAAGAATTTTGGAATTAGAACACGGATATTTACGAATAGAAAAAGTCAAATATAACATCCAACCAAATTCGGTGGCAGAAATTCGGCTTCTTAAGCGTTTCATCTTTGAAATGGTACTCGAAGCTATTTCAGTAAATCAATTCGAACTTCAGGAACAAATCTCTTTAAAAATATATATCTAGTTTATTGGAATAACTGCGAGTTCCACCGCTTCCAGAGATTTTAAAATGTGATTCTCTCGTCGCAGTTTTAAAAACGACAGAAAACGACAAACGACTTGTTGGCAGAAAATTTTTTAATATAGCATCACAAATTTTTTTAAAAAAATTCATGTCTATTAGAAAGACGAATAATGAAAAAAAATTGGAAAAGTCCAACTGAAACAGAAATTGCTTATAAAGCAATTACAGTTACGAACCAAATCTACTTTTAAAGAATTATGAGATCTACGGAGTTTTAGCTTAAAATTTCCTATCGAATAATTGTTGCCTAATATGCTGAATTAATCTAAAACTGTACACATACTTTCCCCTCTTTACTCAAATGCCTTGCAACTGTCTTGCTTGTTTCAGAAGAAATAATCGGTCGAGAATTCAGAGAAAGAAAAAAATACTTCACACATCTGTCCCAGATTCAGAATTCGGTAAAGAAGATTTGGCATGATGATTCTTTATAAAATATACAAAAACAAAAGCGCTAAGTACAATTAGCGCAATTGCACCAACTCCAACTGCGATCAGTGGCCAAAGTATGACTGATTTTTTGCCATTGATAATCAGCGAGGTTTCAGTTACCACCGACTTGCATAAACCATTTTCGTATTGATAATCTTGAAATTGCAAAATTTTCTTTCCAGTTGTGGCAATTAAAAACTCAATTAACAACTTTAACTACCGGCACTATTTTATGATTTTAAGAATTCTTTGAATATGAGAGAAAAAAATTAAAAAAATAAATAAAGAAATAATACTTGCAGCACATTTGTTGCAATCGTTTCCATCCCATCTTTCCTCGCATATGCATCTATTTTCGGAAGTTATGGTACCATGAATACAAACTATTGGCGAATCACAGAAGGGACCAGTGTAGCCTATGTCACATAAGCAAAAAGTTTCATCCTGAAATGCTTATGTGATCTAATAATTCAAATTATTCTTATGACACTGGAATATGAGCAAAATATTTCAATAAGTCAAAGAAAGATTAAAAAGTGCAACAATGCACGTGGACTGATTGTATAATTGGAAATTAGCAACCAGTTCGTGCTGCTGCTTAGATCAGAATTTCCCTATTATTATGCTTGCTTGATGTGGTGCTCAACAATGTCAAACCTGCTTATAAAAAATCCACTTCATCATGAACTGGTTGCTAATTTAATACTCATGTAAATATTTTATCAATGAGCAGAGAAGACTTAATCCGAAGCAATGGATGCTGATGAAGCGAAAAGTTAAATAATTCGAATAGTAATGAATCTCGTCTATTCTATTTTAAATCTTATCTATCTTTATTCTTTAATCTGCCTTCGATAGCTGCACATGCATTCTCAGTTTAGAAATAGATTTTAAACTATTGGACGTCTTATTTCGATAAATCCTAGAAGAAAATTTATAGAATCCATAAACGATTTAAAAACAAAATAACTTAGATTATTCATTCGAAAAAGATTAAAAAATACAACAATAGGGAATCTGTGTTGTGAATTCGAATGTTCAAACAACGCCTGAGGCATTACGCCTGAGAATATATTAATTTCTTAATTATGCAATTCGCAATTCAGTTGAGAATTCGTCCTTAATGACATATTCACGCGAATAGATTATTAATCTATCCTTTTAATATCGGTGCTAAAAATTATTTTAGATACGATTTCTAAATTATTTATGTCCATAATCTTAGTGCAGATTGCACTACATAAGATATATTCAAGTAAAAATGCCAATCATTCATTTGAATATCCATGAAAGAAGTCAGTTATTTAGCCCGTTGCAAGTGATGTTTTTTGGCCTTTCTATATTTACTATCCGTCTTCCTAAGAACATCTAATTTCAACAAGTTAAAAAAATGAAATCTTGAATGAAATCGTTTGACTCGGGATGCCCGAATATGTCTGACTGCAAGCCATTATAGAAATGCTGCTTTAATCGCTGAATCTTAATACGATACGTTAATTAGCAAAAGAAATCAAAGAAACCTAATTTTAGTGAAAGAGGAAAGTTTGAATAAATCTCGTTAATGAAATTTCTTAAACTCAGAGATAATAATCAAAGATCAGACAACGATTAACAATTGAAAATATAATATCCACCCTCAACAACTTCATTCTGGAAATGAATACGAATAATTTTCAACAAAAAAGAATACTCCGCCGCCGACGGTGACTCCATTGTAACACGTTCTCAGGTGACAAAATAAACCTGACCACCGATCTTCACATCTGCATTTGCCGTCGATAAGTGTTCCCTTGCCTTCGATGCAATGTGTCACTTTTTCACAACGTTCACCTGCAAATAATCATTTTTGCTCTCTAATTTTTTTATAATTCGTATGGTTAAGAAATCTTTCAAGAACTATTCTTTTACGCTAATTGAAATATGTCAGATAGGCATATTTACTTTACGAGAATAAAATTGAGTTCACGTTCTACTCAATTAATCGAGCTTTACGAATGTTTGATGTTTGCAAACTTTAAATTTGTTTTTTGGCCAAAAATGTTTTCTGAAAAACCGGAAATGTGGCTAACTTCATACAATTTTTCACAAAAAATATTTGATGCTAAAAATGCGTTCATTTACAGCAAAAGCGATTTAAAAAGTTTGTCTACAAATTCTAATATGTTTAAAAAAAGAAATAAAGAATAAAAGATAATTGAGAAGCTATAATGAGATGAAACATACCTGTTAAGCCATAGGGACAGTAGCACTTATTGTTCAAAAATCCTTTAGCGCGGCGTCCACCATTTAAACAAGGTTCCCTCTCGCAGAAGACTCCTTCGAAACGATCCTGACATCGACAATGACCCTCAAAAAAATGCATTTAAAAAAGAATCGCTGAAAAGTCGAGTCGAATTTCACGAATTTTAATGATGGGTCTTCTATTGACTTATAAGATTTTTATAAAATTTTTATATAAAATTTTTATAGAAGAAGATTTAAAACATTTTAAATTTTAAAAGATTTATTTCAAATCGAAAATTAAAAATATTATGCTAAATCTCTTCAAAAAAATTCCATTTTCAGAAACCTCTTCAGATATTTCAATAATTTTCCAATTTTTGAAACCATATTTTACATTTTTCCCGAATTCCATTGCCAATTATTGAAAGGTAATTAAAAAATAATTAGTTTGATTTTATTGGATCCAAATAATGGAAATATCCAAAATCCATTTTATTTTAATTAAATTTAGTGATTTGAAATTAAAATTTGTAAACTTAGTCGTAATTTTTACTAAAATTTTAAAATTAAAGTATAAATTACACTTTAAATCCAAAACTTAAAATGTGCTGGTGACCCAAACTATATTTTTATCGCTAAAGAAGTCCGTGGCAAAATATACCTGGTCCGACAAGCCAAAGGAGCGAGCCTAACCAGAAATAACTCTTTTAGGAGAGATTACTCAAATAATTTTGTCATAATTTTATTCATCCTTATTTTAAATGTATAAATCAAATTGTATTAAATTGTATATGTTCCATATAAATGTCGAATTTTCCCATTTCCATGATATTTAAATGTTAAAAAATCGAACTTCAACAATTGATCCGCCATTTAAACAAGTAATGTTCATGCTTCGGCTCAAATCACTCACACTGCGGTCGAAATCGACAATACTGGATGCGATAGCTGTTTTAAATGTACATAGTAGATGGATAGCAACTAATAAGGCAAATCGCATGCCAAATATTCTTACAACTGCGCAATTTGTTAATCGTTCCATTGTTCTCTAAAAAATTTTAAATACGATTCGATAAATGGTATCATGTGTTTTGCGTTATTTTAACATTTTTCGATAATTAGAAGATCGCTTATAAATACGCAAGGTCACACGTCCGAAAACCGTCCGAATATTAATCCTATTCGGAAGTCCGGTTTAACTATCAAGGGCTTTCTTCAAAAAACATCACCAATAGAATTTTATCGCAAACTATGGCTATTTTTTTGATGTAATTGTTGCCATTTCTCCATAGTTTAGTCATAGGGGTAATAACAACAAGTCCCTTTCGCATTGCCAGTTCGAGAGAGATGACAATTGGTGGTGCCTTCACTCTCATTCAGATTCCAATTTTAATACTTTTTATTAGTTGGGTTGTATTCTAATAAAAATTCAATATTATGTGCAATTATTCAATATGAAATAATAGTGGATTAAAATTCGTTCAGCTTGTATAGAGCACATATAATTAAAATATTCGCTTGATATTGAGTTTGTATATTCTGCATGATTAGCTTCCGCACTTATAATGTTGCATTATGGGAAGCTAGAGAGACTCTTCCGTTATTAGTCCCTAGCCGAGCGTATCATTCAATTAGTTGGCAATGATGATAGAATAGAATTAGACAATCAAGCAGGATTAGCTAAAAGTAAAGAACCTACGATTTGTTATAGTAGTAAAATTTGAAGAACGTAAGACCATTCAAGTTTTTGATAAGATATATCATATCTTATCTGCGTAGGATTCAGCAGTACCAGAAAAACATGTGAAAATAAAAAACTAATATACCTAATAGCCTCATTTATATTCATTATTAGTACCAGTAGTGCAAGGACAAAATAAATAAAACAGAAGTGAAATTGGAAGTTCAGATCGAAAGCTTTGAAATCAAGCTTTCTCTGTTGAATTAGCCACTATATTTATCAGATCTATTTTAAAATTTTTATTATAATTAAAAGACTACTTATTTTGTAGACATAAATTTATTAAAATTTACAATCAATTTCATTATATTCTTTGTCGATAATTAATTATTAATGAGACATTCTCTTCATATGCTATTGATAATGGGATAAAACCGTTAAAACTAGCCATTTGGCCAAGTTAAAAATTCGCCATTTTGCAAAATTGTCCATGATAAGAAAAAATTTTTTTGAAAACTAAAATATTCGACGAGTAAAAGAGCAAAATAAATAAATAAAAGTATACCGTGAAGTCCTCGTCATCCAGATTTTATGATGTTTAATATCTATCTCTGCCAGTTATAGCCATTAAATTCTTAATGGCGAGGTAGCGAGAAACAATCTTTTGGCTATTCTTTGCACAATTAACGTTCAAAAGGCTGATTGAATTTAAGGTTAATGATATGCTTATTTGAATTGAAAGAATGGAATAATTTTTCCAATGATCAAAAAAATGTATATGAAATTTTAGACCAGCAATATCGACACTGAAATCTCTAAAACTCTATTCTTTTGAATCACGTACATAGAAATATTCTTTCACTTACTGTCGAATTCAATAAAGATCATCAAAAAAGAAATCCGAAGTTGATGGGAAAGTATTATGCTGGGAATTAGCCTTGAAAAAGAAAAAATGTAAAAAAATCAGACTATAATTGCTGAATGAACTATTTATTACGTCGCAATACCGTTACAAAAAGTCAAATTCAACGAACCAAAATAAAAACAACAAAATTTCATGGTTTCAAGCGAATTTTTATGAAACCATAAATGATTCGAAATGACAGATTTTTAAGAGATAAAGTAAGAATCAAGAATTATTTAATTACTCATGAAATGTTTCGGTACTTTACCTTCAAATCACCATTTTTGCCCAAAATCTGTGAATCCGCCTTTATCGACATCCATCCTATAAATATTAATTCGGTCCAATAATTCGGATGTTTATACAGTGTTGTTAGGATATAAAAGGATGAGAAATTTGAGAAGACAGGTGTGAATAGAGTTTATGAAAGAGATTTTAATGAAGGTCGCATCAAATGCATTTCGTGTTAAGCTGAAGGTCGTTTACGATAATAACAAGATAAGCCATTAAAAAACATGCGAGAAAAGTTGAATTTTTTCTTGGAAGCTTAAAATATAAATTGAAAACAAAAAAATATCCTTAGGTGAAATAGAGTGGAGTCAATGGTAAATGAGCGCCGCATGAATCTGCGGAAATTTACAATATAATAATCGCCATTATGTAAGTTCGTAGTAACATTGAGCGATTCTTTTAGAAATAACGATCATCACTAATCCATTGGATTAAAAGGAAGGAGGCGAAATTCTCCTAGAAATAGGTGAATTGCAAATGATCCACTGAAAGAATAATGAGAATTGGCCAATTCATTTACCATTCATAACAGATTTTTAATTTTACCGCCATCAAACGCTAAAAATTTGAAAAATTAAATTCCATCGAACTGTAAGATTATTTTAAATTTTGGATAATCTGAAATTAAAGTTTAGGTAAATAAATTCGTACAAATATTGCAAAATCTACTGTAATAATTTGAAAGAAAAATAAGATGTGAAATGAGTAGATGTGGAGGATTTTCTGTGGATGAAGTACAGCTACTTTCGTTTTAATAAAAACTGAAAACTGAGTCTCTACAAAAAACGATAATGAAGATGGCTTAGTATGGCATCCGCTACTCGTGTCTCGAATATGATAATAGAAATTAAATTTGACCTCGCAGACTGAGAATTCTTAATTTTAGTTAGGGAATCTTCTAGTTAATAAAGATTCCGGAAAAATAAATCTGCTAATCAAATTACATTTCAGCCTTATTCCTTTAATAACCTTCGCGAGAAAAGCAATGACGAAATTTATTTCCAAATATTATATTATATTTTATTACCTCTTCGTTTTCTTACAGCACTTATCATTGCTCGTTTGGTACTTTCCACTAGTTATTAGAGATTCCTTCGCTAAAAGCTCCTTCGTTAAAGGCAGAAGTACAAGTAAATGGCCTCGAAAACTTTATATCTCGAGGATCAAAGGAAACTACACTGACGGTTTCTTTAGTGCGAACGAAATTTAAATTTTGATTCCAACATTCTTTCCATTTTCAATGGATTTTCGACCGGACAATCATGATGGCATAATAAAAAGTAACAATTAATTACTCGAAAGGATAATTAAATTATTTCAACTAGATCTTCAGAGAGAAAATTATTATGCGATTTCATTATGGCAGTGCTGCATAGACTCATATTATTTGCATCCCAGATAAATTTCAAATTGTTCGATTCAGGTAATTGCATCCTCTTTTATACCAGTTTTCAACGAATCCAGAAATTTTTTGCGTTCTATTGGAGAGAATTTTCGCATAAAAATGGCCAAAATCAATTTGGCTATTGCTATATTCCCTGAAAAAAAAATCCCACGTTCAACAAAGATATTTAATACAAAAAAAAGATGCAGTAGATTTTGGATTTTAAGCAAATTTAAGTAAATTTTAAAAATGGAAATTCAAAAATTCAAATTTTATAGATTTAGAATTTATTCCACAGTCTTATTAAAAATTAAATTTCCAATAATTGTAGCTGGCAAAGAATAAGAAAAATTGCATTGCCGCTTCATTCCTATCGGCCAATTCGAATCACTTTAAATCATAAGGTGTATAAGCTTTTTGTCATTGATCGGAAGAACAAATGCACAGCAAGGTCAACAAATAACAATGATCGATGTAATAATATGCCTTACACTAATAATTTGTATCAATCAAATATATGTATTAATCCATTCTTGTCATTATTATTTATGTTTAAAGTAATAATTCGTCAATGTTAATGACAAAATTCTGAAAATAAAATTATTTAATGCGGACTTTATAGTAGTTTATTTAATTAAAGTTATTTGGATAATAATTGTAAAATACTAAAATATTGAAAATATTAAAATTAGAATAATAAATACTAAAAATTCAAGAAGGCCCTTTAATCATTTTATACAAAATGATTAATTATCTTTCCCTCGTTCATTCTGAATTTTCACACTTTTTTGGAAAACAACTCATGTGCCACTCTCCTTTTGTTGCTGCCAATCGCAATACTTCAGTTTCTATGGATTTCATTTTTTTTGCTAACGATTTTAAGCCAACCACTGACAAAGACTAATTCTCGAAGATTAAATCGATTTATGCTAAAAACTTCGAAAAATTTCAACAAGAATAATTTGTCAAATTCAATATATATAGAAAATTATATATTCATCTTAACACCGTATTTTAGGTTTAAATTTCAAGACTTTAAAAATATAAAAATTTTAATAAAAGAATAAAATATTTAAAAATAAAAATATAGAAATAAATAAAAATATTAGGATGATTTAGGAAGACTCCAAAGCTTTGAGATTAAACTTTGGAGTCTTCTTTTTTAAACGCACTCATCGTTACTAGTTAGACTCACTACGCTGGACGACAGATGTGCCATAGAATTCCTTGGCGATAAAAGTATGAGTCGCCAGCAACACGCGGATTTTTGGGCTGATTTATTCCTGTCGGGAAGAATCCGATTAATGTCTCAGCATCAGCGCTCCGAATTGAGAAAAATCCACTGAGCCACTCTACTGGCGATATCACTGGCAATGCATTGAGCAATTTTTCGTTTTCTTTAGAATATTTATACATACGTAAATATGATAAATATGAATTTTCTATAAATCGCTTAGACCCACAACAATCTACTACAAGCTCGCCAATTCTAGCTCCATTAATTTCTAAAATGAAGCTTTCCATCAATCAGATCTGTTGCTTGCGAATAACAATACCATGTGGTAGCAGTATTTATGATGTCGATCATTAATCGGATTTGATTTTTGATTTGATTAAGTTCCATTAAAGAGCAGAACAGCTCAGAACCGATAGTCTACGGTCCATAGTTACCTGTTTTAGAAAAAATCGTAAATTTAACTTGAAATTAACAAAATGTAATATTTGATCGTTAAAAAACGAAGTGAAATGTAAGAAATAAAGAAAGTACAAGAATTATTATTTGAAATATTTATGCAAAAAAAGTTGATAAAAAATTATTATTCCATAATAAAGCTTAAAGCAATTCAATTCTTTAGATTAGATAAAATATGGCTTTATTTTTTCTTATTATTACTTTTACGGAATGAAATTAAATAGTCCGGTTGGCTGCTAAGGTAGAAAGGCAACAAGATTGATGACGATTATTCGAGATCTGATAATTGGTTAACATATAATTCATTATTTATTTAACAGTGATCTTCTTCTTCTAAAAGCACATACTGTTTGTGTTCCGGCTAGTTCCAATAACTATTAAGATAAAGAACTTTCGTCAGACAATCATTTTAAGAGCAGTTGGGCATCTAGTGTCAACGTGATAAACTAATAATAATATTATTACAGTTGTCTCTAAACGAAATATATCAAGAATATCGCTTTGCTTGTCTGCTCAGTTATTGTCTCCGTATAAATAAATATATTATTTATTCGGCATTACCAAAATTTTGAAATATGCTAAACTGAAGGATCCAATAAAAAAGATAAATTTCGTTGTGCTTCATAAAAATTCATTGTTTTTCGGTTTTCCAATTTTTCTTTTATCCATCGCAAAGATTTATTATTAATTGAATTAATAAAGAATATTTGTGCGATACGACTGAACGCCAACCACTCATAAAATTTTCCATATTAAACAATGTTGAACAGCTTTTTTAGAGCCATAAACTCATTCAAATTGAATATCTATACGCATTTCCAATGCATTGCATTAATTGTGATCCTTGTGACCTTGGTGAACTTTATGGTGCTATGACCTCAGCTTGCTAGTTACTACTACAATGATTAGTTTTAAGGCTGCTTTTCTTTAAAGATTTCATCTATGCAAGTCTCAATTTCAGTTAAATGAACTTTCTTTGAAAAAATTGGCGGCTTAATTTTGTCTGTGAGTCGGAGCCAATGCATTAATGAAAGAAATTTTTGGACAACAATGGCCGAAAAAAATATTTTTACGAATGTCTTTATAGCCAAGATAAATTTTTTTCGAAAAACCAATAGTTATATATATTATAAATAACAATTATATATATATATATATATATATATAAGATTAATAGCGTGTGTTAATGAAATATCATTCAACAACAGCATAATTAATTAATAAAAGAAAATTAATTTGAATAATTAAGAAATAATTGGTAGCAGATGACGAATGAAATGAAAATACATTGAACGATGGCTTAGAACTGTATTAATTATCTAAAAAATGATCCGAAAATTAGCTGAAAAACTTGCCTATATATTTGTGCAAAAGAAAGACAGCAGGAAAAATGATAGTTAAAAATGAAAAATGCAGTGAAAAAGGGACCCTAACAAGTAGAAAATTTCTGAATTATTGTAAGCTAATTATTTTTATAAAGTTTTAAGCAAAATTTTAGAAGTCCATTCACAAAAAATTTTTCAATAATATTAAAATATTATTAAAATGAAGGGGAGAATTTTTAGGTTCTTTGAAGCAAAAAATTGATAATCTATAAGAATATTTACAAAAACTTCCATCAATACTTCCACATGATTTTCCAAATTTCAGCTTATTAAGCTTATTCGCTTATTCTAACGTATTGCAATCAGTTTAGAAATTTGAATCAAAGAGGAGGCAGATTTGTATGGATTAATGGGCACCTACTCGACGAAGAAAGTTCCTGCAGAGTAATGAACCTATTCTATCGCATTCTAACAGAGAGATGAGAAGAAATCATGTTACATACTGAAAGAGAAAGAGCTAAAGATAAAACCCTATGTTTATGATTTTTTAGACTGACTGATTTGATCAGTCCGAGTAAAGTTAATCATCGTTCCACTAAGTACTATCGATAATTATTTATTGAGAAATCAACAGATTTTCGGCGCGAATACAGAATGGCATTTTTAAATGATAAATCTGAACAATAGATTAATATGGTCCGTAAAAAAGTTCGGAGGCTCATCATTGCCACTAAACTTTCGTCATTAGTTGTTGGTCGATCATTCTCGAAAATTATATGAATCTGCAAATTTCTTCTAAAGCTAAAATTAAATTGTGGAAGTGAAATCATTATATTCCTTAATCCTTAATGGTAAAATAATAAAAGAATGAACATAAACATGGATTAATAATAGTTTATAAAGAGATTTAGTGGACATAAAGCAATCGAATATATTAGAATAAATCCGCTGTAAGAGGTGTCCGCTATAACCAAACCCAATTTGACATGAAATATAATTGAAAAGCAGCTATAGATCACCGCCCCTCCTTCGTTACTTTATGTATAAAACATATAGTAGTCTTTTATTAGTTACTTGAAAAGACCACCGCTATACGAAACGATATACCTGTCGAAAGCAGTGGCAGGTGTCTGACATTGCTGCATCAGAATCGCTGAAGTATGCTTAATTGAACATGTTTCTTTAGTCCGAGAATAAAAATTATTCTTTCTCAATTATTATATTAGATTAACGCCATCGATTTGAACCAGAATTCTTGATTCTGACTTAGTTTGTCGCGAATTTATTTCATGGACTCACATATTCGTGTTTCTGATAGGCTAGGAGGAATATTCTATAATTTCTTTGGCTATTTATTGGCTAAAATTGAATATTTTTGGTTTGACTCGTCAGATTGATTGTTATGATTAATCATTTGGTGATAGAGGTGGATTTCAAATGGATTTCAAACAATAAATGAATTTTTTAATGATAAATTTTTAACAACGGATTTTCTACTCTTTCCAGGAGCAAGTAACCTTCAGGTGATAAGCCAACTCGACAACATTGCGCTATATTCTATATTCTAATAATACTCTGTAATTTAAAATTGAATAATTTTTATTTAAAAAACTAGTTAAGTCCTCTATTTAGCTTAAATTTAGCTACGAGAATTCAATAAATGAATTATAGCACTGATAGCCTAATGATAATATTATAATAATAAAAATAATAATAATAATAAAAGTGGTTTAATATATTACAGAATTTCATATCTCCCTTTTCAGCCATTCTATTTTTTATCTCTATGATTGGTTGATTGATTTGTGGTTTTCTATATCCGAATTGCCCGAAACAATATGCCGTTTTTATATAAAGTGGTTCTTCATTACTGTAATGAAAATTTATTTCATATTCGTAAATTTTACATACAATATTGTATTGCCATAATGTGCGACCTTAAAACTTTGATTAATTTAAGCAGTTTTCCTTAAAGGCGAAATTTTCCGTCGAAAAAGTGATTCCACTTTGTCAGAGAATTATTTGAAAATATAAGCATAGCTATTTCCTCAACGCCAGTTTATTTTTAATCAACTTCGGCCCTGTCAAGAAAAAAAGTGAGGACTCATGATGCTTGGCCTTAGTGAAAATAATATATCTCTTGAGCATTCTTAACTGAGGTTGCTTATTAGTAAATTTAAATTTTATTAAATTTTTCACCAGGTATTTGACGACATTACTTGGCAACAGAAGCAGAGATGTATAGATCTGTACAATTCGAATTTTTTAGTCTTAGGTTTGGTCTTTGTGAGGAAATCGAACCAATAATGCTCGGCAATCATCCTTGTCCTTGTCTTTCTGGAATGAAATTGCTTTTTATTTTTTGATACAACTAAAAAATTGTCGTACATTAGATAACAAAGATTAGAATGGCCTTCTGTTCGAATAACCATCACTGTTGTTTTTGTGATTATAATGATACTCATTCACGATTCCTTTAAAAAACAACGAGCAAATTAAAAAGTGTCATTTATAGACTATTAAATTACTATAAAATTTGTATTAAAATATGATTCTTTGTCCTTCTACTTGGAAACTCTCTTTAAAACCATGAATTCGCAATATTATTTTTAAAACTTTTACATTTGTAATCTCAACTTTCCCTAGAATTATGATCATTCTAATCGTTTTCTGAAATTTCTAACTTCAGTAAAATGGAACTTGTTTCATCGCTTGGCATGGCTATCAAAAAGGTCTGAGCTTCTCATTTTCGCGTTAAAGTTAGATTATAATTTATAATTCTTCATAAGAATTAAATATATTATAATTCAACGTAAGGAAAAACCTTAGCCATATTTAATTATAGCTTACGATGATCAATAGTGTGGATTTGGTCAAATGTCATAGAGTTGTGATAATTTATGTCTATTTTCAATTTGTATTTGTATAAAATTTGTTGAATTTGTATAAAAATATGATTCTTTGTCCTTCTACTTGGAACCATGACTCTATTTCTATTTTTCTTTGAAACCATGACTCTAACTCTAGACTCAAATAAATTATTTCAAATAACACCGATGTAATATCAGAAAACAGAAAATTTCAAATATGAAGATAATCGAAGAACGATACTCTAACTAGAACATCAGTTGAGGACTGAAGTACGAATGAGTTACCAGCACCACATTTAATTTATTCATGCCAAAACATGGACCATGGCACATAAAATGATAGTAATAATAGTGGTTATGAAATGGTAATGTTTAAGCAATGCACCACTTTAATGAACATTTTATAATATATATATAAAATATATAATATATTGCAGTAATAAAAATCAGAAATAAATTAAGCTGCAAAAAATCTGTTAGTTTGCTTATGAAAATTTTGCATGACACCGTAAAAACGAATGTCTTACATAAAATGTTGGAAAATTGATGAATGTGGATGATATGAAGGTCATACGGCAATGTAATAATGCTAATTGATGTTCGTTGATCAATATCTGGCAAAGATTTTGGGATTGACCTTTCGCTCGACCTTGCGTAATCAAGCCAATTTGAATAATGAAACTCGTCAGTATACATTTCCCACTTTGGCGTTTTTGGAAATAACAGTTGGGTACATTTAATTATATCCCCTTTAAAGAATATGCCAGTAGCAAATCTAATTTAGTCTTTGGCGTTATTATGCGTTATCTTTTCGTTACGGCTACCACAAACAAAAGGACATTCAATTATAAGAGCAAATTAGTTAAATTAGTATGAATAAGGTCAGCGGTGTTTGATTTTTCAAAGAAATTAGGCTTTTATTCGCTTTAACGCTACTGCTTTTCATCTAAGATTTTCCTTTTATTCCGATAATTTTCTATGAACATTTGCAATGCGAATCAATCTTAAGATTATTATTTATAATGCATGTGAATATGAAATTGAAATTAAATTTTGAAAATATTGATATCGAATAAATGATTTTGATCAACGGCTTTTACAGTGCGAAAGTTCTAAAAAATTGGTCATCCGATTCTATGCCTTTGACCGGAGTGAATCTACAAAAAATGAAAACGAAATCTCAGATGCAGGAAAGCTACATGTGCTTTCATGACTCCTCAAATGACTCCCTGGCCCTATCCTAATAGCCAATGGGATCGGCCAAATCAGGAATGGTGAGTGCTGCTAGAAGAAGACGAAAAATTCAATATTAAAATATGCATGATCATTTAAAAGATTCATTTTACCAACAAAGTTTTCATTTTTTTCTCTTAGCTTTTACCTTATACTTTTTAAAAATTTTTCGAATTTGTTTCGAATTGAATCAAAAGTAAAAAATAAAAAATTATTTGTAAAGAAAGAGTTAAATCTGAAATAACTCAGAAGATTTTATGCTTTTAGTTTTAGAAATCGCGATAATTCCATTTATAAGGATCAGGCAGCAGTAATTTCTTTATTGCAGATATGCATTTAAAAAATTCAAGAATTGATGATTGCCAGCACTTCTGAGTTACTAAGTGGCCATTCAACTCGATTTATTCAGGCAGTAGGAATTTACGCTTCACTGACTGAAAATTTGCTAAATGCAATTGCGACTTTTACTTTTGGCCATTTCCCAAATAAGATTTCCTTAAATAGTAAAGAGCTGATTAGCAGCCATACATTTGTTTCATATATATAAACATTCTGTTAAATATTTTTCTACTAAAGTTTTGGAAAAGAAGGGTTTTTAAAATGCAAAGCAAATGCGAAATTAACCAAAATTCGCATTTTTTTCGCTGGAATACTACTTATTCATGCACGTAAGAATCTTTTATTATCCTTATCATTGGTTATCATCAACATTTATTGCAATTAATTAGTTATACAATACTGACGAATATTTTGAAGGTTATTAAGGTAGCAGAATTAAAATAAAATCGAATGAACAAAGATATAACTTTTTTTTTCTAATAATTTTTTGTTTAAATATTCAAATATTTTAAATAATTATTCGAATCGTCATTTTTGCTTGCATTTGCGTTAGAAAAGATGGGCGATGAAAAATTTCGAATTTCTCAATTGCACATTTTCGGTTTTTAAAGCAGTCAGTTGAAATATATGCCAATTAAATATAAACGAATTTGCTCATTTTCATTTTTAATCATTTTATTGTATCCATTGCTTCTAACATATGTAAGCGTATGGATTTACTGTGCGTCGTTATGAGTAACCAAAACTGCTATTCTTGCTTCTCTCATTTAACGATTAGCAATGATTATGTAATTTTCGCTTTATCTGTCGTTATTTGATCGGAATTCATTTTCTAACTGTGGCGACTATGAAGGAGATTTGTTTGGAAATTCACAAATGTAATTAGAGGATATGTCGAGAGAGCTGATGAATGATAGATGTTATTGCATCTTAAAAGCTTCAGCTTCAGCTTCTGTTATCTCCACAATTCTAAAATATGGGGAAAGTCAGCCTTCAGTACCTGTTCACCTGTTCATTAACAGATTTCCACTTTTCACCAGATTTCTCCACTTTATTAGCCAATTCAAAAAATTTAAAATTTTCCAAGGCTCGTCAGTCAGTCATTGCATTCTTCGCAAAAATATATTTATTTGCATGAACTCGACAATAACTTGACAGAATCCACTTCATCAAAATCCACTTTCAATCCTTTAGAGCAACTATTTGATATTCTTCGAAATAATAATTGGATATCTGTCATTAGCACTTTTTACTCGATCATTCATCGCTGTCCACATCGGATACAAACAACATATGCTCATAACTAATTACATTAATTTCTCTAAACCTATTGACCATTCTTCTTAATTAACTAATTTAGCCAACCGTATTACATTCACGAACATAATGGTTCAATAAAAATAATGGTTCAATTCAAATTTAAAAGCTAGAAATCTTAAATTTCTACAGCCGAATTTAGATGAACAATTGTGAATTGAGAAAAGCTCAAATTTTTACTGTAAGAAATTGGTAAGCAAATTTTTAAATTGTTATAAATATAACAAAAAAAAGAAATATATAATTGGAGAGAACTTGGGAGCAAAAATATCGTTATCGTAATATCAGAAAACTAATTTTTTGCCCACGAAAATCTTAAGAAAACTACTTTTCATGCCATTTAGCTAATCCAGAAATTCAATATCCACAATTCTTATTACTACTGCTATTTGATTTCTGTTTGATTCCATTTGTTTTAGTTCCAAAGAATTTTTTTTGATATCTTTAACAAATTTCTAAATTTTTTGGAAACAATTATATATCAAATCCAGTAAAAAATATCGATCTTTAGTAAAAGCACATCGATCGTGATCGCGAAAATTAATCAGTAATAGAGAAGAATTTATAACTAAAAAAAGCAAAAATTTGTGGCAGCCATTTAATTTAATAGATGAATCCAGAATACTCGGCGTTGCAGGGTTTTTTCGCTTAAATAGCTCATATCTATTCGAAAATACTCACTCCACTTCTAGGACAATTTTTTATAGATTCAGCTTTCTATCGTATTGCGCATCTATCAAGAAAAAATATCTTTAATATCAAAAATTTTCTCTTACTTTATGCGAATTTAAAAGCTAAATTCCAGGAGCAATTGACTTTGTGGTTATTTATTTAAAATTGAGAGCAACACTTTTTTGTTTCATGTGGAATAACATTCGGAATTCATCGCACCCTTAGAAAATACTTAAATAATTATTTTATTGCCCAGTTTGTATCGTTTTTTGTGTATGCGTAGCACGTTCATCTCCATCTTTATTAATTAGCGATGTCACCACGTTTGCACCAACGCCCCAAGTATTTTCGCCATCGAAGATTAACGATTCAGGAGGATTGTGAATACCGCCTTGATCTCTTGCGTAAATCTACAAATATAAATCTCATCTACAATTATAAATGCTATTTTTTAAAACGAGAATTTAAAATATGAAAATATATAAATAAAAGCCGTGCTGCATAAATAAAAGATGTTTACCTTCATTGTGCGACCAGCTTTTAGAACAGTATTTAGCGGAATTGTATAAACTATTTCACGACGATTATCCAGTTTTCGCTTCAGCTTATGCTCACCAAGATTTTCATCCTGTTAAGCAAAATTCAAGTTTTTTACCGCTTAAAAGATAATAGCACTTCCAAAAGCGTTTT
Organism: Dracunculus medinensis; assembly: GCA_900625125.1. NCBI lineage: Eukaryota > Metazoa > Nematoda > Chromadorea > Rhabditida > Dracunculidae > Dracunculus > Dracunculus medinensis. The sequence goes on from UYYG01001166.1 coordinate 39,628, forward strand.
AAATCTTAAATCTCGAGAAAATTGCTTACCTTGCTTCTATGTGTATTTTCAAGCATTATGAATTTTCCATTTGGATCACATTCTGAGATTGTTACATTGCCTTTTGCAGAGCGTTGGAAGGTAGTCTTCGTTGAAACTTCACCACGAACACTACGAGTTGAATCCGTATCTTCTTGCTGTTGGAGCGAATGAGTTTTGACGACCTGTTCAACCATTTGACGCAAGCCAACTCTATAAAGGTAATTAATTTAAAGATACTTTAAGCTGCCATTGGTCTTTTGTATAGCGTAAAATTTCTAACATAACTTCAGAATCAGAATCGAATCTAAATCACCTGCTTTCTTCTCCCTCAAGCATTTTTCTATAAATCGCAATTTCGGCATCCAACATCTGTTTTGTATCAAGCAAAGCTTGAAGTTCTGCAACCAATGTTTGACATTCTTCACGCATTCTACGTAATGTAGCATCCCGATCATTGAGCGCCGCTTCGTACTGTCTTTGGTCATCATTAAGCTACAAAATGCAAAATTATTAAGTTAGTTGATTATCAACCTGTAAAAAGATCCGATAGTATATTGCCTTAAATTTACCACTGAAAACGGCAAGTACCTGATAATTAAGGTTTTGGACTTCTTTCTCCAGCAAAGCATTTTTGGCCTCAAGATCGCCTAGTTTTCCACGAAGATCACCAATATTGTCGCGCATACGTTTAACTTCTTCTCGTTGATAGCTGGCTTCCATATTGGCGCGATTCGCTGAACCTTGTACTTCTGACACCTAAAACTTGAAAGTAAAATTCATCGAAAAACTTTATTCTAAAACAATTTGTTCAAGAAAATCTCTTAGAAGATAAAAGTTTGAAAAAGAAATAAACCTTGAGTTTATACCAGCTTTCCATATCTTGTTTGCCTTGTTTAGCAATGTAATCATATTCATCTTTGATATCTCTAATAGCAAGAGCAAGCTCATTTTTAAAGAATTCACGAGTGTCTGCAGGCGCTTGAGCTAGTAGTGCCTGCAGCTCTTTGACTTCTTGTTCATGAACACGACGCAAGAATTCTAATTCTTCCATTAGAGTTTGTACTTGATTTTGAAAATCTATACGCCCAAGAGTTTCTTCATCGAGATCCTTAAAATTCGTTTTGAAATCTTCAGAAAAAATACTCTTAAATTCAAAAGATTTTATGGAGATAATTGTATCTATTGTTCATAGCTGTAGTTTATACATAAATATTATAAATATTAATAGCACAAAATAGATAGCCTTATATTGCCATATTATATTGAAACGTTGTAGGTTATAAGTATTGTGGATATAAATATGGCTGAGCATTGTATAGATAATCATTTTTTAGCAACTGATAAGAATAAATTATCATTAAAAAACCTGTGGATGCTGGAGACCACTCCAAATGCCTATCTCATACTATTAATAGCCAGTGAAGAGAAGGTTGGTGTATGGCTAACCACTTTGTTATTGATATTCTTCAAAAAAATGATTTCAATATGCTAACATTTCTCGCTTTTTGAAGCTCTTCCCAAATTCTGGCATTATCGCCATTAAGACGCTTTTCTTCTTCAGTAAGTTGACGCCAACGAGCTCTAAGCATTTCTAATTCGCTCTGTGCATCATCAATCGCATGTTGCCATTGATTTATCTTCTCGCGATCATTTTCACGCCGATGTTGTACATCTTCATATCTGAATTCCGCACATCTTTTATATGATGCCATAGCAAACAATAGCAATTTAAAAATCCCAAGTAGCAAGCAAAAAAAGTTTGCTTGAAAAATCATCGCTTTAAAAATTTTTCACTTCTATTTGAACACTTATTTGAACGAACCAGTGTAATTCAATTTTTATTGAAAATATTGAAAATCCATCGTTTTTTTAAGTTTTGACCTTAAATTTTTCACAGACAAAAAGTTCGCGAAATTTCGACCGATTTCATTCCATTTTTTTTCATAATATTTTTAGAAAATTTCAGATAATCATTTTTAGAATAACAATTAATTCAATCCACATTGAACAGTTTCTTAAACCTCGGTTTGTTTTTATAATCGATGTAAAAGTATCAATTATTTTTATTAGGATGATGGCTAAACGAAAATAATAAGTTTTTATCGTGCCCTATATAGGAAACAGGTTGTTTAATAGCAAACAGTAAATAATTCATGCGTGAAGAAATTTTTCGACTCATCGCTAATTTCGGATGGAAGCACTGGTACTTCTCTCTTTTCATGTCCAAATAGAAATGCTTTCTAAATTTGCTCAATACTTTCGGCTCAAGAAGTTCTCCACAATAATATAGTAGTTTCAATAAATAAAGTGATTTAGTAACAGAATAACTACGTAAAAAGCTGAATAAGCGAAAATTTTTCATCACTACATTTGAAAATATTTGAATAATTTATTATCAAATGGCTAATTGATAAAGATGGTTAACGATTGATAACAATTATAGAAAATATTTGCAATATGAAAAGAATCTCTTTCGAGCCTAGAAAATTCAATATGATGAAAAATATGCACAAAATTCAAATACTGAAACTAATGAACTCAGAAATGAATTTAGCCTTAAAAATATGTCTGAATTCAAGCAAAATTTTCTACAACATATTTTCTATAATTTAAGAAATATTTTTAAAAAAATAAACAAATATATGTCAAAGAAAAGAAACAAAAAATTCGATTTCTCTGAACTGAAAATTTCGAAAATTCCCTTCTTTAAATAATTCGATTGCACTTACGGAAAGAAAAATTACTTTAATAACTTTAAAAAACAGCTTTTTTTCAGAAATTTTTAGCCATCACCTTTCAGCGAATTTAGCATAACGGCTTGGCTTTAAATAAGATTTAATACAATCGAGTATTCAAATATAAATTTTTTTTAAGGGAAATATTGTCGGCAAAAATGAAGATTAATTTGTTGATATTTTCACATTTGCTTTCATACAATTTCCCAAATTTAAATCAAAAATATGGATTCCAAATTTCAAATTTGAATTTACAATTGAGTAAAATTGTGTGAATTCGTTGTTATTTATAAGTTATGCCATTTATTTCTTTATTAACAATGTTTCACTAATCTTCCCAAATAAAAAAGCAAATATTTTTGGACAAAATATCCAAATTTCCAAATATCCCTTCCCAGTGTGAAAAAATGATCATAAAGATCACAGTTGCGGTGTTTCTACGAACCGGATTCCATTCTTTTTGTTTATCGAAGAAATTCGATTAATCAAAAATATAAAATTTCTATTATTTCTGTCATTCTTAAAAACCTTTGCAAATAAGAAAAAACTGGAATCATTCAAAAATCAATGAATCAATCTGAATTTTAAAAAAAATTTCTGACTTCGTTTGTCGCTAAATAAACAAAGCTAATTAAATTAGGAAAATATTCTCGCTTTCAAAATTTTTCTGGAAATTTTGCAAAATAATAAAAAATATCAGTGAAGGGATGAAGAGAGGAATTTTTTTCTAGCTCGTTCAATATTTCTGGTTAAACTTCGCTGCGCTGCCTTGCCGGACAAATTATCAGGGAAACACATGGCAATGGAAGTAAAGATGAATATCAGCATCGTTTATATTTTTGCAAGACTTTGAAAATATACTCTTATTGATAGCTGAATTTCAGTATTGCCACTCATCTTAGCTAAAGAAATTTATTAATAGAGCTAATTAATAAAAATAAAAAAAATATTTTTTATGAAATTTATACAATGCAAGGTAGCAATAGGAGCAGTTGGGTGAATGCTGCGGCATCCATCCCAAAGTGATTAAACAACCCGACAAAGAAAATTGTAAGTGATGTTAATAGAAGATGGTTAGAAGCAGAATTTAGCAATAAATACAAACTATATTGCTAAATTACAATTAGCAGTAAATTCACTTAAATAATACCTGAAAAAATAAGGAACGAAGTTAAAAAACAAAGCTAGAAAATAAATTTCTTTACAAACCGGTTTCTGATCTCAGCAAGATCATCACGGAGTCTTGCAACACGGACATCGATTTCTGCCTTCCGGCGAGCGCCATCATCAATCTCCTTACGAGCATCTCGCAACGAATCCGAATATTGTATCTGTATTACGTGATCTGTATTGCTCAACACGGCTACTTTTTTTCAGTGAACCCAATAACAATGAAAAAGAATTAAGCAGATAGTCTTAATAAAATTTAAATCTTATTTAGTGCTTCAGTGTTTTGTAAGAAGTGAAGAAATTCCTCGTGATTTTTCTTCTACTTCTATTGATAAAATAAATTTTTACTCATTTCAGTAGAAAATAGCTACGTTAAAAGTCAAATGAATGGCTAATTTATTATTTACGCATCATAAATCAACAACGCCATCTTCGTCGCTATTTATTTGTACAATACTTATTTGCTTTATTTTTCAAGATTTTTTCAAATTTTGGTTTTTCAGCGCCCAGAAAAAGAATTATTTTCGAAATCAATTTAAGCATTTAACAATTAAGTAGATTATTTTAAATCATCAGACCATCGAACAGCAAACCAAAGTTAGTGAATTGAATGTCACCAATTTTATTAGAATTTGCTTAATAGAGCACTGATGGAAATTTAAGCGCGCCAGGTTTGCAGTTTCTCAAAGAATTTCTCTTTTTGTTTCTGTAAATTTCTGGAATTCGGAGGTTTTATAATAAATATATTCCAAATTCTAAATTAATAAAAAATAAAGATAAAATACTTTAATTTCACTAGTATCTTTGCCCCATCTACCACGAAGTTCATCGAGATCAGCGACTAGTTTGCGATTCTGTTCCTCCAGCTTTTTAACTCGATCGATATAATTTCCGAGACGATCATTCAAACCTTGCATCTCCTTTTTTTCTTTATCTGTAGCTTCTAAAAACGATTTTGCAGCATTCGCACTTAAAGCTGGACTAATGCCACCGATTGAGGCTGACCCCATCTCCGTCACCATCTTGAGCACTCGTCCTAAAAATTTATTTCATAGTTTCTGCTCATAAGCTATCTTTTAAAATTTAAAATTAAGCTTATTTTAATGCAAAAATTCTTTCTTTAAAGAAAATCAGTATACTCAGCAACAATCGTTCAAAATATTCCAAAAGTGAATCTAACTAACTTTTCGTGCAATCAGTCATCTAATCAGGAAAATAAACTGACTAACTGAAGATTTTTTTTTGCTCACCTCAGCTTAAATATTTCATTTTATATTCATTATTATTGCTAAATGCTATATTTACTTTACACACATTCCTAAATCAATCAACTGAAACTGAAACTGCTTGACCTAATCTCTTATGCACTGATGCTAATCTGATTAATTTTGTGCACTTAAAATTCGCCATAAATTTTCGACTTTCTCCATATTTCAAAAAATTGGATTTGTAAATATTTTTCTTACAAGTAATAGTCTCACTTCATTTCATTTAAGGACCTTAGTTATACAATAATTTTGTAAAGAATTTACCTCCACCTATATTTGTTGACCTCATTTTATCGGAGGAATACATCCTTTGAAGAATTAATACAGTTCAAATAGAAAACAGGCAGACGAAAAGCACCAGTTAGAGCAATCAGTCAGCAGGGAAACAACTGGAAGATGAAAGGAATTCAAAACGAAGTTCCGGTATGTGTCAGGCTTGACTGATATCCCACTACAATAGTCAATAGAATGAAGGAACGCACACAATTTACGAAATTTCAACAAATATCCACGACTAATAAAACAACAATAACAGCGAATAGTAGTGAATAAGATTATCAGACAACGGATTTATATTCAATAAATTTCCAATGAAAACGAGACGAACGACAGCAAAGTTACAGTTTTCAAGCGTTACAAAGTAATGAATCTCTCACTAAATTTGTACTAATGACTGGGCGTGGTTGCTCTTATTTTTGCATTGAATTCCATAATCGTCCTTTTTGAAAAATTTCTATATTTGAAGTTAAAAACTTGGTTCATATGAATTCTCTGTTCCATATAAAAATCCAATAATTAGGCAATTATAGTGGGAAATCCATTTTTCGTTAGACTTGCTCTGTTTTTTCGGATCAGATAAGCACAGGACCACGACCACTTGCCACAGGACCACTTGACGAGAAAAGAACTCAATTGGCGCTATGAAATGGAAGCAACAACCCACGAAACCAATCGAATCCTAGTGAAAATTCCATGAAAAAAAGCAAACAGTTTTCAGTTGTTTGATTACTGACGCTAATACTTAACGTTTTTGTTAAAAAAAAAACTATAAAATAAAAACTAAAAAAAACTATTCCGAATTATTTTAGTGAAATATTAAAAAGCTTTATTGATGACGAAGAGGGAAAAATTTTATTCTCTTTATGAAACAGGTTCTTGCAATAAAATTTTTAATAGAAAGATTATGCTTAGTTATTGCGATACGGTACGAGTCTATAAAGGCGATTAAACGCATTCAGTTTCCTTCGAAGTTAAGCTGTAAATATTTTCCAGAATTATTTCCATATGATCTTCACTATACAACTGACGAATTTCTAGAAATCATGCATTGCTTGTTATCATCTTATACGTTTTATTCAATCATTAAGCAATCCAAATATTTTCTTCAAACGACGATTTCTGTGCTACTTCTATTAATGCAAATAATTTTAATTAATTACTGATTTACCTCCATTAAGGAAAAAACGAATTTGGAAAAGCTTGAACTCAGCTGAGGATGATTTATTATAATATAGAAGAGCCTATAATATAGTAAACAATATCAACAAACAAGAGAAAACCAGCCTAGAAGAAATAAATAATGGTGAATAATTTCTTTTTTTTTCGTCAGTGCAAGAGCTGAATATTAATAATTCTACATCAAGAATAAGAGCCTTAGACATTAGAGGTTGGATAACCGGTTACTCAGGATTGATTTTTCAAAAAACAGGAATTCTGATGCATCAATTTATGGAAAATTGCTAATTAAGTCAATAAAAATAAAAATAGCTATTCATAACTAGTTGAATATAACATTTACACGAAAAAAATTCTCCAAATTAAAAAATCAAAAAATATTGGCCCACATTTAAATCTGGATGAAAGCGAGAAAAAAATAGTAATCCTATATAATTTTCCAAGTTTTTCATTATTTTGCTGGTTATTTTTTTTAGTTTTTTTCTACTTGAGAATTTTAATTATATGCAATTTAATTTTATGAATTGAGTCATAAATTATAAATCATATTAATAAACCATATACTGATTAATAAAAATAAAATATTAAACCTCCACCACCACCGACAGTTCCGGTTGCATAAGTACCAGATTGACGGCTTTGTGTACGTACCGCTGTTCTCGGTTGAATCGTTGAGCGATACGCAATTTCATAATCGCTATCAGTGCTATGCTTTGACATTTTGTCAAGAAAATTCGATTCTTATAAAATAATTATGAAGCAAGTAGAAGATAACGAAGAGCTGGAGCTGAAAAAATCTCTTATTTAGTTATTCATCGATGTGAAAATCTTTTAGAATCGCTCGAAATTTACAGTTATGGGAATGTATTATCCGCTGTAAAAATATATCATAAAATATATGGCAAACAAAATAGTAATAAAATTCCTTGACGAACTATAAAAATTTTTATTTAAACTTTTTCCCCATTTTGGAATTTATAATTTCAATTATAAATTATATTGAATCATTGAAAATTGATTACAATCAGCGACAGTAATTCGCTGAAAAATTAATTAAACTGCAACTTTTTGATTTAAATTCAAATTGATATTATATTTGCTTTATTTTTATAAAATACGATTTTTTTACATGAAATAAATGAAATAAACGAGTGGAATGCAACATAATTGAGATAATCTCAGAAGTAAGCCTATCATTCCGAATGATGTTCATTGGCGATCCATCTGTGATTCTATCGTGGAATTATTTCATGGCGAAAGTTTTCCACCTTTCCACCACGCGAAGGGTCAGTGGGATAAGTCTAACCAGAAATTATGAGTCCTAACCATTCTTTTAACTTAGCTTGGGTAAATAAAGAAACTAAATGGAGGAAAAACAAAAAACTGCAAGGAATGAGAAAATCTTTCCTAAGAAAGTGAGCTGAAAATTCACGTTTCCCATTTCAGATTTAAAAACAATTTTAAAGTAAAACTGAAGGCGAATCAGTTCTCTTCCTTTTTCCGAGAATATTTTCATTGAACTTAGGCATCGAACTGTCATCTCAAGAAACGATTGTAATTAATTAAGAATAGAAACAATAATTTATCGATGTCTGTCGCATTTATCGACAAAGTTGAGTGTCAAGGTAATTTCCAAAAAGCTTATAAATAATAAAATCAAATTTAGTTAAAAACTAGGTAAAAATATTTCCTTATGATTGTCGACATCCAAACATCACCAATAAAATTCTAATTAATCACCGTATGGAACCAAAATATTTGACTCACCGCTGCATATTCGCAAAAATTTACAGATTGAACACAACTGTTCCGATGTATTTCGAATACAAAAAAAAAGATAAAATCACAGCAAAAGACAGCCTACAGTAATTAAATTCCTCAAAAACAATTTGAGATGGTGAAAAATGAATCATTGTTGATAAAAGATTTGTGAATTTGTAAATTCGTGAAGTAAAGTTTAAATTTTTCTCGGTTTAGCGAAACAAAACTAGTTTTACCACTGAAAAAATTAATTAAAAAGTGCAAGAAAATTTAAATTTACTTAGTAATCTTGAAACTTATCGACTTCTTGTGTAAAAATTCGAAATTTTTTCCATAAATTTTTATCAAATATTATAAGATGAAAATTTTAAAATTCATAACTATCGGATTTTTAAGGATTTTTTTACATTTAAATTAAATTAAGTTAAATTAAATTAAGATGTAAAGAAATAGTTATAGTTAGTCACTTATATATTAAATAAATACCCTAAAAATACAAACTTTTTCCTTTCAAGGTCACACATACCTTTCTCGATTAAAAAGGTCATCTCGGTACAGAATTTATTTACTAATTCATTTTGTTCTTTTAACCACAATTATTACTGAATTATTTTAGCACTAATTAATTTGTTAATTTTTTCCAAAAATTTTGGGTCTTACAGACTCAGAAAAAAAATTAGCATAAACCCTAAATTTTGTTGCTTTACTTGAAAGATTCGCTCATTAGTCTGTATTATCAATATTAGTCGCGACGAATAGGAGATAAACCAGCGAAGTAAGCAAAAAAGAAAATTGACACTCTTTCATCCTCGAATGACGACTCTTCGATTAAAGGGTCTGCGGGGGGATTGCTTTAATAGCCAATTGCACTAGCCATGATAAGTGCTGTGCTGTTAGTAGTACGTAGAAAACAGGAAACCAACAGGAAACTTGCTTAATTTTCTTACGCTTACTGGTTATTAGGATAATAGAACTTCACCAAAGAATCATTTGGTTATCGATATACCACCACCTAGGTTTGGTTTTTAAATAACAAGTTTACTCTTTCCAAAATTGAAGATCAAAGCATCACTCCGCCACATTACACATTCATTTAATATTTGTGCATTAGTATATACTAAAATTTAAAAAAAAGGGGCCTTAAGCAAAATAGAAACGTAAATTAGATTGAAAAAAGCCCATAAGATAGCAGTAAAGATATTTAAAAAATTTTATATGGCTTGTATGAAAAGCCATATAAAATTTTAACTACTGGCGCCTTATATAAAAATTTTTTGCTTTGATTTTCTCATCGCAATGTTACGAAGATTCACGAATTGAAAAAAAATTTTCCAAATCTACCGAAAACAGAACTCGAAAATGATTCACAAATCGAAATTTTCAAAATCAAAATTTCATTATGGAATATGTCGAAAAGATTTTTATCATAAAAAGAATTTATGCTTTAAAAATTTAAAATTTAAATTTAAATTCAAGAAATTCCTAGCATTTAGTAAGGTAGACCAATTCGCGGTGAATATCCTCGAGTGACTCTCTAGTGAAAGAATCTTTTCTAGTAACTAATAGATCCAACCGAAGAAGAAAAGCAATGGAAGGAAGGAAAAAAATACTGCAAATAGCTATAATAGATATGCAGAAATAAGATCTTTCTTTTCATAGTTAACTCATTTTGGAAAACATTTTCAACTAAAATATTTAGATGCATGAGTTTAATATTTATATAAAAATATAAATATTTTGTCGATTGGGTTGAACTGAAGCAGAAGAAAAAGCTATATCGCGTCCGAAGATGAAAATACTTGGGATTATAAACTCTGACCTGGAATACAATTCCTTGAACCGTGTTTGTCAGAAGACTAAAGAACTTATATGAAGCAACTTAAGAAAGGCGATAACTACTATACATTCTGATCCATTCATAAAAAATCAACAAAAAACTTTGGAATGAAATGATAATTTCAAAAATAAAACCACTATAAAAGGAAATCTTTTTTTCCTTTTTCCTTGAATACCTCGTTTGGCTTGGCCCACTCGTTATTACAGTGAGACCCTTTTGCCATGGAGTCACTTAGCAGAGAATTAGGTCACCAACATTGCCGCAAATCAGCTTATATGAGCTACTAAGAAAGACAGATTATTATAAAATTTACACCAATCTTCACACACCACAAAAGACTTTAGTAAACTAATTTTATAAAATCATATAAATGAATAGAAGGCGGATTGGAACAATACGATTTTTTGATTAAAATAAAACAAAAATGACTAATATGATCAACATCAATCGTCTGCATGTGGCTAGAAAAAATCAAAACTAATCATTCGCCGATAAATTTTTTTTCATAAAATTTAATCGTCTGATGAGAAGACAAATGAAAATTTGAACGGTATTGTGTGTATTGTGCCCAGTTACTATTTAAACTTAGCTTATAAGATTGGATTAATTCCAGCTGAAACAAAAATTTGGGGCGAGCTAAAATGTATGGAAAAATTTTAAGTTTTCTGCCTAGAAAAGAAAAACGCTAAAAAGATAGTTGCTCGGATTATCGTTAAAAGATAAGGGTTCTATAAACGACAGAAATAAGATTGTCATTAAAAAATCGTGAGTGCTGGCCATTTTATATTGCTATCTCCAAGTGATTCTTAATAAAAATTTTTAACAGTACTAACAACCAGAGCATCGAGTTTAAAAATAAGTAGCGAACGTTGACACTTAATTTTTACTTAATTTTTCATCTAAAGAATTATTTCAATAGAATTTATAACCATTGCCGAACATCACCATTTCTCGTTAGCCTGATTCCACTGACTTTTAAGAAAGAGATTTTTTCGTCACAGGACAAAGGAGAGGTGTAGAAGTACCACTAGCAGTGGCCAGATTCTTCTAGAATCAGATAAATGAGTAATCATAATTCACATATTGATACAACTCGTCGAAAACATCAATTGCACTACCCTTTATCATATTCTTTTTATCAGATGCAATATGGATATTGAACACTTCTGGTTTATAAATTATAGTGTGATATTAGATGCATTAAAATTTAAAAGTATATGAGGTAGAATTAGAAGCTAAATATTATCTTCATCATATATAAAGATTCTAACTCTCCATTCCTAGTTTGGTTCGCTTCATTGGCTATTTAGGATGCCCCTTCACTCGGGGATAGAATTACAAATGGGTCACCTGGGTCTCTACTTGAATTTTATTTTTAATGATAGGTTTAATAACAATGGAAAGGAACAGGAATCCTATAAAATCGACTTCTAATAATAATAATAATTTGTTCGATCATTTCGTCCAATAAAAATGCATAACTCTCGGAAATCTATCTATTCTGTTACTTATAGGGTAAATAGTAAATTGATTTGTCGTTGGCACTGTTTAAATCAGCAATGAACAAAAGACATGCGCTCGGTCTCCAAATTTTTTCGCGACATTCATAACTTTTGCCCACAAAACAATTTATTTATCAGTTATCATTAAGCCTTTTTGATGATAAAAATTTTTATCTCATCATAATCTATTAATAGATAAAAATTTAGCTGCAAAATCAATTTGAAAAAATATTTCCAATAATCAAAAAACAAAATTATTGTTTTTAATTCTCATGGCCTTCGCAAAAATTATTTGACATTCACAACTAAAAATTTTGCCCACCACTGATCTAAATAAATTATTGTAATATATATGAACGGCTTAAAATTCCGAAAAATATCGATCGTTGTTCGTTTTTATATCGCATTATCGAAAATTTGTGGAAAAATTCTTCATTTTGTACGAAAATTTTAGCGAATAAATTTCAAAGAAGCATTAAAATTTTAAAAATACTAAAATACAATTGTTTTTCCGACAAAACTTTTACGATATAATTCTTTCTTTTCCATTCCAATTGTTAAGAAAAAATGACTATGAAACAATACGATAAGAAAATTTTTATAGCTTTGTTGCGGAGGTTATGATAGAATGCATTCAGTTCTTGCAGCTTCTCTTGAACGGAAAAAACTTGCCAATGAAAGTAAAATCCGGCTGATGTTGGGGACACATCCTATCTGAAAGTGACTGTCTCTCAGACAATCGACTTTCATCAGCATAGTTAGTGGAGCCAATTGATGGCGCTGTTGGAAGAAGAAAGTGATTAAAATGAAGAGAAAGGGAGTTTAAAGTAGATCATCCGATTTATTAATTTTAATTCCTACCTTTATAAAATCTTGGAATTTGTAGGAAAATTCTATAAAATAGGCGAAGGATGAATAAATGATTATCGATTTGAAGCATATGAATATTTACGAAATGGATGATAAGAACATTATTGATAAACTGGGCCAGTGCAAAATTAAAGAGAATAATAATTTCGCATTGCAATTTTAATTTTTCTTCTCCTGGATTCTTTCAGCCTTTCGTTGTATATTTCGCGAAATCCTTAAACTCTAATAATGTACGATTAAGTTATCAGAAAGAAATAAAATTTTAAGACAGAAATTAAAAATTCGATAATAAACAAGCATTACAAATCGTTACGATTTATGGGACGATTATTTCACAGGCACTATGGAATACGACTTAGAAAGTAAACAAAAAAGGGATCGATCATTATTTCCCCGCTCAATAATAGTGGCAACCTTTTCCATGATGTCTTTAGAGGAAAAATGGCCCAGATTTATATTTTTCTTCATTTTACGCGAACAGTGCCATTTCTGGTGTGGTATTTAAGACTGTTAGGATGAGAGGATGACTCTTCATCAGAATGGCATTTGAAAGTAGTTTTAATGGAGCTTCCACTTTTAGTCTGATTTCAAAGGGCAGGAATTGAATTATATTTAATAGTTCAATTCAATAGTGCTTGATGCCAGTCGAAACAAAACAATGATAGTCGACTGCTCCATTTTTATTCGACTAAACTTAATAAAAATTTGAAAACCAGAATGTAAATTAGAATGTAGGCCTACACATATATGATAAGAAACCATAGCAATATCTATTGAAGGAAAGACTCTTAGAAAACTCTAAAACCCTTTATTAGCCTCTCTTTAATACGAAGAATTTTGTGGGGCAATATTATTCAGTAATGTAATATGTAAAAATATAAATTATCTAATGATACATTGGCTAGATCATTTGCTTCTGGCATGAGCTTAACATTCACTAAAAAATGCTGCTGAGAACCTATCTATATTTCTATCGCCACTGAGACTCATAAAATTTTACCGCTTAATACCGCTTTATCGAGTTTAACCAGAAACGGTGATTGCTAACTATTTTCTTATTAATACAATAAGTACCTGACAAAATTTCACCCAGTACTCATCGAAATCTCAACTGTGCCGTGTAAAATGAAGAATATTAATAAATGTAATGGCCCGAAAAATTTGGGAATCAATTTACAGGACCAAAGTTTTGAAACGTTTTTAACCATAGCGCTAACTACTGATACCAGCCGAAGCTTTTTGCACCATCGCTCCCTTTTGAAGATTAGAATCACATCGCCCATCACTTTCATCAATATAATTACCCAACTTTCTTCTTTTCCTTTTTCTACGACTTAATTCAGCATTTCATTTTTATTTATTATGAAATTTTTCATGTAAAGATCATTAAATAAGCCCTTTTCTTTAAATAAATTAATAATTTCATTCAACGAATGCCTTAAGAAATTTTTGCATAAATAGGAAATCAGGAAAAAAAATGTAAGAAAGCAGATGTTCCAAAAAAGCAAAAGGAGCTTTGATTTTTTCTCAGTATTTTTGGAAAAATCGTTCGAATTGAAAGAAATTAATAGAAATGGAACGAATGTCGAACAATTTAATTTCTTTTTTTGTCGACAAATGATCATTTTTAATTTTTTTCTTTTTACGGAATACATTTCGCAAATCTTTTTCGATTTTCACTGCAAATTACTTAGAATGTTTTATTAATATTTTTTAAAGCTCAAAAATTTATAAAAACTTTTTTCAAGAAAAAGTTATTTTAAAATTAAAATATAAAAATTTCATATGGCTATAAATTTTTATTTTTCCTTTTCCCTTCATCTAACACCATTCATCATTAGCAATTTGATTGGATTCACTGGCTGTTAGGATAATATATTTTTACCAGAGAGTTGATAATTTGAACAAATCTTACTATTAGAAATATGAAAGTGAAAGGGAATAATAAGAATTTGAAAACAGCCTTAAATTATTGAATAATTACAAAATGACTGAAAATATTTTGAATAATAAATTTACTATAAAAAATAAAAAAAGTTAAAATTCTAAAAGAATGCCGAATAGAATAGAATTCTTATATGACTTACTGCAGAAAAAAATCAGGAAAGAGTAAAAATTAGTCTCGAAAATTAGTTTCCACATTCCGTTTAAAATAACTTTATTGACAATCTAATATCATTTCTCGTTTAACTGGTTATGTAGTTTTCCTCTTCACAGAGTATCATTTAAAGAAGTAAGTCCTTAACATGATCCAAATTCCACTTTTAATGAGATTTATTCCCATTAAGGAAATGGATTAGAATTCATGATGTTTGAATTAGCTTCAGCCAAAGTAAAATAGCACTTGAATTCCTTCCCAAATCGAAATGAAGGAATTTGGAAATTAAACCAAAAAAAGCTAAATGTGATAATTTATCTGAAATTTATCTAAAAATTCCTCGCCACAATTACATCCTTCGTCACAAAAAAATCTGTTAAAAAACAATTCCACAATTTTTTTTGCATAGAAAATCAATTATCTTACCAAAATTGAATAAATTTTATTATCGTAAACATTACTAAAGCTGCATTACAGAATATTTATGAAAATAAAAAACTATTTCAGTTAATAAAGTAAGCAAATAGATTATGGCGAATTTATGCATTTTTTGGTCTTTTTCAGTCTTAGAACTGCCTCAGTAAAAGGGAATTTTCTTCATTTCTCACTTGGCTTCCTCTAATTGCTATTAGGACGAGGTCCTTTCAGCACCCAGAGAAATGATTCAGGAATGAAAGTGCAATTGGCATCCTTAGTATGGAATACCATCCAAACATGAATGCAAAATGGCGATGATTTCATTGAAATTTCATTTCACTCAACTGACCAATTTATAATTATTTTTTAAATCAAGAAAAGATTTATATTACAGGGAAGAGATTTCGCGATAGCCTATTTCATTACGACAATGGAAATTAAATGACAGGCGAAAATTCCGGTTATAACGGTGGATGAAACGGATAGATGGGATGGGACAGCTTGCTCCATCTATTTGAATTTCTCACAGTTGAGTCTCTTTGCATTTATAGGTTTCGGCTGCTAAGCTATTGCAATGTAAGATTGTAAATATCTATGAAGAAAAACGAGGAGTTATTATTATTAATATAATAAGCCATGAAGAGAAATTTATAAATAAAATTCAATAATAACCATTCAAGAGTGATTTCGGTGAAAATAAAAAACTATTTCAGTTAATAAAGTAAGCTAATAGATTATGGCGAATTAACCGATGATGAACTGCACGAATCAAATATGCAGTTGATTGATGATTTTGTTGTATCAATGCTCCATGAAATTTAAATAAATAAAATTCATTTATGAAATAAATGAAATAATAAGATGGACGGCGGATGTGATTGCTATTGCGGATCCATCTGTACTTTATCCACAAATAACGACTCTCTCTGGCGAAGAGATCGCATTGTTGTAGTGAATGCAGCCAAACCAGAAATGTTGTTTTAAAAATGAAAAAGATGGATGGATAAAGAAAAAGAAAACGAAAATCAAGCAAAATAAAAATTATGGGGCATTAAATTACAAAAATCGTAATGGAACAATTTTATTTCACAATGTAATATCATCGCTATTGAAAAACTAATCCATAATCTCGATGGTATTAAATAGCAAAATTGAAAGTTGACAAAACTGATTAAAAACTACTTACTAATTCAATTAAAACCTTCCACTTACATCTCTTCTTTACAAATTTTCATCTAAATTATTTATAAGGGGCCAAAAGAGAGACTATTTTTGGAAAGACCTAGTAATTATTTCTTAAAGCTGATAATGTTGAGGACCGATTTGCATTTCGAACGAAGTGGTCATTCACCGTATAATAAAGAGTCAGCAGAATCAGCCGAACCAGAATTGGTGATTACTTCTTGAAAAAGAAGCTGAAATCCTGAACACAGTTCAGTCCCTATTAATTAATGTCCTACGAAAAATAAAACTTATATTCTCAATTTTCTGATAATTATGACGGCGATTGACGCAAAAATTTCCTTCAATCTGACATACCACTGAATTCAATTAATTAAATATTTTTGACTAACTGCTCACCTCTAAATAATTTTCGCTAATTGATCATCGACGGTAACTTTATTTTGATTAATAATGCTGCACGAAAAAAAACCAAAAGAATGTATCAACCAACAGCTCAGACCATTTCAATTTTCAATACAACTTTAAAATTCATCGAATCTCTCTCGTGCAACTAAAATGTCTTAAAAAACTAATATTTATGTTGTCTTAATGGCAAAAATTCATTTCACTATATGAATTTCTAACAAAAGTAGTACTCAAGGGCATGCATAGGCTTAAAAAACAAGAAATAACCCAACAAAAGTCTATTAGCACAGTTAAAAATTTTCCCGAGGGAGTTGCTGGGCGATAAAAGAACAATTGGATTCTTCTTGGATCGAGCACTGCCTGCATATTTTGGTGAAGTTCATTCTTTTGTGGAAGACAGGCCAAATCATTTATTTTTAACACTTAGCACTTAAAGAGCAGAAAGTAATACAAGAAATGACCTAAAAAATAAATCCAGTCAAAAATGCAATGCCTTTTTTCCCTACCAAACTCAATTTATAATAATATAATTCCTATACAAAATAAATATTTTAAATAATAATGAAGTACCGATGAAGTTTGAATCAAACAAA
This sequence comes from Dracunculus medinensis, assembly GCA_900625125.1. Classification (NCBI taxonomy): domain Eukaryota; kingdom Metazoa; phylum Nematoda; class Chromadorea; order Rhabditida; family Dracunculidae; genus Dracunculus; species Dracunculus medinensis. Next base: position 56,945 of record UYYG01001166.1, read on the forward strand.
TAAGTACAATAATTTAATTTGAAAAAGTCAAGTTTATCTTTGTATTGTAATCAGTCAGCTAGCACTGCGTTCCATTGTTTGCTGGCCTTCTTTAAATAAATAGAATTATAGAAATGAAATTTTTGATAAATTATTCATCGATTTTCAACTTTATAAATTTATGAAAAGTTACAGGTTACTGCATTTTTTCGCTCCCATAGTCTCATTTATTCTCGAAAGTTGTTAAGAAATTGTTAGCAGATAATAACGGTTTGAATTTCAGATATTTTTGATCGAAATACTATAAAAATTTGTTAAGAAATTAATTTATGGCAATAAAATATTAATATAGTGCGACTGGTTTTCGACATATTACGACATACACAAAAGCACTTTTCTACTTTCCATTTTGTATATTTTTTTTTGTATTTTATTGTATATTTAACTTATCTAATTCTTTCTAATGATTACTACAAAGAAGTTTTGAATATTTAATATATTTTATTATTTTTACCATTATTGACGTTGTCATTATTACTACTTATAGTACATTATTATTCTTATTACCATTATTATCAATAATACTACGAAAATTGAAGGGTATTTTAATCAAATTTTTTAGATCAATATTAGGAAAAAATATTAAAATCAGGAAAAAATTGTAAAAATTGCAATTATTTATTATGGCCAACAGAAATATTATGTAAAAATATGTAACAATATGATAAATAATGAAAATAAGTATAAAATATAATATATTTGTTTATGAAATAGGGTAACTGTAATATTAAGATGATTGATAGTAGTTTTGTGGATAAATCCAGAAGGAAGAAAGAGAAAGGATGGCTGGATTGAAAAATAATGATGCGGATTTATTCAAATAATGCTTTTTTAAATGGAAACATATGTGGGATGAAAATGAGCTTTCGCTAAGATTTGAAAATAGAGCATTCTCAGTTATGTGAATCAAAATGAATTGCATTGAATAGAAATACGCATAAAACTATTTTATAAATCTCCGCAATCATGAACGGAGAAACCATTCAAATTTCTTTCTTAAATATAATTTATGCAGTGCATGAATAGCTTTAAATATAATTTTGATAAATTGGAAAACATTCAAAAAATAATCAGAATTTGATATAAAAAACAAATAACCTTGGAATCGTTGCACTTAATACTTGGGCGATCTATCTTTTTCTCAGACCCACAGAACTGTGGTAAAATTAAAAATATTCAACAACTAATATCAGATATTTTTTCTAAATTAATGGAATTCAGAAAAAGTTAAAGGATGATAATCTTAAAAAATGATAATTCATAAATGCTTGTTGCATTTTACGTTTTATTTATGTAACAAGCATCTTAAATTTTGGATCTGTCGAGACTGAATAACTTGTTGACTATGATGCCTTTCAATGATGCCTTTAGTAACTGAGCCTGAATTCCATGGTTCCATATTCGAAAATACGAATATCAACCAATCTATAATTTCTTAAAGGATTAATATCATTTGGAAATAAAATAAATAATGTGCAAATTAATAAATTTATAAATTTTCTTGGCACATACAATTTAAAATAATTATAGAATGAACAAAAAATGCTTGAAAAATCTCAATTAGTTTTCCACCGAATTAGCTTTTTTATATAATGCAAAGGATAAATTAGTGACAAATTTTTTGATAACAATTTGTGTTTTGATCAGTTTAAGGACTTGGAAAATATTCGAAAATTCAAAATTGCCGACAGATAATTTTTACTAATGAACAAGAAATTAATTAATTGAAGACAACATGTATGACAAATTTTTTAAGTCTGAATAAATCATTAAGAAGAAGATAACAAAAAAATGAGTGTTATGTTTACATTTGTCATTCGGTCAAAAAAGCCGATATATCTTCTTGAACTAAATCGAGTTCAATGGATTTTTAAATATTCATCATTTGTAATGAATAGCTCGCTGATCCCCTCGGCTTTACTTTTTCGCTATTTAAATATATCTGTTAAGAGACAAAATCAAATGATAAATAAACTATTCATTGGTACAAAATTACACTCCTTTTTTAGCACTTCCGATTGAAAGAATGGGCAAAGTAATCGAGTCATTGAGTATCATTTCAAGCTTTAAGACTCTGCTACAGATCGAAGTGGAGCTGGCGATTCACCTGTGGTTCTATCGTTAGATAGAAAATTGTCCACCGCACTACAGTTACACATCGAGCAGAAATGGTGAGCCCTAAGCGATTTCACGCAGTTTACAAAAAAAATCTAAAGAAATAAAAGGATATTTATTTTTAATAAAATCAGCAAATTAATTTGATTAATTTAATTTCGATGAAATTTTGCTGGAACTAGAAATAAACTAAAAAGAAAAAAAAGACTGTTTGAAATGGAATGAAACAAGCCGAATAGCAGTTGTTATTGTATTGGCAATGATGATCGGAGTCGTTGACTTTGTACTAAAACACAGAACAAACGGGCAGGTAGATATGTCGTCAAATAAATGAATTTTTCCAGTAGACCACTCCCATCCACAACGAAAAATAACTAACTAACTCCTACATTCCTTCATTTCACCCACATTTTCTTAAAAATATTTTCGAACCACTAATGAATCAAATAAATGGTTTATTCGATTAGAGACATTTTAATAAACAAAATTCTTTATAAAAATTTGTTTCCATATCTGAAATTAGTGAAAAAAATTAAAATTTATAAAAATTTTTGGGAAAAAAAATTTTTCGATTTTTTGATTTTAGAAAAGAAATGGAAAAATCAATCGAAGAATCTTGAACGAGTAACAGAAATAAGTTTCAAAATTATATATCATTCTCAATTTTCAATTATTTTTCGTCTGTTTTCATTTTCTCCACTTATATTATTATTAACTGAGGCCAAGCCTTATCATTAAAAGTAATTTCCGTCCAGCAAAATTATCATTAAAAGTGAAATCTACGTGATGCTAAGAGATCCATGCTTCTATTCTCAAGTGATTTAGCTTTACCCTAAAACTGATCTAAAGAAAAATTTCGATTTGTTTAAATTAGTTGCAAAAGATATAATTTTCATTGACCTGTAATATTTACGTATAAAATGAACAGCAAAACAAATGTATAAACCTTCGAAAATCCAAGTAAAGGATATGGTTATTTAATAAGGCATCGGCAAGATGGATTTTCTTGTTGATTCGTTTATTTACTATGGTCCTTTTAATATTTTATCCACAAAATTTTACAACACAATGCATTTGCGTTAGATTATATTTGTTTATTTAGTCAAACCAGATGAGGAAAAATTCGCTCAAATATTTTAATCTTCAACTTATTACAGTTATTATTCAATGTTTAAACGAGAATCAGGATTTAAATTAGATTCTATTGCGACTTGGTACTCAGGATGGTTCCAGGATTCAGATGAAGGATGCGCACAAAATGGATTAAAATGGATTTGGACAAAACATTATTGTGAATTGTGCAATTCCAGTAAATTAATTATGCAAAATATCAAAATTACTTATGCATAATTAAAAAAATTATAGGATAATTAATCGTTCACTGTGTCACATAAATAGTTCGAATCGTTGCTATCCATTTTCAAACTATTTTTATAGTTGATCTGCGTTCCATGAAAATTTTCTAAAATGATTCACTTCGTTTAAACCAAATATAAAAAAAAGTTTAGGAAAAAGAGAAATTTTGACATACAATTATGCCAACGCATTTGTCGATTAAAATAAATTCAACTATAGTAAAAAAATTTGAAAATCGAAGCATTATTTATATTTCATCATTTCATCATATTTCATTTTGTTTTATATTTTTCATAAAATTCATTATGAAATAAAAATTCATTATGACATAAAAAGTGAAAATTCTTTTGGAATGAGTCAGCCATTCATTCCAAGTTTTACTTCCTACTGCTTATCATAACTGTTAAAGAAGTGTTCATATGGCTTTAAAGTTAGCTGTTTAATCAATCAGTGGTTACTACTCATTATTTCGGTTTGGGTCCATTCGCTATTTAAGCGAATTACTTAGAGATAGAAATGGACAATCTGAATTTTTCCATGACGAGTTCACTACAGAAAAGGTTAAACCATAATGCTTGAAATGGATGTGAACAATTTACGAACTTCCACTGGCTATACACTGGTTATTAAGCTATTCTAATGCAAAACTTATTCAGGATTGTTCGAAATTTTCGAAGAAATTAGCCATGTTAGACATAAAACGTCAGATCGGGAAATGAGTGGTTGAATTTTCGAATGTCATTTAAATATCTTTCATTGCCTTTTTCTTATCAGAAACCTATTAGAGAAAATGTGAATAATTTTTCTGTGGGGAATCAAATCGAGAAATCGAATGACCTTCTAAAGTCCATTTATCCCTTTTTACGAAATAGAATAAGTACTTATGAAAACATTTCAAATTTCGCATTTAACGTCCTAAAATATCGAATTTCTATCATACATTAATGAAATTTATTTATTATTTGTGTAAATTTAATATTAAGGAATGAATTTAATTAATGAGCAAAAAAAAAGAATTAGGTGATACGCATATGATTTTGATAAATTTAACGATATTTCATAAGCTTCACTGATAAATATTTTATATTATCATTTGTTCCAACTCTAACTATTTCATTTGGCCAAAAATGGTTTAAAATTTGCGATTCTCTCTAAACAGCCAAATTCTTAAAAAATATATTTATAATAATATATAAAACTGACTATTAGATGAGAGAACTGACGATAGATTCACTTAAGTGCCTTCTCAATCAGATTTATAAACTATTCATAAATTTTCTCAAAAGCAAAAAAAGATAAATCGAAAATGAAATTTATAAACATTTTGCAACTATAAATGATTTTTTACTTTACAGTTGATTCGCATTTAGATTGATGGCACACAGAAAGGTTTTTTTGTTGGAAAGAAAACTGGCGAACGATAAACATTTCAAGGCATTTTGCTAGACACCTCTAATGCTTTTTCCAACAATCGTTTCAATTTTCATTTTATTCTATTTTTTTGATGAAATAGAAGCAATAAGATTCTTAAAACCTCTCAGCGCGATTTAATTGCAGTAAAAATTTCTTTTTTCAAGATTTTGAGAAAAACGAATGGCCAAAATTTACGAAGATTTCCGAAGAGAGCGACTTTTTCATTTGTACAATGCAATAGTCGAGTAGATTTGAAGCGAAAAAGAAAGAATTGCGAAGTTTTCCACTGGCTGACTGCTAACGGAAATTTTTGCCCGGGCAGGCACAAATTTATCATTAAGAAATCTTGGTGGCATTAAAGCTTACCATTATGAGCCTCCACCACCAAGGCGACTCCCCTACATCAGCCGGTGGAACTAGCGCAACCAGAGACGTGAGCACTAATCACTTATCACTCTGAAGTAATCATATTTATGGGTCTATTCATGCAATAAAGCATCGTCTTCTTAATAAATGTTCAGTAGAGAAATTTTTCGCTGCACTTTCTGGTTGATTAAAATTTCAAATTCTGGTACAATAAAAGAATTGGTGCTGAAAATTTTATCTCGATGATTGATTGATAATGATAAAGAGAGTTTCATCCATACAAATGAATGAGTGAATAAAAAATTACTGTGGTGCACTTTCACTTGAATTATTGCCAAAACAATTAAAGCATAATAATTCAACTCGCTGTTTCAAATAAAATCATTCCTTTAAAAGCTTTTGTGCAGCGATTCTCCGGCAAAATTTAATTTTTGAAAAAAATCGAATGTTGAGAATCTAAATTTTCTCAAGATTTTATTTTTAAAATATATAAATTTTTCTTATAAATTTGCTAAAATTTTAAAAACGCAAGAATCATTGCTAAATTAAAAATCAGATTGTGCGGTATGAGTCCCTTTAAAATCTATCGAAAAATAAAAAATGATCTACGAAAAAATTTGATAATACGAAAATTATAAAATTATAACGAATACGATAAAACAAAATGTTCATTTTCAAAAATAATCGTTGAAAAAATTCAAAAAAACGTAATTATTTCATAAAATTTTTTAAAATATTTTACTGCTTTGTTGGAAAAGTAATCGTTGTAATCATAAATCGTTGACATTTCAAGAATTTTAACAATTTTTTCATTAATATTTCAAGAGGTAACGCAAAATTTTCAAGTTCTTCTTATTACCACTTATCACATTCTTATCAAAATTCCGCCAAAATTCCAAGCAAAATTAGGAAGAACATTGATAATGGTGAATAAAAATTTACAATTCTGTCGATTTTAGTAGTGCCAATTAAAACATTTAATATAGAATAGTTAAAATATATTTTTAATATTCGCTGTTTTCGGATTTTTTAAAGAAAGCTACGTTTTTTATGTAAGTTTGACAAAAATTCTAACACAATTTTACGTTTTTTCTGCAATGAACGACTTGGTGTTTAGCTCTTTGAGATTTCAAAAGCTGAATAACATAAACAAAAATAATAAATTTTATTTTTAATTTTTTTTTATAATTTTTTATTGCAAGACAAAAGTAAGAAAAATCTTATTAAGAAAAATTAATTGTTTCTGATTAATTGCTTCTTTTGAAAATTTTTCATTTTTCAGAAATCGTGCAAAAATGACCAATCAATTTTCGCATAGAAATTTTTGAAAAAATTTAGGAAAATCGTTTCAGTTATAATTAAAATTTTAGTAAATTTTTGAATCCCAACTTTTTCATGACTTTTCGAATGAAAAACTTTAAATTTTCCTCTTTTGCGACTCATTTTTTAAAAATTTTCTTAATAATTTGCATTAAAATCAGCCGCATTAAATTCATACGAAAATTGCACTTAATCGAAGTGCAAGTAAGTTTGATTTGATTCGTATATAGAAAGAAGAGAAAAATAAATGTCATGAAAAAGGGTTCAACTGATCAAAAATTTAATTTAATCAAAGGTACGTAATAAAAATACAAAAGCATATCGAATGCTTGATTATGAATAAAATCTAAAATATAACATGGAAACGATTAAATATAAAAAAATTTTTATATTTTAATGAAATGAGGAAATGCCAAATGTTAAGTGAAAATAAATAAAGGGTGGCCTGAGCGAGTTGCTTCTTTGATCCGACTTGAGCCAAACACAGCCAATTCGATTCTTGTTCAATTGTCCACTATTGCCTAAACTAGTACCTCTTGGCTTTTAATGTCGAGTTTTTTGCCAAAGAGTCACTTGGAGATAAAAGGTGAATCCAGCGCACCGCTCGCAATTTCTAATGCCGATTTTCATCAACTCTGCTCTACCGAATTTTTTATTACCATGCAGTTATTACAATCAGTTGTTCAACTTTTATATTGTCTGCATTCAAAGATGAATCGTTCAGCACAGAACTTGCTTAATCTCAAATGAAAAATTAATTGTCAATATATTTCTAAATAATCGTTTCAATAACAAATGTAAATCTATTGAAAATCTTTTTTTTTTATTTTCAACAAAATGATAGAAATGATTGTTAAATGTTTTTGCGCGATGAGAAAGACCTTGAAAGAAAGAATAAAGAAGAAGGGAACACGCTGATTTTATATTTATATTTATTTTATTTTATAGCAGTGTCACCGCCGAGAAAGTGAAAGGAGCTTCACTTCGGTGACGCCGGAGATCCGCTGGTCCACCTGCACGGAAATTACTCATTCTTAGCGAATCCAGTCTGTAATTAATATTAATAAACATTGTTGAAGAAGGCATATCGATTGCTACTGAAAATTTTCCTCGGAAAAATTTTCAACAATAATTTTTTATTTGTCTAAAAGATAAACGCGTTGTAGGGTTCTTATTGACTTTTCAACAAATCATACCTCTATAAAACTTGTTTAAATTTACTTACAACAACCAATCATCGTTCTTCTTTTTTTTGTCGTTCATTTAAACTCGAAAAGATTTTAAAAGATTTTTTTTTACGTCTTCTTCAAGGTTACTTTATGGTTACTTTCCATGCAAATTGAATTTATTTTCATCTGAAATAAATAAAATAAAAATTTTATTAAATAATTTCGCAAAATTTTTGCATTAAAAAATCTAAAAAAAAGAAAGGAAAATTTCAAAGTTCCGTTAAAATTTAAATTTCATTTAAAAGTTGTTTTTTTTTTATTGAAATGATAAATTATTGTTATAAAAAATTTAATTTGGAATTTACATTTGGAATTTACATTTTAATTATAATGATTCTAATTCTAATTATAATGATTCTTATTTTATGGGGATAGAATGGCACATTGGAAGATTACTGCTTTCGTATTGAAATGCTGTGGTTCCATCTCAGAAAGAATAAACCGTCATGCATGTCCAAAACAATTGTATTTCTTATTAATTGAAAAAAAAAGCGATCCTCGCACAATTTTCTTCCACAAAACCACTGAATGAATGCAATAAAATTTGAATATTTTAAGAAAACTATTTATGCAAACCAATTTAATGAAGGGTTCAATAAAAAGAGAAAAATTTCTCGGTGAATGGTGAAGGTCTAAGGACCACATCTTTAGAATTATTGAATACAATTTGAGTATTCCCTAAGCATTGAATCGCAGAAGTGTAATTGAATAAGTAAAAATTGCGATGACCATGGGAAGACTTTTGGCTGGGCAATAAGGTGATTTTTACGTGAGAAAGAATCCTAGATGGGTGCAATACGTGTGCACTATAATATTACGTGATATCTGAAAGATAAACGAAGAAAATTAATGAGTCGTGTGTCGTGCAAACACATCGAACCGGGCTGGTTCCATGATTCCCGTTACGGCAGTCGCAGACACGGAAATAGCAACACGGTCGGAGATATGAATAAAAATGAAAAATGAATAAGGGAAAAGGGTAAACGAAAGAACTTCGCCTCAATTGAGCTTACCACCTGATACCTGATAAGTACTCAGTAGTACCACTGCAGATACTACTGCAGGCATTCTTTATTACTATATTCGTTCCTGGGGATTCCTCCACCCCTTTGCGAAATCACGAAGTAAACTGTAGAGTCAACAAGCAAAAAATCAAAGAATCTGATAAAGGTATAGCCGCTGAAATATGGCCGCAGCTGTGACTTCCTAAATTGTTCCCAAAATACTATATTGCAGTCACTCGAAATATTTTTTTGGAAATTTTTTTCATCAATTATTGTTATTGTTTTCTTATTTGCTGGAATTTGTTTAATTGACGAGACTTTTCATAAGGCAATCCTGAATATGTAAGTGCCATGCTTTTTCACTTTGGAATTACAGGAAAATCCTATAAAACGAATAAATGTATTCGGCCGACTTTTAGTACTCATTGAATTCCTTTTTTAATAATTTACAAAAAATTTTATAAATTTATTCCCTAAACGAATGCATTTTATGGAAGTCGATGAACTGAGAATATTTTATCGGTGGCGCTGTTGCATGGACGTGGGTCACTTTCTCGTTCTTCTAATAGCCCGCACCGTCGTTGATTTGGTTCGCTGCACTGGCGATGGTACTAAACCACTTCCTAGTCCACCGCCGTGAAAGGCTGCACACCACTTTTTTCCCTTTTTTGTGCGCCACCTACACGTTCAAAATCTCCTTTGAGCGTATGGGTCTTAATTGGTCCTCTACGCTTTCGGTGTTATCAGAGCTTAGCGAGTCTGACTATCTCACTGGCCAAATTGTAATTTCCAGTGTCCTTGAAATTTCAGGCCAAAAAGTCAGATATCTTGTTAAAGCGGAACTGAGATTTTACTTGTCTGTGGCCCTCAACAGGATGTGAATTTTGAAGCTTTGAAGCGATTCTGGAGAGGTTTCGCCAGATGAAGGAGTGATCGTCTGGCTTCAGCTGTTCAAGCTGGAATTTATCTACTACTTGGTCATTTGGGAGAGAATGGATCGAAGATATTTGGAATTCTTTTTTTTGAGTTGATGAATTTAAATTATTTGAATTGCGACGTGGTCAGCTTCTGGTATATATAACAAAAAGAATTCCGTCTTATTTACGTCGATTTTAAGGCCATTTTTCGCCTTTGCCCACATCCAGCCTAGCGTGAATGCTCGTTATTGGGGAATTTGCCACTGTCTTACACCATTTTCTACGCACTGAATTTGATTGAAATTGATTGATTATTTAGTATAATCACCAACGAGCAGATGACAACTAAGCATATTCGAGAAGGTTTTGAAGGTTATTTTTCATCATTTCTTTATTTTTAGATCAATTAAACGTTAATGAACTCAAATCGGCAATCAAACGATGATGGATTATTCGTGAGTAAAATTATCGATTTTCGGTTAGATTTTTTTCATTATTTCTTTATTTTATATAATTTTATAATTTTATGAGGTGGAATAGCTCAGTCGGTTGTTGTTTTCATTTCGGAGCGTCAATGATGGGCTTCTTCTTGTGAAAGAGTGAACCTGATTCTAAAAAATCCGAATGGTGCATGCCACCCACTTGTACTCCCAAGTACTTCCGAGCAACCCCTTGCAAAAATCTTTAGACGTAGTAAAGAGATGGAGCTAATAGGGATAAGAATTTTATTTTGCGATATTTTCAACAGATAATTTCTAATCTCATAAATTCCTTGGAATTTTAGACCAAAAGGTCAGATATCTCACTTGTGTTCAAGCGGAGCTGAGATTTTACTTGTTTGTAATTCTCAGCAATTGTTGCACATTTCGTTACATAATCTTAGCGAAAATATTGGTTCGTCATTTGAAATTTTTATCGTTCTTAATCTTTTTTTAAAGTAGCAGAGAAACTGCAAATCTAAAACAGGGAGGCTGAAGGAAGTATATTTTCGAATTTAAATTTTAACGAGCATCGTTAATACTTGAGTGGTGGTTTTTTAGATTTCCATTTAGAAAGTTTTTGACTTGGATATAAAACTTTTACTTCAAGCTTGTAATTAATTAAAATTTTTGTAATACTGAAGTAACGGCTTTTTGAACAGTAGTGCTTGTTGCTTTTCAATTAGTAATGCTTTTTTGTCCTATTCATTTTTCTTGCCCTAAAAATATCATTTTAAGATATTCCGATACCTCTCTCAACTCATGATCGAATAGCTCACGTACATTTAAGCACCAGTGGCAGACATGCTATCGTTACCTCTACTGGAAGTGAAAGTTTTTATGTGAATCTTTCATCTAATCAGTGGAAGCCGTTGAAAAGATTAAAAGTTTAATTTATTTGCTGTTTATTTATATGGTTTTTTTTATTCATAATGCGGTGTATTTATTTCTTGTTGATTATGGGGACTACTTTGGCCATCAAAATGAGTGCCCTTCACCAGAAAATCTCTTGTGGATGGAAGCACTTCGCATCTCTGCGGATTTTAGTTTAATGATAGTTTTGTTTTTATCAATAAGTAAAAATATAAGAGTTTCGTATTTATAAAATCATTATTTAAGTAATTACCGGAAAAGTAGCCATTCCACAGAAAATTTTAGCGTAAAATTAACGAATTTTTTGCAAAATTTTAATGGTTAAAAATTTTGAGGGCCATGTGATTAGCGCTGTTGGTTGGAATCTTGAAGCTCCAGATGAATATGATACAGGGTTCATTGTCGCTGGGACAACAAAAGGTTTTTTTCTAATTTTCATCTTTTTTTTTGCTTTGAATAGTTGTACTGATTTTGAGTTCTTTCATTTTTTAATTATGTAGGAGCTGTTATTGAACTGCTGATTCAATCTAATGGAAATCTAGTGTATGCTAAAGAAATAACTCAGAACTTAACTAATGAAAAGGATCTTCCTATTACAAATATTGAACTTCATAACTGTGAAGAAGATGGTGATAAACAAAAGTATTTTTATTTTATGTTTCCGTTTATTCAGTCTGTACATCAAAGTGCCATTTTCTACGGTGAAAAGTATTACCGAAAAATTTACCTATTTCTTTAATGCCTGTTTATCAGGATTTTTTAAGCTTGGCACTTTTTTTTAGGTGGGCAATTCTTATATGCAGTCCAGGACGTCTTTATTGCTTAGCCGATCATATAAAAATAAAATCAGATCAAATGCCGTTAGTGCAACCTGTTGTTGGTTCTATATGGAGCTCAGCTTTTGTAGAACATTCAACCGCCATTCTGCAACCGCTTTTCACTTCAAAAGGTTTATTCAAATCCATCAAAATAGGCTTTTTTTTATTTAATAATCCTCACCATTACTTGTTAAGCTCGCTCCACTGGTTTGTCGCATTGGACAAATATGCCAAGGAGTCTCTTGGCGATAGAAGTACAGGTGAGTCGCCAGCATCACCCGGATTTTTGTACAGGTTTACTCCTGGGGAAATCGAACCTCAACATCAGCGCTCGCAATTGAACAACAATCTACTGAGTCATTCTATCCCCATCAAAATAGGCTTACAAATTGATGATTAATTTTTTAATGATAAATTAATTTTTTTTTATTAGGTGCATTGCGTTATCATTTTATGGACGATTCACAACGAACATTGCCAAGCACATTCATCACTTATCCAGTTTCAACTAGCCAACCGCCATCAAAATTTTGTTGGGTTGGAGCTAGCGGATATACGCTTGGGTCTTTAGATTTTACTCAGTCCGATTCGTATAATATGTTAATAGAGGATGTACACATAAAGTATATTATTTTTCTTGTTTATACCAGTCCATAGAATTCTCAATTTCATTTTATTTATGTTTTAGTGATAGATGTTTTAGTGAAATTCTGTTTAACATTAAAAATTTATTTTTTCAATGAATTTTTGAATATCATTTCTTTTTTCATTATGTGGTTTATTTTTTAGACATAAATTGGTCAATGGAAGATATGACTTTCCTCTTGATGTGGCCCTTACCGAATATCACGCTCTTTTCTTGTATAGTAATCGCTTAGAAGCTATTTCAATATTAAATCAGCAGTGCACATTCGAAGATTTTATGACGGTAGATTTTTAAGATTTTATAACGGTTAATTATTTCTTGTTAAATGCTTCAATATTAGAATTGAAACTTTTCAAAGTTCTGTCTTGTTTCAGTGCAATATAATCTAGATACTAATAATCGAGCTGGCTAATTGAATTGAAGATTGAATTTAAATTAAACCTGAACCCAGTTAGATGCAGTGGGCTAATCTTATTAAAATTTATTTTTATTAAAGGTAAAAACTAAGTGAATAATCTTTTTTTCTTTTTACCATTAATTACTGCAATAAATTTATATATATATATATACATAATCCCAGCTTTAAAAAAATTTGAATAATATCATTATTAAATATTTAAATATTTATATATTTCATTATATGCTCTAAGTTCGAAGTTGTGATAATTTTTCCATTATTTTTTTTTATTTTATTATTCTGAAATAAAATGCTGGATTATGGTACAGTTATATGCAAATAATAAGTCCATAATACTTACGTCTGTTCTTAGCTTTAGGTTACATTTCATTTTTTGTTATACCAGTATTATCAATTTAGTTTCAGCTGACATTTCCTATTAATGGCGCTTGTCACCATATTTATTTTCAAATGCTAAATTGAAAATGCTAAATTTTTTGATCATACATTATCCGAATAATTTTTTCAATCGTCTTAAGCTGGCTAATATTTAACTTAAAATTGGTTTTTAAATTGGATCAGTTTCCCATCTAAATTTTTTATCTTAATGGCATTACTATTTTAATGGAAAGAATATGTTTCAACTCTTAAGTTTTTAAGTTAGTTTTTGTATTTTTAGAATATTTTAGAATTCTGGGCAACTTAAAGGAATGTGTCAAAATCAAACTGCAAACATAATTTGGGTATTCACTGAGTCATCAATTTGGAAGTATAAACCAAATGAAGAATCAAGGTATTGCATTTGATATAATAATGCGTTTTCATATATAGTTTTATTAATTTATCTTATTAATTTTTAATTTCTATTATTTCTATCAAAGATGAAGTTTATTTTAAAGAAATGTATGGCGAATATATTTGGATCGAGGTGAATATGGTAAAGCAAGGGCAATTACGAGTAAGTTAAAAAACCGTTCACCATACCAACTTGTGATCAAGAAAGAAGCGGAAAAATTCATAATGGAGAAAAAGTATGTAAAATTTCTTGAATAAATTTTATTTTATATATGTAATGCAGTGTTATTAAAGTGATTTTGCCGATAAAAATTTCATTTCGATGCCCAGATTCGGTGAGGGATATTTTAGTGAAATTTTAGTTACACTGCAGCTGCTGAAGTGCTAGCTGAATCGAATGAACCATTTGAAGTAATAGTTTTAAAATTCCTTTCTATAACCGATGATAGAAGAAATGGTTTAAAGCGTTTTTTGGACTTAAAGTTAAACTCTATGAATACAAGAGAGGTATTTTTCGACTCTTTTTGAATTAATTTATTAGATATATATCTTCACGTTTCAAACATTATAACAGTGCTTTTTCTTGAAAATAATGAATATGAATATGAACGAAATCTTTATTAAATTATATGTTATGCATAATAATGCAAGTTTTTATAGGGAAAAGCTCGACGTGATGCAACTGTTTTATGGCTGCTTGAAGTTCAATTGTCTGAATTAGCTGAGTTAAAAAGGATGGAAAAACCTCCTTCGTTAAATTCAAAAGCAGAAACGATTGGAAATCTTTCTTCGTCTGAAGTTCATCTTCGCAATGTCCGGCAGCAGCTCGAACTCTTTTTGGCAAGGCCTATTGTTCTGGTCAGTTTTTTGACCAATTTCATTGTTGTCCAATAAAAGTTGTCCTTATAATTTACCAACATTAGTTTAATGCATTCTTTTCTGCATGAAAGGGTCATCAAATTTCTTAAAGGTTTTAAATTTTTTGTTGTAAGAAATTAAATAACATTATGGAAATGAACGGATTCTACAGATTCTCGCAATTTATCAATATTTTCTTCTGTTTTAAATAATTTAGAATAAAACAATTTTCTCTCGTTACTTCGCAATTTTTTTATTTTTATAGTATTTTTTTAAAGGATGCTGTCGAATCTCATCTCGAAGCTGTATATAGGTTGATGATTTCTCATGCAGATTTTGACAGCCAATTATTTTTAGCTCAAAAATTGAAAGGTATGTAACATCATAGTTCTCATTTCATTCCTTTAATTTTTTTCTTGATCACCCAGTATTTTTTAGCTTTTAGAAATTTTAGAAAATTAGGAAAACTCTTTTTTCCCTCTATATTTTTTGAGGATTTTAATGATTTTTTAGGTTCTCTTAAATTCCTCTAATTTTTGATCTTGTAGATTATGACAAAGTTATCGACGTTCATTTAATGCATATGGACTATGAAAAGGCTTTGGCAGTTTTAACTAGTCAGGTTATTTTCTTTTATTTTGTATTTTGCCTCTTGCCTGTGTTCACAAAAAATTCTTTGCCATATTTCGAAAAATGAATTCTTTTAATATCTCTCCATCATTTCTGATTTGATTGGCTTCACTGTCTACTAGCATGGCATTTCTAGCATAGCATGGCACAAAGTTATTTGAAGATAAAAGTTTGAAATCCGAATTTCAGATTTGAAAAATATCTGAAAAATATCTGAAATTTAATGTTTTCTGCCAATTTTTTTTCAGAAATTGATCATTTAAAATTTAAAATTATTGAAAATTTTTATAAATTCTGCATTATTTGGTTAAAATTTTTTTGTCTTTAATTATAATTAAATACTTAAAGTATTTAATTAAATTATGATACTTTTAATTATATTTTCGAGTTCTTCGATTTTAAGGACTACAAATTCGGTTTATTATGGATTTAAATTAGTTACATTCTTTTAATTATCATCTTTTTAATTTTTTTAAATTAATTTTAATTTTTTAATTTTTTTACGTTAAGATTATTTAAGCATTCACCTCCATTTTATTATAAATATTCGCCATCTTTGATCGAGCATGTGCCTTTTGAATTGATTGTTGCGTGGATTAATGAAAGAAAGAATCTGGTGCCTGATTTGTTATTGCCGGCGTTATATCGATGTCAGACTAATCCAAAAATGGTTAAATATTATCGATTTTTAGAATTCTTTCTAGGTTTTTAAAATAATTTTGTATATATCTGAATTCTGGTGGATCGTTATAATCGAAAAGTTTTAACACAATTACCTGTAGTTTTTTCAATAATTTTTTAGGTAGCTGCTGCTTTTAAATACATTAACTTCGCAATCGATTCAAATATGGCTACCACATCTTTGCATAATTTTATGATATCGCTTTTTGCAAAGTATATTAGTTTGCTTCTTGCTTTTTTTCAATGTTAATTTTCTGCTATTAATGTAAATTTATTATTTTCTATTTTTCTAATATTAATCCAAAATAGGAAATCGTTTGATGTGTTTTAGGCATAAGCCGAATGCTTTGTTACCATACTTCGAAAAATTTGGCCTGGATAAAAATAATGTACCATATAATGTCGAATTCGCGCTTCGAGTGTGTTTGGAAAAACCTGGTTTGATTTTTTTGCTAAAATTACTGAAAATGTATTTATTAAAAAAATGAAATTTATATACTATTATATTATTTATATACTATTGACATTTTGAGTCTCTCAAGTGATTTGCATTTCGTAAGCATGGATTTTTTCATTTTCTAGAATTGCGGAATTGTTGCGTTCATTTATATTGTGTTGATGAATTGTATGAAGAAGCCGTATCTCTTGCACTTACGGTTATTTTTATGTCACCTCAATTTTTTTATCAGTTTTTTTATCAGTTCTTTATTTATAGTTGCCTTTAAAAATTTTTGTCTTGTTTCTTGAAATTCTTTTGCTTTTCTGTCGAAAAATTTTCAAAACATCTTTTGTGGCACAAATCGTTTTATTCAATATTTGCCACTTTTTATAAATATTGAATGTTATAAATATTATAAATGTTGAAAGATTTTATAAGATTTTATTTTTTTTGAAAAAATCTTAAATTATTATTCTTTAATATTTTAATATTTTGTAATCAATGATTTTAGTTTGATTTGGATTTAGCGAAAAAATGTGCTAAACGAATGGTCAATGATATGAGTAGTGAGAACGAAGTTGATGTTTTCTTTCTTAATTCATCTAAAGGGAAATACACAATGGAAATGAGGCGGAAAGTTTGGCTAGAAATAGGTTTTTTCATTTTTAAATTGATTATATTTTCTAGTTCCAACAATTATGAACATTTTATAAAGTTTATTATAGCGAAATATGTGGTTGAAAAACAACAGGACGTTGTTGAATGTATGAATTTGCTGAAAGAATCGAACAATATTATCAAAATACAAGTGATGAAACACAATTTTTTAAAATCTTTGAAAGAACCATTATAAATAATTTACAGCAGACAAGTTGACTATTTGTTTCAGGATGTATTACCTTTTTTCCCTGAATTTGCGACTATTGAATTATTTAAAGAACCTTTGTGTGCTTGTTTAAAGGAACATTCGGGCAAAATTAAGGTTATTTTTATTAAGTAAAGTATTTTATAAATTAAGATATTAATTTCTGATGTATTCATTGTATGAACAGTGGTATCGCAATTTTTTTAGGAACTTCAAAGAGAAATGAAAGAGGCCACTGATATTGCTCAGAAGATTCGTTCAGATATGAAAAAATTGAAAACAAAGTAATTTTTAGAGATTCTAGGATTGTTATTAGGATCATTAATATTTTAGTTCAATAGCATCATTATTCTTGTTGTTCAACCGTTCAGAATTACTTTAAAATTATTTTTTTAAAATCATTTCAATAAAAATTTTTTTACTGGAATTTCAATTTTTTTTTTTTTATGAAAATTAGAAAAAAGAAAATATTGCTAAAGCCAAAATCATGAATAATTTTGTTGCAGTACTTGTCACTGATTAAATATATCTAGATTTACTGTGATCCGTGCAAATGATCAATGTCATTTATGTGGTGAAGTAGCGCTTTCAAGACCGCTTTTTGTATTTGCCTGCCGACATTTCTTTCATCGTGACTGTTTAGAAAAAGAAGTCAAATCATCTTGGACTAATGTGAGTCTATAAGTTGATTCTATTTTCGACCCAAGTAAAATGTGATGCTATTAAGTTATTTTTTTTATTTGTAGGCACAAATTTTGGAATTTTCTCAATTGCTCGAGCGTGAAAAAATTTTAGTGCGACTAGTGGAAAATTTGGAAAAGAATACGAATGAAGTCAAAAAAAAGAAAGGTTTTTGCTTTTTTTCTTTAACTAAGCTTTAAAATAGGATTTCCTTATAGATATTTGATGGTCATCCTTCGAATTAAAAATCCAAATATTTTAGATGAACTGAATGAGCTGTCTGCTGTTCGATCGATGATAACCGATGCAATTGCTGAGCAGTGCATATTGTGTGGGCCAGTAATGATTGAGTTAGTTGAATTCTACTGTTTTTGAACAAGTTTTTCTCAGTCTGCGATAGTATAATTAAATTTATACTTATTTTTTTTATTTTTCTTAATAATTGATTCAAAAATTCAAAAATTACTATTTTTCTTAGACTGGTTCTTGAAGGTCGATTGATAAGCCATTTTATACTGATGAAGAATATGAAGCTGAACTTCTCACATGGTAATTTGTGAAGGTGCGACAAAAAAACGGTTGAAAAATAATTCACTGAATAATATGAAAGACGATTCCAAATCGCTTCTCGTAAGATATTGATACCATCGAGAGATCCATCCCTATTGTGTTTATAAGGATTGTGGATTTTTGGAGTCATCTTGATGTTTCAGCTATTTGTAGAAACAAATTCAAATTCATTTGTTAATTTTTTATTTCCAACAAATTTTCGAATTTATTCGCTCGGTTTCATAGAAAAAGTATATTCGAAAAATCGAAATATGTTACTAAAATAATTTTATATTATGTATATACGCATATAATTCTTTATGTCTTATGAATTACCCAACGTTTTATTACTCAGATTTGGGTTTGAATTTTTATTGATTTCAATGTCGATATTGATGTCAATAAATAAAACGATATCAATTTACCGTTATTGTCGTTATTGTTTTATAATTTATTTATTTTTTACTATTACGTGCCATTAAGGGATAGAATGGCTGAGTGGGTTGTTGCTCATTTCGGAGCGTCGATGTTGAGGTTCTATTCCCCTGCAGGAGAAAAGAGTAAGCCCGTCCAAAAATTCAGGTGGTGATGGAGGAAGCTCACCTGCATTCTGCTGCTAAGGTCTCCTTACCATATTTGCCATATGTCCAGTGCGACAAGCAGTGGAGTGAGTTTAACCCTTAAAAAAAAGAAAAAGAAAAAAATTCTATACCATTATTGTTATATAATAATATAATCTTCTGTGAATCAGATAAATTTTTTTTTCTTTTTTTTTCTTAAAATTTTATTTTATTTTTAAATGAAATTCTATTTTTTTTTTGTCTGTATTTATTTTTGCCTTTGGCGTGAATGTTATTAGATATAGCTGCAATTTGCTTGACATTGCTATATGGCTGCGAAACATGGCCAATGAGGATGGAAAATAAGAAGCTTTGACCATTCTAAGGTACATTTTGCAGATCCGTCGAGCGGATAAAATTGCACATGGTTGTATCCATCTTTACTCAACTCGCACCTGTTAATAATTCATCATGCGTCGCCTTTATTGTTTAGGGCACGTTATCCGCCGTCCACCACAGAGGTTGACTATACTTTCCAAAGCCTGTGATGGTTGGCACCAAAAGCGAGGAGGACCAGTCAAAACCTGGACTGATACAGTCACGAAAGATTTTGAACGTGTAAGGGGATCAGTGATATATGGACTTAGATGATGGGAAAAAGAATGGCTTTTATTACTGATGGCATCTGACAGAAGACTTCTTACCCCACCAGAGCCAGCCTAACTAGTAATGGTGAGAGCTGTTAGAAGAAGGAAATATGAATTTAGTTATTTATCAGTAAGTCCAGAAACTATGGGTAGTTTGAATTTATTATTATAAAACATAATTATAATTAATTATATTTGTTAGGAGTGGTCTTTCTCATTTCAGAGCTTATATGCTTAAAAGATTCTATTTGGTTCTATAATGGTTCTATTTAAATTTTTTTATTGAAGCTTTGATTATTTATCATCGCAGTTTAACCGAATTTTATTGCTTTGCCTATATATTTATATATTTTTTTTATTGAATGAAATCGAGATGAGCTCTCATTATAATAATTTTATAATATATGTATTTGATTTAATAATATATTCTATTCAAATTTGATACATTTCGAGTTTGTACTGCAGTAAAAATTTTTAAAAATTTGACGCGTGTTTTTAAACTTTTTGGTTTTAATTTATTTAAATCTTTTGAGTTGCTTAATCTATTATTATTGTTATTTAAATTTTGGTAAAATAATAAATGGATTATATTTTACATTTCACAAATTTTATATTTTACAAATGAATGTAATAGAATACATTTAGAAATCACTTCATCACTTTTCCTTCTATTGAAATGTGCCTTTTTCATTTTAAAACATTTCTGCCGTTTAGTAATAGTAATGCAAAAACAAAGAGATATTGTGGAGAGAGATGTGCACTTACGATGCACTTAAAATCTGGCTCATAAATCTGAAATATCAGCTCAAGTGGCAACAATTAAAAGTTCCATAAAAGTTCTTATTCACCTTATTAGTACCGAAGAATCATATCAAATGATACGAAATTTGGAATTTTGATCAGAACAATTCGGCGGTATTCATTGCTAGCCCAGTATTTCATATTTAAAACTGGTCGGAAAACACTGCACTAGTTTTTAGGCCATCTCCAGAATTGACAATATGAAACAGAATTTCATCTTATATATTTTGGTTACAGTTTTCTCTTCCTGGGCTGGCATGACGACGATAGTCCAATGGAATGGACTGTATTGAGAATGGATCGATTGTTTGGTACTGATTTGAGAAATTTGGAGCCATACCAAATTGATGAAATGGCATATCTGGAATAAATATGTCTAATATACTAATATGTATTGTAGATACAATTTTTTTATAATTAATAAAAAAATCGCTCGATGGTTCGCAATAATTTATATTTGGGGATGATGATGGGAATAACATTTTATTGCTTCTATATATTTTTATTATTTGCATCTGAAAGTTAGAGATGTGGTAGAGTGGCGTTCTAATCAGATTAGCATTTCAAGCATTATGGTTCCACTTTTACCTTGGACTGGTACAATCCTGTCAATAAACCAGTAAAGGAGATCTAACCAGAATTATTGAACATTTTATAGACATTTGCATTAAGGAAAAGGTCATTTATCTCGAAAAAAATATGCAATGAAGTTAAAATGGAAGATGAATAAATTGTTGAAAGTATATGAGTGAAGAAAAGTCGTTGCTTCCGGAAAGATATCCGTTTCATTGTAATATTTCTCATCGTTTATCGTCAAATAAATAAGATTAATAAATGAGCATACTGTAAGGGGGTCGAAATTGTTGTGGCCTCGTATACATCAAAGCCAAATTCACTGGAAAGCCATATGGGAACGGAAACATTCCTAGAAATTTGCACCATTTTTATAATTTAACATCCGAAAATGCCAAAATTAAGAAGGCAAATTTTACAACAATAATTTAACTTTATCATCACATGAAAAGTTTTTATAAAAGTGTTTAAATTTTTTCTTTTAATCTTGTAATCTTTGTAATAACTTCGATTGTCGTCCACTTTGGCTACTACGCACTGGATAGTGTACAAGGCTATCTCCTGAATGGATTGTAGCTGACAGAAATTCATGACTATTTATTCATATGGAGTTAATCGAATGGCATGATTTCATCTACGTCGAACACCAGGAGTTCGACTCCATTAGAAGTCAAGCTTCATGAGCCCAAATTCCAAATCGCTTGACTGTAGTGAACCATTAAAAGAAGAGATGAAATTGGCCCTAACTTTCCATCTATCCTATACTGGTTTATCCAACTCAGCCAAACCAGAAACAGCGGATGTTAAAAGAAAAAGAAAAGAATCAAGCATATCGAATTTTGAATTATTATCTAATAAAAACTAATAAAATATTATGGAACGCTAATCGAAACGAACGAATGAATTGATCATGATGAAGATTTTCAATTACTTTGAGAAATTTTCATTTAAAAAAATCAACTAACCAGCGTTATACGGTACTGAAGCAGCTCTATGAGGAAATCGAGGATTCATTGGAGATATAATCGAAGTGTAAAGGGAAGAAAGTGGTGAATTTTGCACAAATACTGACGGACTTTCAGAAGACGGCGAAGTGCTTGGTGTCTGAAAATTAAATACAAGCGAAATTCTATTGAATTTGAATTATTTCCTATAAGTAAACTGGGGATAGAATGGCTCAGTGGCTTGTTGCTAAATTCGGAGCGTTCGATTCCTCGCAGGAGCACTTGTCCAAAAATCCAGGTGATGCTGGCGACTCACCGGTATTTCTATAGCCAAGGGGTTAGCTGGTACATTTGTCCAATGTAACAAGCCAGTGGAGCGAGTTTAACCAGTAATGGTGAGGACTTTTAAAAAAAAATTAACTATTTACTGGGAAACTAATGGAAAATTGATAGAATTACATCGAACATTTTCGTGAATTGAGAGCTTTTTTGTTTTTGAAAAGTATTTCTATAAAGCGAAAATAATTTTGCTGTAATTGCTAACATTTTTGCTACAGTTTCTTTCGGCAGCCGATTGTTGCAACAAATTTTCATCATCGTTTTCTACTGCACTTGAATCATAGTTGCAGGTAGTTGTATTACAAAATGGTGAAGATGATGCTGATGATGAAGGAAATAAATTTCCGAGAGAATTTAAGGATTCTTCTGAAAATTGTTTCGTAGCTTCAGCACGTATATTTGCTGAAACTCGTCGGTAGTTTTACAACTATAATTTCAGAAATACTTTTTAACTATTAATTTCAATTATCATAGCCCATTCTCGGATAAATCTTATAACGCTGCTAATTTTTATCCCTGAAGAAAAGGTCCCATCTTAGTAGTGATTCTAAACCAGGGAATTCAGAAATGAGTACTATTTGACGAGAACGGTATTACTATTAATAATACTTACAATTTTGCTTCAGAGCTAAATTTTCCTTACAAAGATTCTTCGAAAATATGAAAATATTAAAAATAAAAAATTTACAATTTGCGATTACGATAGAAAATTGCCCTTTAAGAAAGAATGTTCTTTTAACGATTTAATTTAATGAGAGAATTCTCGAGAAATCTTTCACTGTCCTCAATTATTTTAACTGAATAATTTCCAGCAACCAATGAACCTCTTAATAAATGTTATCTATTTTTCTTGTGGACTTTACCACTTTTCTAAAAAGGCATTGAAAAATCAGTCTAAATCAAAAACAATTAAATATTACGTCAGGCCAGGGAACAGCACCTGTCAGAAATACGCTAACGTAGGGGATAATCCGGCCAAACGAATGCTCTAAACACGGATTGTTGACTTTTTGATTAATGATTTGACTATAGCTAGCAATTCCCCGCAGATATAATTTATTTTCATGCACACTTGATCACATAACCTATTAGATACCGTATTACACTCCAAAATTGCAAGGAAAGTATATTTCTCTCTTTATATTGAATAAACAATTTATTTAAAGATTTAAAGCAATTTAATCAAATATTATCAAGAAAGTTTTTCATAAAACTTAAAAAAAGAATATTACTAATTATTTTTTTGCAGAAAAATTGTAGAAACTTAATTATTAACTGTTAACTTTAAAATTGATAGGTGAAATAATTTGTAGCTGGTCAAAGGCAGAGAAATTCTTGCTATCATTCAGTACATCTATTGCATTTATAAGCATACAAAATTTATCCTACCATTCCATTGTCATAATGCTATTACTTTCACTGATCATTTTCTAAAAGCTTCAGATTTCAAATTTATGTACTTAGTTTTCTTTGATAGGTTATTTGTTATGAATAACAATTAGCAAACAAAATTATTCGAGTAAGGTGAAGAAGTTTAGGATTGTTCGGCACGCAATATTCCATTTTAATTAATGACCCCACTCAATGGTAATTCAAATGTGTTAAAGGTCAACACTATGTTCACAAGAAGTTTAATAGTTTCTGCGAAAGGAATGTATGAGAAAACTCAAGTTACACAGAGTTCGCAAAAATGTCAAATAAGCACGCTTAGGTGCATTGTCTCAATTCGCGCTTCAGCATTATGGTTCAAAAATTATGATTGCACCATACCGATTCCTCTATTAATTATAATTTTATTTAGTAGAATCTAAATTTTAAATATTGGGTCTAGCAAAAATTAAAGAAAGGAATTTATAAGAAAGAAGACACCAATTTTTCGGGAATCCTTCAGTCATTATATGGCTGATTCAACGCATTCCGATCATTGCAAAAAACCAGATACATCCATCCATAAATAAACCCACGCAATCCAAATTCTTAATTTCTTTTCCGAAACCTCGAATGTTTGAGAAAACTCTGTCTTTTTAAGTAAAATCTGGCTACTTACGTCCATCTTGTCCACTTTCTATGCAATCTGATGCATCAGTAGCTGCTTCTGTAGTATTCTTTATTGCATCATCGCCTCGAAAAATATTCAACAACTTATCTGCTAAAAATATTTTGCAGCATATATATTTCAGAAGATAATGACAACAAATTCTTAATGAAATTAGATATACGATGAATGCAGAATTTCTCGTCCAGCTTTCAACTTGAATAATAAGAATTATAGAAACATTGCTTTATAAACTTTTACAGTACCATTTCCTACTCCAAGCAGTAGTTCTAAGTCCTTTGCCTCTTTTTCATCCTGGCTTTGTTGCCTTCTTAATGCCACTTGCGCTGCCATCACTCGCTGCCTTTCTGCTATGAGTGTACATTTCGCGCACATGCAATCTTTCCATTTGCAATATCTTTTGTGTCCTTTAATGGAAAAAACATGATAGCAAATCATTTCCACTAATTTCATAGGAAATAAGGTGCCTTTTAGTTCTTAGATTAAAGTGCTTTTTTGTGAGGAATGACAAAATAATGTTCTTATGAAATCTTGTACCAAATGTAATGTAATTTTTAAAAATTCACCTTTGAGAGCAGAAACCAATCCATGATTACGACATCGGGCACATTTAGGAACTCGCTGATTGCGTTCTTGCCTTAATCTAAGAATCTGTTCGATGTTACTTCTTCCAAGGTCATTTAGAGTTAAGTTTGTTGATGACATTAGTTATTTTGAGGCAAGCATTCACTGTTAGTTTCACTCTAAGTATTTTGTAAAAAATACAGACAAATTTCGAAGTGAAATCTTCACTAGAAAATCTAAAAAAAGATTAAGTATTGAATAAAATTTCGACAAAATATATACATATATATAGCCGAATAACTGAAAAGATAATGTTTCAGATTACGGCGAAGTTCGACTTCCTCGACTCTTCGAAAAGTAACCCTGCTTAAAAGACTTGGATATTACTGATGACTTGTGCCTTTATCGCCTCGCGATTCCTCGGCAAAATTTTTAACCGTACTAACAGCGAAATTAATCGAAAATGGTAAAAACTAACCATTTACTTACTTTACTCATATTACGCACTTCTTCGATGAGTTTTTAGTAAAAAGTGGATATTTTTTAATAATTTTAATAATTTTAGCTAAAACTCCCAAAAAATTTCTAAAAAATATACATCGAAAGTAAATAAATGTCGTTAATAAAAATAAACAAGTTAATAAAGAAAATAAAATACATTCCCAAGTAAATTAATTACTCGATGCATTCATAAATTTTAGCCAAAAATGGGAATAAATGGAAGTTCTGTAAAAGTGAATGATAATTTTAATCGCTTTTAGGAATTTCGGCGATAAAATTTCTGAAAAATTTGAAATTAAACTAATATTGCAGACGAGTACAATATCTTATTTGATACGAATAAATCTATCATTGTTACTAACTCCGCCTGCAGTAATCATTTTAGCGATCTTTTCGATATTTACGCCCCGTCTTCTACAGTATTTCTTATTATTTATTTTTATTACTATATTATTTCGTATTTTATCAATTGAAAATGAAAATTAGATTTAACCTTATGGCGTTTATTGCTAAGGAAATTAAAATCATGATAATCGAACTTTGCAAATATTTAGATAAAGGAAGGTAGTGATAAGGCAAAGATGATATGGACCATCGATATAAAGCTGATTAAGAAAAATAAAGCTAAACTGAATATTATATGGTACCAATGGTACCAATAAACTAACAAATTAGCACGTAAATCGTGATTATTAAGCCTGATAATTAAAATATATTGGCCGACTTTTTTTCAATTATATTGGACAAAAAAGCGCAAAATACCAATGTAGTCATACAAAAATTCAAATGGATTGTCGACAAATGTGAGAAATTAACAGAAATGATTTGATGTTACAAAGACTCATATAATGAAGTGTTTGGTCAATTCGTTGTTGACAATTCATCCACAAAAACAAACCATTATGAAGCACCATCTAAATGTTTCCCTACTATTCAGTAGTTACAATAAAATGACATTTATGCATATCACATTTCACATTCACATTCATTTGAACGCTGAACGAGAATGCAAAGCCTTTTCTTGGATATTACAGATATTTGGGAGCTCTTGCAAAATATCTGTAAAAATTGAGGTATAGATACGTTTTAAGTCCTCTAAATTATTAAAATTCTTCTTCGAGACCTGAAAAAAATGCAAATATTATTATATTTAGACTGTTTAAGATTCAGTTAAAATCCAATAATTACTGCAGTAATACCTTCATCAATGTAGAAATTGGAAGAATAAATTTCTTTTCATCCACGAAGCCTTAATGATTGCTTGTGCAGCGTAATTACTCAATAGCTAATGGGTCATCAGTTACAAATCTTGTCAAATTCTGGCTGATGCAAAGAAAAACAAATGCGGACATAAATGTTTCGTAAAGAAGGTTGTAGTAATCCGATGTGCAAACGTAAATTATTTATTCACTTACATCATGAGCGATGATAATATAGGCTTTGTGTGATTCAGTGGATTTCAAACAACCACTGCTTATTATTAAAGCTGATTCTCGATGAGTATCGTCATTACTAATAGCGTTGAGTAGCGTTGGTCATTAAGATGTCCGATATAATAATATATATCAATCTAAATATTCATTTAATTTATTTTATAAAATGAGATCAAAATTGAAGTGGATAGCAGAATAAAAGATTCTAAAGAATGTCCTTTCTTTCACACTGCAATTGGCATATTATAAATTTAGCAGCAACGAACGAGATCGACTATTTCGAATTAACTTTGCTTTTGAGGGTCTATCGAAAGAAGAAATCGTAAATATAACGAGGACTACGGTGGAAAATCGTCAATTTCATGGATTTGGTTATTCTTAACGATATAAAATTAATAAATAAGCAAAAATTTTCGCAATTTATTTCAACTAAGTCGTTGATTAAATTTTTTAGTGAAAACATTTCTAATAAATTTTCGCAAATTGAAAATTTAAAAAAAAGAATTTTGAATTTTCGAAAATTTCAATTTTGCAATAAATGCTAAGAAAATTTTTTGCATTTTTCCTCTAAATTCTTTTTCATGAATATATTTCTCTATCTATTCTTTTTTATATCTACACTTATTTATTTTTTCATTTAATTCTCATCATACGTGAATTGATAAGCTATGTGATTTGCTCCGCTGAACTGCTACACGTCTTTGTCAAAAAGTTGTTTGAGGTTAAAGGCGAATAGGCATCTTATTGCTCACTGGTAAAGCAATTGATAAGTATTGTTGCCATCAGAGAACAGAGAGCTTGAGCTTCAGGAAAAAATCCCTTACTCCTGGAAAATTCCTTCGCCTTCATTTCTCTACAATTAATTAAACCACTTCAAGGTATTTTATTAACAACAAACAACTGTAAATAATTTATCTAAATTATTTTTCAAATGAAATTTTTTTTCTTCACTAAATCATCAAATTTTTTTTTTGCTTTTTAACGCTAAAATGACTGATGAAAATGGCAGAAATTAAAACAGAAATTTAAGGTTTTCCTAATCATTTTCCTTCGCTTTTTGTTAAGTTTTGCTAAGTTTTTTTAATAGTCTTTCTTTGACAGAAAATCATTTATGTGCGAAAATAACATTTCCGACACTTTTTGCTGCGTACGGTAAATTTTTTAAAATTACTTTGGAACCCTCTTTATTTTCCTTCATCATTTTTTATTTTTCTTGATTTGGATAATTAAATGGAATGAGGTCCTTTAGGTAGGCAATCACTTGGAGATAGGGGCCATCCACAGCATTACCCATTTTTAACCACTGAATTACTCCCGTATTTTTTACCTTTTTATTATTATTACCAGTAAAAAGAAAATACGGCGGAATATCCTATCAAACTCTGGTAAATCGGCCTTCAAAACTCAAACTTTTTAAAAAATTTTTAAAGCCCTATTGTCCTATTTATATGCTCGTCAAATCCACTTGGCGAATAGATACAGCTTCGATAAAATGCTGAAGAGGCTGAAAGGATTTTGAGGGTTGTGAAGTAAATTTTGAGAAAACTGTCAAAAGATTATAATATGGACTAGATGTTTAAGGTAGTCCACTCCACTCACCTCCACTAATCCGAATAATAAAAGAGATGTGGAATTAGAGGCATTTGCAGGAATTTTTCTGCTTATTCATTACTTTCTTATGCACAAACATAGAAGCATATAGACTTTCGCGTAGCATAAATTCGAATGCGAAAAACACATGGATCCATCCTGCCTACACATTCATGTACATGCGAACGTTTACGGGCCCATAGCAAAAGCACAATCATATATATTTATATATACACCCATGAAGGCCTATACAACATAAGCATCCATATGAATATCATCCACATACATCTGCTGGGAGGAAAGGAGAGCCTTACGTTTGTCATAGCGCAGCTAGACAAACCGCAAACTGTTAGAAGAAGAAATTATTTTAGTTAGCCTTATATCAATAAAACCAAACAATGTCTTGAGCGTAAATCGCTGTTTGATTCTTAATAAACGCGAACTACATTTTTCGCTTTTAGACAAAAACTTATAGAGGAATCTGAAAATCTGAATTTAAACACCTGTAAAAAATATTTTTCACAACGACTAGGCAAACTGATAATTTAAAATTAAAAGAGACATAGCATAGCATTACCTCAGGCAAAAGTCCTTGAATTTTTGCATGGAATGTTTCAGACTGCACTCAATAAATGTTATAGGCAATTATATTAGTGTTACTCAATAAAGACCTTTAAGTTAATATGAAAGATTTCAGATCAGCTTTTTAGTTATCCTTTAGAATTCTACCGAATGAACAACTGCCTTTCGGCTCATAAGCAGCGAAGCCCAAAGTATAACAGCGCAGCCTAGAACGCCAGTCGAGAGTTAGACGATAACCGAGCACTCTTCGTCTAAATATCGTATCTACTAAGAGGCACTGGCTGTATCATTGTGATGCGAATAATTAGGGACGAAATGGTATAGCGATATCCAAAAGAGCTCCATCCGCTCTACTTGCGTAGAAGCCAGTTTGTGTGGCTTGCTCTTAATTCAAAAGGAAATTCTGCATCTCTCGATCATCAGTATATATGTTTCTTATGTACAGAATGACCATGACAAGGATAGACTCTATACCTCAACTTTTATCCTTGCCGACAAATTACATAACCATCATCTAAGGAGAGTGAATGCCTAAATCATAATCTTGTCATGGTCAGATTCATGCTTCGCAAATATGGCATCGAAATTCGATGAGAAACGCTTTTTTCACTTTGCCTGAGGGTATGGATTTTTTACTCATATATACCTACACATGCTTCTGGTACCGGAAAATATTTAATTATATGAAATTGTTTAAATAATCAATGTCCCAACCAGATTGACTGTAGCTTAATCAATCATCTTTAAAAGGGTTTTTTACTAGACTGTTCCTGTGGTGCTGAAATCAATAATTTGCACGGACTAGGCCATGCCAGGGGCCGAGTCAAGATTTGTACGTCAATTCCTCTTAAACCTTTTAATTATGGCAAGATTTTAAGAGAATAACTGCAATTGAAATCGAATTATCGAAATATCCCCAGTGATGAATATTTAACGCCTCTGGAACAATCGATAAATATTTGGATCCAACTGAAGATATGTCTTTAAAGCTTGAATAAGAACACTTTAGGAAAAAAGAAATTTTCTGAAATATCTATTATTTATGATGGACAAGAAAAGAATAAATAATGGTGCTATGTATTTCTTATTAAAACATAAGGCCTATTTCTAGTGGTAGTTCGACTAATTTTTTTAGGTGATTTCTAGTGCTAATTATTATAATTTAAAAAAAAGCTAGATGAAGTGTTTTAATTTCAATCAAATTTTTGCCATAAATATTTTATCTTGAAGGTATTTCAGATAGGAAATCTGAAATCAATGATAGCAGTTATGATATCATAAATTTTCATTTTCCTATCAATAAGTAACCTATAGTGCCCAACTATACCTCTATTCCCTAGTGATTGTCCAACGAATTGGCATTCCCAATAATCAGTGAAGCGAGCCATTTAAGACATAGTTGATGGTGAATGGTAGTTGTATTAGTACTGTGGCTTCTTAGATAATTTTTTAGCACATTTTTCGATCAAAACTTCTTGCTTGCTTGTTGGACTATTAAATTTTATATCCACTGGGACTGTATATAAACTGACTTGTGGGAATATTTCTGTGCAATTCCTTCAAAAAATTTCTTTCGCACTGCACTGAAAATTACTGAATCTCATAGCAAAAGGCATTCAAACCCTTCTGCTTTGTCAAAATAACCTTAAGTATAAATGATAGCTTTTTAACATAGAATGAATTTTCGCTTTTGTAGTGATTTCTCAATGAATTTTTAGATCTTTTTTCCTGATGTGAAAACATATTCCTCAATGCGGTTATCTTGGTTGTGGCTGAATTTCATCTTTCGTTTATGAGTGAATTAAAGGTCTTTAAAGAATCTTTGGTTTGTAGGCATCTTATTAAGAGCCAGCGAAACAAGTCTAACCAGAATTTACTGTGCTAGAACAAATATGCTTTGTTTCATTAGATGGCACATTTGTTGTAAATAGAAACCTTGAAAAGACTGTGCAAAAAGTTTTGGTCTGTCATATAAATTTTATAATCTGACTTCCTATTTTTTGGAATATATATCTTTTTTACATGAAAATCTTTTTTCTCGCTTTTTTGCGGCATTTTTGATTTTTTTCTGTCATTGAACCTTCATGAAAGGCTTTTAGTTCTGTGAATTTGATGTATATTGAATTCGTGAATAGGCCGAGCAGATGGGATAAAAACAGCCATATTTGCTATCGAAATTTTTCTCCCATCCACTCATCCCTTATTATGGAACTTTGCTTGTCAAATGATATTCTTACGAATTAAGTCTGGAATACTATGTTAATTTGTTGAATTGGTGTTGGAGATAAGCGATTCTAAGAAAATAATTTGATTCGAAGACTATAAAAAAAAATAGCGATTTTAAGAAGTTTTTTTTAAATTTTTTTCACTTTTAATAGCATTTGAAAGCATTTTATTAATCGGAAACTTATTTTTATGGTAATTAATAAAAAATGTTTCACACAAATAAGTTATTTCATTCCTGGCAATATGCATAGTTCTCGTCAAAGTTTCCTTCAAACAAATATTCCGGAAAATTGCGAAAACAAGATATGTGAGTGAGAGCTCCGCAAAGTCTCTTGGATTAGACCAAAGAAGCTAATAGATAATGAAGATTGTTATAATAAACACTTGCGAGGCCTCGAGGTTCGTTGGCCGGTTTTTATTAAAAAAAACAAGAGAAAAAACTTGGATCAGAAAAATTAAAAATTTGTAAAGATTAAAGCTTTAGGAATAAAATTTAAATTCATCTAGCGTATTTTTTTTTTTTTTTTAATCAGATTCTGACTTGCTTTCTTCTCTCAGATTGCTTTTCATCTGGATTATATTGAATTTATTGGTAGTATTTTTATTATTCTGGCCACAAAGCTTCTCAGTTCTCAGTTTTGAAGATGCTGCTGCTCCTATATTAAAAAATATCGTGAAAGCAATAGAAAAGCAACTGAACCGCAGAGATATATTTTATAGCATATTTTTCTATGATGTTTACAGTTTTGCAATTTATTTGTTGCGCTGGAAATAAATCTGAAGAAAATTTTATTGGCGATGAAATATGCTATCACTTTAGATGATATTTCCGATATCTAAAACGTCGATTCAAAAAGGAGGGTTCGATTTGAAAAATTTTACTCAAGCATTTGTAAGGTTTGCAAAATCAGCTACCGAAGATCAAATAAAATGGTGCAAAATAAATATAAATATCGCATCTTGATCCAAATTATTCGCATAATAAGACTATTGCAGCATTGTTTCTCCTCTTTAGTGAGATCAACCAGATTCTTGAAGTTCCACACGTTGAAAAATTAATATTTAGAATTCGAAATTTTCATGGAAAATACAAAATTAGAATAAAATTTTGACTTGCAAATGTTTGATTTTCAGCTCAGAAATTATGAATTAAACTATGAATTTCCATTTTTTGTTGTTATCCACTTATACATCCGACATATAATAACTTTTTTTGCTAAACTGGCTTTATTTTAATTCATTCGATTAGATAATTCGTAATTTCTTTAAATATGCCAATGTCATTTCATTCCTCTTTAAATTATTCATACGAATTCTGTAAAATTCAAGAATTTGCAGATATGTAAATCGATATAACGGAACTGTGGCTAAATTCGCTCAAAAATATGGCGAAAAAGGAGAGTTTTGTGATGATAAGAATTTCAAGCTGTTTGAATGTGTCTCAATAGATAGCCTAAAATCTTATTTTGATTTAATTAACGAAGGGAAGAAATTTTAAATAGGAAGCAATTCTTCTTCCGAAAAAAGTTTCTTTTAAATTTTTTAATTTCGATTTTTTTCATCTGAGTC
Source organism: Dracunculus medinensis (assembly GCA_900625125.1). Lineage (NCBI taxonomy): Eukaryota > Metazoa > Nematoda > Chromadorea > Rhabditida > Dracunculidae > Dracunculus > Dracunculus medinensis. The sequence goes on from UYYG01001166.1 coordinate 89,800, forward strand.
ATCGGTATAATTTTTCTGCAGTGAAATTTAAGGTGATCAGCAATATACATTATTGTCGTTTATATCGTTTCCTCGCCTTTTGAAACACATTTCACTTCGCATGATGGGAATTAATCTTAAAAATGTCTTAAAAGAAGCAAATGGTGTAGCGGAACTATCAATTGAAATGCAGTAGCCTATTAGTCGAGTCAATTTGAAAACTTGCAAAAAAAAAATTTAGGATTTGAAAAAGGGGTTTGAAACTAAACCACAAATATGAACTGAAAACATAACGGTTGACTGGCAGTCGTTTCGTAATAAAGGATTGATTCTTATTTCTTATTTCTTGTCAAGAAATCTATTACTGAAGACAAGCCCGAACGGTTGTGGAGATTCTTCTGTTCTTCTATTCTTAAGTGATTCTCTGGCTAAGCATACTAATTTAACGTTCATTTTCAATGGAGCCAGCGAAACCACAAATTCTGGTGATGATAAATAGGCAAAGCAACTGATTTCTAGATCATTCATTACGGTAAACGTGGTTGAAGTGAATTTTCTATGTAGATTTTAGGAGTTAAAAAAATAGCCAACAGAACAATACATAGGGTGATTTTCTGAATTATTAATATGAAGTGATGGAATGACGCAGGTTAATATCAAAAAATCAGAACAATAGAAATAGCCGCCAATTTTCATAATTTTTTCCTTGATTTGAGGAATATCCAGAAATATTCGCAGTATTGAAAAGAATATTCGACCATATTAGCAAATAAATGGCTATTTTTTATACCACCCTAAAATCCGATACAAATTCTTTTAAAAAATTGTAAAATGTGAGAGGAAGAATGATTCTTTTTCGGAGCGCGAGTGGTGAGGTTCTATTTCCGACCAGAGTAAATACACTTATGATAACGACTGGTTCATTGCAAATTGAAATTGCTGCATAGTGGACACAATGCCACCATTTTCCTCTTATCATTATCAGCTGATAATGAAAAATCTGGGTAAAACTGGGGATTCACCTGTATTTCCGGCACAAAAAGGAAAAATTTATTTGGTTCAACAAGCAACGTCAGCTAAAAGTGATGAACGGCCTCTTAGAAGTATTGTAAAATAAGCCAATTAAAATTCTGATTTTTTCTGATTTTCGATGGTAATTTGGCTTCATTTCAGGAATTTGCTGGCAACAAAATCGTAAAATAACATAAAAATAAACAAATTAAGTGTACAGCTCAATAATTATCAGTAAAATATTTTCTGCTACGAGTTAATATTTTAATATTTTTTAATATTTTCTGCTACGAGACCGTTCTTTTCTTTTCTCTCCTTTAACATCGTTTATAAATATAACATCCTCGCTAATATTCTTGTTTATTTTTCCTTATTTCCCATTTTTCCTTCTTTAGCCATAGCTTTCATCTATTTTTATTTACTTTCGTACTCTCAATATTCTTTTTGCTTCTTCATTTCAAAATTGTAATTGTAAATTGCTTTAAGTTAATTTTCTCCAATCTCCAGAGATTTGAAATCTTCAACAGAGTCACGGAAAATGATTAATGAATAAAGTTTTTTGGATATTCTTGCAGGTCTCTCTACGCGAAATCAGATTCTTTCCAATCAATTAAAGTTTTACTTCGTTTGACAGGCAAGCGTAAAAAACTACACGAAAAACCTCGCTGATTTTGCTGTTTCCTTAGATCGTCCGCAAGCTCGCTGTTACAGAACTGTCGATCTACCGTTGTTGTTGCAAATAGTCGAATAACACAGCAGACAAAATATTTAATAACGACACAGCCTCACTATTGCGTAATTAAAGCGCAAAATATTCACAAATTATTGCGCCATGGTTCGATAAGATTTCGTTGTCATTAATAACAATCATAAAATTAAATCTCTTCTTTTTGCTCTTCTCTACTCAACCCTTGCACGTGAGCCACAACGTCGACAGTTGGCAGTAGAAATCGGCGCTTGTAATAACGACTGGCTCATTGCAAATTGAAATTGCTACATAGTGGACACAATGCCACCATTTTCCTCTTATCATTATCAGCTGATAACGGAAGTTTTTTAAAACTTTAAAAGATAAAACTTTAGAACTTCCAAAATTTCTTCCAAACTTTCTTTCTTATATAAGTTCAGGACTACGTTTTGCGATTTATTTACAATATTTCAATACAAATTTACAATATAGAATATGTAATTTACAATATAGAAAAAGACCGCGAAGCTTTATATTTCGGAAATTAAATTTTATATATCAAAAATATATAATGGTAAATGGCGAGAACGACTTGTCATCACCGCTCTAAATGATAAAAAATAATAATGAACTCCCTTGAACGAACAACTTTGGCGAAAGGAAACTGCAATATAATTAATACTCTGGCGCAATAAAAACATAAAAGCACCAAAGTAACTGAACACTTTTACCAAATTGCCTTTCCCTCATTCCACCATCCCATTGTTCCTCACTTCGAATTTTAAATCTCTCATAGGATCCTCACGGACCGCCTTTTTCTTTCAACTCACTTTCAACTGAGAAATTAATTTGATTTATCGAGTTGTGCCTATTTAAAATATCACAAAATGCCGAAAAAATATTATATGGAAAAAACAGTGGAATTTGAACAGCTTGATTGTGCTTTAAGGGATGTTAATGGAGCACAACAAAAAAGTTTAGGTCACAGGACATCAGAAAGCCATTAAATGAAGTGAAGGCACCATCGAGGTGGAGGTCTATAAAAATTGAAGAACAGATGGAGCTATTTAAAAGAGAATGAGGAAAAGATGGATTTTGAGAAAATTTGGCCGATTTTAGAGGAAATAAATGGCTTTCTTCTGGACATGTGCATATGCACATAAGTAAACATGCCAAATATGCACACTGATAGACTATTGTATAAGTTGATCACTAAGCCGCTGGTACCGTCCACCGCCTTAAGCATGGCCTGCGACTAGAAGTGCTTTAGAGTGAGTTTTGTTGTAAAATACCAAAGTAAACTATTGATATTCGTTGCATTCATGAATTTATTAACTCCGCCTGCAGTAATCATTTTAGCGATCTTTTCGATATTTACGCCCCGTCTTCTACAGTATTTCTTATTATTTACTTTTAATACTATATTATTTCGTATTTTATCAATTGAAAATGAAAATTAGATTTAACCTTATGGCGTTTATTGCTAAGGAAATTAAAATTATGATAATCGAACTTTGCAAATATTTAGATAAAGGAGGGTAGTGATAAGGCAAAGATGATATGGACCATCGATATAAAGCTGATTAAGAAAAATAAAGCTAAACTGAATATTATATGGTACCAATGGTACTAATAAACTAACAAATTAGCACGTAAGTCGTGATTATTAAGCCTGATAATTAAAATATATTGGCCGACTTTTTTTCAATTATATTGGACAAAAAAGCGCAAAATACCAATGTAGTCATGCAAAAATTCAAATGGAATTGTCGATGAAGTGTTCGTTCAATTCGTTGTTCGCAGTTCATCCACATATATTCAATAGATGACTCTATGATATTTAACGATATTTACGTCCAACCTCCACGATATATCTTATCAATTTTTGTTATTATGACGCCTGTTTTATCAGTTCTCTTTTCAGTTCAGTTTTTATTAAAAAATAAAGACTGATTAATCCTTATAACGTTTAGAAGAAAATTATTAGATTCCAGTTTTGCAAATATAATAAGCAGACTTTAATAAAAAAAAGTAAGGCGCTATGTCGTTTTAAAAAACAACATAATGTATTCGATTTTTGGCCATTTCGTCTAGGAGTAAGTCTGTCATTATAATGAAATATGTTAAAGATCTACTCATATTTCTATTCCCAAACTCTCTCTGACGAAGAGACGTAGCCAGCGTAACAGCGAAAACAAAAGTGTGAGTACAGCTAGAAGAAAAATAAACTGATGGAAGCAATTAATAAAGTTGAGGGACACAAACATCGATGAGAATATAATCCTGGATCGATAATGAAAAAGATAAATCATCTCACTGAATTACCAGTGAAAGTAGCAGTAAACCTGAATTCTCAATCCATATATACAAATAATGGCCATCTCAAGATTAATCTAATGAAGATATTTCATGAAACATATCAACCGATTGCACAAAATATGACAACCTTGCCGTTATCATATCAAATGGAATTATCTTCATTTGTAAGAAATAGTTAGAAACTTAATTTTTTACAACAAAGGCTCATATAATGAAGTGTTTGATCAATTCGTTAATGGCCATTCATTTAAAGAATCATACCTAAATAAAGCATGGCCAAATGTTTTCCAGTCTGCATTGAGTAAAATGCCATCTTTGCATAGCAAATCGCCTCAAATTTGCTAAAACGATGAATGAAAAACATAGCTTGGATACTATTCGTGAAGTGAATATTTGCTATCATTAATGCAAGATATGTAAGCAAAAGAAAATATAGACCCTGAGATTCAACAAGCATAAGATAGTTTCTGGAATTCGAGTGCTCGGATTTTAAATTTTATTAAAATTATTACTTCACTGAACATCAACGCTGATATGTGCTTTCAGTGGATTTCAAGCAACCACTGGTTTTTATCAAAGCTGACTCTCAATAAGCATGGTAATAACGAATGGTATTGCTCATTAATATATTACTCATGCTTTTGAAGTTGTAACAACACAATAAAAAAAATTAGGAGAACAGTTATTGCTCAATACATAGGTTAGATTAAATTTGGTAAATTAGGCCTTCCAAATCAACGATAGGAGTTTATGGGAATCGAAACTTAGTATGTCAGTTGCTTAGTGGCGAAATTGAGAATCAAAAATGAATTCGAATCCGCCCGATGCACCACGCTTCATGCATCAATGTCGCCAAATGATAGAAGCAAAAGGGTCAATTTGGAGGTGAGGTTTCACCACGGTAGAAAAAAACCATTCTTCAAAAATTTAATAATTATAGAAAAATAGCTATAAATCATTAAATAAGCAATTATTCCTACATATCACCATAAATAACTTTTTTATTTTTAAGATGACTCAGTATCCAGTATTTCAGTATATATCTCAGCATCCAGTATATATCCAGCACTTTTATCCTTTTGTGGCTCTTTGCCGAAATTTGCCTGATTCAACAAGCCAGCCGAACATGCTGAACCAGCAATAGAGAACTCCCAGAAAAAACCTTGAGAGAAGAAAAAAGCAATCATTATTTCCAATAAAAACCTTTAAGCCTTTATATTATAACAGTGTTGCCAATGAGCGATGCCACATAAACCACTTTATAAAATAACTTATTCCAGTTGTTACGAATGAAATTATCACTCTTGTACTTATAGGAGCCCAATAGGTGTTGTGTTTGAAATTGCTGAAGTGATGGTATTTTCATATACTGAAGGTCAAAATCAAGTTTTCCGTCCACAATCGCGATTGTAGCACAAGTGATATTATTATTAATGAAATATGGTGAAAGACCGGGTTCTTTTAAATTTATGTGCAATGCGGTGCGGTGTATTTTCACGAGAGAAAAGATAATCTGTAGATATTCAAATGGTATTCATTCATTTTATTTTATAAAATGGGAAAATAAGATCAAAATTGAAGTAAATACTATATTAAAATAAAATAAAAGATATATACTAAAATAAAAGATTTTAAAAAATATCCTTTCACACTGCAATTGGCACATTAAAATTTTCTCAGCAATGATGGATTTGATATAAAAGTGATTGACAATTTAGGATTCGCTTTTAAGGGTTTATTGGAAAAGAAAGTCGTAACAAGGACTACGACCAGTTTTTTTAATATGAACCAGCAATAGAATTAAGAGAATTAATATGAAATTAATAAATATGCATAAATTCTCAACAGCTCGTACTCATTAACGTTTGTTCACTAAAAAAATTTCGAAATAATTGAAACTGAAAATTTTAAAGAAAATCAGTCGCAAGCATTTCGAAATAGAGTTTTAAAAATTTTATTTAAAGATAATTATGTTAAAAAATTTTTGTTGCAAAATAATTCTATGGAAGTCATTTGCATTTCTTTCATGAGAATATTTTTCATTCCTTTATTTATCTTTTTCTTCTTTTTGATTTATATCACAAATATTCCCTAATTATAACTAAAAAGTACCACAAGTGATTCTTTTTATATTTGTGCTATAAAAAATTTATTTTTTCCATAAATTTATTCCCTAATTATAATTTAGAAGTACCAGAAATTAAAAGCGAATGCATGGATATTGAATTTTCTGAACTCTGAATTTTCAGAATTCTATGAATTTTTCTTTTTTCAAAAAAAATAAAGCGTTTATAATTGCTTTTTAAAATTTTTAATTTATAAAAATGGCTAAAATCTTCATCATGTGGGGGAAATGCGGCCAAAAATACAATGCATGAGTAGCAAGTATATCATGGCTCGCTCTATTCGCAGAAGTAAATATGTCGCCAAAAAACCGAGTACCGTCCGCAATTCATTCTTTGGCAACATTGTCGCTTCCTACCAAAGACCATTGAGTCGAGTCGAATTAGAAATGCTGAATATTTTTTTTATTAGCTTATAATTTTTATTTAAGACATTTTTAAATATTGAATTTTCTTTTTGAATGAAAAAATCTTTCGATCATTAAGAAATCATGAAAAAAACTGAATGAATAACCAAGTTTAAATGAAAAAGTGCAAAAAAAATATTTCTTAACAGAAATTAACCAAAAATTATTTATTTACCAAATTATTCAGTTATGAACTATAGTGTTTGCTCAATGAAATGTCAACATTATTTCGTTTTCGATCATTCAATAAAATTTTTTGTCGAATGCTGTCGTGGTTTTTACCACAAATAAACAGGATATTTCAGTTAACCGAGCGACGGTAAATGGATTGCAATCACTTGCAAAAAAGGTATGTATGACCTTTTGCTTTCTATGGTGCTGGGAGATTGAGGTAAGGCAAATAAGTTTCCAGAGGTTCTCACCGAAGGACTTCTCCTTAAGCATTGATGCCTTATGCCTTATATAAGGCGCAAGCAACCATATGCCATAATTGCCTCTTTACGTAACTTTGAATTAACTGATCTCCATGCGCTTATCGTTCGTCTTATTTGTTTCGAATTTCTCTTCAATTTTTTCTTTTTTCTTGATTTTCTAAAACAATTTCATTTGTACAATTCTTTTTCTTCTTCTAGCATTTTTGATTGGTTCCACTTTCAGTTCTACTGGTTCTAAAGAAAAGATCCTTTACAATCATTCATATTTCTGCTCTCATCCACAAGCAGTTATTCTTCCTTAATTAAAGTAACATTTAGCTACAAAATCAAGCGCCGTTTGGTAATTAAATCTTTATCAACAAAGAATAGTTAGAATTCCAATTTATCCGTCATTACTTACTTTTTCATCCATTTCAAATCGCCCATAAAAACATTTAAGAAAAGAATTTCGTTTCGATTTAGCTTGTATGCTTTTTTCTTACTTTCTTTACTTTTTCTTACTTACTTTACTTAAATTCATCAATATAATTTTAAGGTTTCTTTGGTGCTAAAATGAACAATAATTTCAAAAGATTATTCATTTCATTTATTATAGCATATTTATCATTGATTTATCTATAAAATTTAGTAGTTTGGCTGAATGTATATTGCTTAGATTATTATTCCAGTATCGCGTTCCGGTTTTCGTTACTGCAAACCCTTCATTCAAAATGGGACACTGGTGGTGCTGAAGAGCCACTCGACCTTCTTTCCTTAAGTTTAAGTCGAGCCAGTCGAAGCAGCTAATAATTTATCTTTAAAATATGTAACTTTTATGTAATTTTCATGAATAAATTATTAAAATTATAGATATTAATTTTTCTGATACATTTTCATTTAGTTTTTTAAAATTCATTTATAATAAAGTTATTTCATTCGATATAATTGGTATCAAAGGCAAAAATAAGATTTTTTATGTCTTTGGAAGTTGCTCAAAAAACTTTTTTTATTTTAATTTTTCTTGTAGTGAAATTTTCACGATTGTTAGGATAAATTGCCTTTAACTCGTTTAAAAAACATTTAAGAATTTTGTTTCGGTTATGACATATTCGATTATTACAAGTAGATCCACAAAATTAACCAGCTTTTATCCGAGTAACTTCTGATGAAAGGTACTCTGTCGCTTATTCAAAACAAAAAAATTTAGATTCATGGCAAAATTTAAAGAAAAACACCCCTTAATAATCTTTCCTTCATTTCTTCGTCAAAAAAGTCACGGATGGCACCCATTCTTTTTACACTTCGACAAACATTCTTTCAAAATTTTTTATGTTCTTTTTATATCATTTTGAACCTTGCTGTACTACTTCTGTATTCCCCAAATTCCCATTCTTAATGCGGTTTTTTAGCTTTTGATTTGACAAAGCTAAGGCAATATAAGTGAGTTGTGTTTTAAGGAACGATAACTCGAGGGCGCTAAAACAAATGAATTTAAGAAGATACTATGCATTACTAATGTGACTTGGCAAAAGAATAAAGAACTGTTCGCTGAGTAAAATAGGCTCTCAAGAAGTGCAAAACTGTGGTTATGCGATGTTTAATAGGTTTAAAAGCATTGATTACAAAAAAGTAGGATAGGTGATGGTGGAAAACAACGAAGTCATCGACGTAACTGAAGTCGTTTTAGAAGATTTTTCATAATGCAATAGATTTATTACAAGATTCGGTATTACCAAAGAGTTTTATTCCATATCGACGAAATTAGGAAAATTTGTACTGAATTTTTTCTGTAAGCACAATACATTAAATTGGCAACTTATTCTATGGGGTGACCAAAAAACTCCAGTTGATATGGAAAACCATGAACATCAACGAAATCCGCTACAGGCCTAGATCTCCATTAGAATTCATGATATTCATCTAACATCTCTTCAAGCCCTACTGCACTTTTTTCATACTCGACAAACCCTATTTTTCTTCGATGCCATCCCTATTACTATACTAGTTCAGAAAAAAATCAAAGAGTCACAATTAGAAGGGCATTTTAGAGACCGTATGGATTTCATAGAGAACTGTTGAGTGGATACCATAGCATAGTCTGGAGGATTCAACGTGAAAGAGTTTAAGTGTTCTCATTAGAGTTTTCCTACAAGAATGCTGTGCATCTGATGTAATATTGTAGAGCAGTGAGGAGATTTTAAGGTTATGACGGGTCCTGAGAATGTTCGTCAAAGGTCTAAACAATTAAGATAAAACAAAGGGATTTTATGGCTATTATTTATCGTTCATTATTGCTATTATTTTTTCTTCTTATAGTAATAGTCTAATCCATGGTTTCGGGCTCTACTGACTATGGGAAATCTTTTCTCTAAAGAGTTAGTTGGGGCTTTAAATATTTAAGGTAAATACAACAAACCCACTCGCCAGGTTTCATTTTTCATAAATTGTTGTTCCTGTCTAGAATTAAATCTTTGATAGCTTGACTTGTCAGAGCAACATGCCTCTCGATTATTCTATTATTGTTATTATTACTTTTGAATAGTTATTGTTTAATACTTTATGTTTGTTATTACTCACTATTTTTATTATTATCATTATTATTATTATCATTAATAGTGATTTTGATTAATATTATTATAATTTATCATTATAATTTAAGATTATTACTTATTATTCTATCTTTAAACTATTAAACTATTCTCTTTCATTCTTATAAGAGCTTATCAATAGGAATCAGATGAAATTTCGAAAAATTTATTGAAAAATTTTGCTCTAAAAATCAGAAATCACTATTACTATAATCCAACCTGATAGGAGGATGAGAGAATGAGAGATGATTAAAATGAGAAAACTGCGTCTTTTTTCTTCATTTTTCGAAACATGGACATTCCAGTTTAGACATTTTACTATGAATTTATTTTCATATCATATCCATAAATAATATTTTAAATATTCGAGTATAATGTTATGCGTCGAAAAAGCCATATTTATTATTAGTATTATTATTAATCTTTTTTTTTAAAAGAGTTCTCACCATTATTGGTTAAACTCACTAGCTTGTCGCACTGGACAAATATACCAAGGGGTCCCTTGGTGATAGAAATACAGAGAATTCGCCAGCAGCACCCTGAACAGGTTTCTGCGAAATTAGAGACCAAACAGTATCGAACATTGGGTTTTAGTTATTCTAATTTTTAATTAATTATTCCAATTAATTATTCTAATAACCAAAGAGAGCAAAAATTAGAGAAATTAGAGATCTATCAATATATCGATAAAATTGGAAATTTATCAATAAAACAACATTAATATTTGTCAATCCGGCTTATCCAGTTTTATAGGTTTTCACACGCAGATAACTGCACACTCTCGTTTATATCACATGATATATAGTAATAACCATATGATACACAAATGCGTTATCTTCGCAGATCGAAGTAGTCCTCTAATCAACATCTTGCTTCCACTTTCACTAAGAAATCGTTTATATCATAATTTACCTGTGCTAGAATTTCTTCCACGGCATAGTGGATGAGCAAAAATATTTGGAAAGTGGCACTTCTATAAATTTTTTGAAAATATTTTATACCTTATAAACTATTGATTTTGTCATTTTCCAACAAAGCAAACGATAAGCACTATAAATTCAAAATTATAATGGAAAATTTGCCCAGGCAAAGTTGATTCCTTATTTCAAGTTTGCCTTTCAGAATGAAGCGATAATAAAAGGAAACTGAAAAAATTTCAGTCAGCCAAGATCAGTCGACTGCGTTTGAGCTGATCAAGCTTTTTTTAAAAATTTCTTTCACTAATCTTATTTTTATAAAAAGCAAAAAAGATTTATCGAATATCTCAAACCAAGCGTTCAACGCCGTATTGCACCACGAAATTCTATAAAAATTTTCACTTAATATTTTTAATTAATTATTTCTTAAAATTTTTCGCAACCTAACATGAATTTAATTTCATTGAAACAATTTCGACGCTTGAAACTTTTTAAAATCACTATTATTCATATTATATTTGCATAATCGTCGTCATTTTCATGTATTTATTAATAATTATTATTAAAAAAAATAATTATTTTAATACAATACTTCTGTAATCTGCAGGAGAAGAGTCGAGCAAACGGCGATGAATTTTAATTATTTTTTTTGGCAAGATAAATTTTCGTTGATTTTATTTTTCATTGATCTATCATCTTTCTTTCTTGAAAACTTAAAAGTTTTAGAAGTTTTAGAAAATTTTTTTTTTTGATAATCTCTTGTGCAATAAGAAAATGATTAAATCGTTCAATATTTCTGATTAAACTGCTCATTTGTAGAGAATTATTCTGTATTGTAATTTGATGATAGAGGTATAAGTGAATCCCATCACCAGGATTTTCAATTTTTACTGTCGAAAGCAGGGTTTGAGCCATTCACTCGGCTATTCGGTTCTCTTATCTGCAATGATTAAATAAGAAACATTTGTTAATATATTCGTTTTTTTAATGGTTCATAATAGGATTGTACATACTTCATATAAATGCATATAAATGCAAACCTTTTGAGGTCGGCGATTCTAAGTAAGACGAAGGCACCAAAGAAAAAACCTCTGGGTTCTTCTTTCGCATAGCTAATAAGTATGAAAACGGACCCGAGATATTTCTTCGACCTTTGATAAAAGTACATAAATTAATACATAAATTAAATTAACACCAGTGGCCTATGTAATTTCCTTGTAAGATATTTCCAAGATATTTCCTGAATCTATCTATTTCTGAAAATAACTGAAGCCATTCTATTTTCCATCATCTAATGAAAGATAAATTTACTCCTCCGAGTATCAGAACCTTAGCATCGGCGCTCCGAAATAAGAGCAACAGTTAATTGGCTAATGTTAATTGTTATCCAACAATAATTATGAAAATATTGAGTTATGATCTAAATTGCCATTTTACCTACAACATTTGGTTTTCCAGGAAAATCATAAAGTTTGCAAATTTTATAAATTTCTTTACTTAAATGTTTCAGATAAAATTTTATGATGCATATATTACTAATGTAAATCAAGGATGTCGTCGGATATAAACGGTAGTACTGATGATAATATTATAAGGACATCAGGCAAAATAAGGCCGATTTCCAGTGATCGTTCAGGTAATTTTTTTGATTATGGTTGACATTCCAGTTTTTTTAAAAAGAAAAGTTTGTTCCATTTCCATCAAAAAAATTCTCTTTAAATGATATTACGACTAAAAATTACGGCTGAAAATTTTTAAAAAAATGAATTCTAAAATTTTCTTAAATGCCTTCTTTGATATATAACTGAAATCATTTTAAATAGATAATAGTTAACAATAACATAAATATTTAAAAAAAAATATAATATAAATATTTCGACAATAAAATATTTGAGATCATCAATTTTTCAAAAATTTTTCAATTTTTTCAAATCCAATGTTAGCAGTTTTCGCAAAAATCATTTTCCTAAAATCATTATTATTATTATCATAATCATTAAATCATTATAAATCTTAAATATAAATCTGTCTCTATTTCAAAATAATTGAATTGAAAAAGTCCAATAGTTACTGATGTTTGCCAAACCAGAAATTGTGTTGATAATGATTATGTTATAGGCTTTTTCGATTAATAGGTATTTATATTTAAATTTTTATATTTAGCTAAATTCGATTTTTCTGAGCCGAACCAAGCAAATGCACAAGAAAAGAAGGTAGCAGCAGATAGAAAAACTGTTGGCGATAAACCTGGACCAAAAGATCACATTGGGAAACATCTAAATCTCCATGAAAGTCGCCACTTCAAAATAGCATTGCTTATAGCATCAGTCGCAGTTATTCTATTCGTATTACTTTTTATCGCTATTATAGTCCATGATCGCTCAGTTGATAGTCAAAAACTAATATTTGTGTACATGGTATGTTTTAAAAATGTTTATTAAAAGAGATCCAAATCGGCGAAAAACCGAAGGGCCAATCAAAAATTTTTCGTATGTAAACAATTATTAAACTTGATTAGTTTACGGGAAGCAAAATTTCTGATCGAAAATTGCGTGATAAAAAATGAAGAGATTTGCGAACAAAACTCGATTTTAGTATTATTATAGGCATTCTATCATTTTGTTTAACTTCCGAAAAACGAATCAATTTCATTCATTATAAATTTTTATGAATAAAAAATTGTAAATTTGGAGAGCAAATTTTTTAAAAAAATTTAGAAATATAATAAATGATAAATTGGGGAAATGAAAATTTCAAATGTGATAAATGGTGAACTTTTGCAATTTTTCGATGTTTTTGCCAAAATTTTGATATTTTTTTTCTAAGTTGAAAAAAAACAAAAACAAAATCTAACAGGATAATTTAATAAGTAATTTGATACTTTCGGTCGTAATTGTAGTAATTTGCCAAAATTTAATTGGTTTTTTTTTACATCTAATGAAAAATCGGCAAATTTAGCCTTTCATTAAAAATCGTTTGTAATGCAAAATGTCATGAAAAATGTTCATAAATAGAAAATAAAAAATCTCGTAGAATTCTGTTAAGGAAAGAAAAAAAAGACCATATATATAATCAGAATTCGAAAAAATTTCATTAATATGATAATATGACAATATGAATATAAATATGGTAGCAAAACAAAAATGGATTTAAGTTTATGAGTTAAAATGTTAAGAAATTTTCTAAAATCATTGTTCGAAAAAATCAGAATGATCAGAGGAAACTCAAGTTACCAAGTTTTGATTCTTGTTCCATGAGGGAAATCAGAAAGTTGGCATCCTTGTTGTTAGGGACCCTTGCATTTTATTCGCAAGTGATTCTTTGGCAAAGTGATTCCTATAATCAGTGAAATAACAGAGGCGAATGCTGTTAGAAGAGGAAGACTTCTTGAAACATTGGGGAGAAAGATGACCTTAAATCTTCTAAAAAACTAAATAATGCACACTTAAAAAAATTTAATCCAACTTTTCTATGAATTCGGCTGCACATATTAAAGAAACAGAAGTATAGGAGAATCCAGATCAGCTGCAAATTGAACCATTTCAATTATTAAAGTTTACTATGGTTTAAGTTACGATTTAAAGATAGAAAATTGAGGCCTTTTAGTTTATTTATTTGTGAATTTAAATTTTTAAATGTTTATGCTTTTCTTCTTGGCCAAGTAATGATGTAATATTGTAAGATTATGATAATTATTACTACTTATAATTACATCTAATTTCATGTTGTTTAATTTGAAAATGAAAAGTTACATGACGAAAATTCGGGACATGATAGTATTTGGTTTCGAGGTTTGACTGTAGTGATGAAAGGCAAAGTTTCGGCCACCACTCCAATAGAAGTTAAAAAATCCTTGGAGTGCTATTGTTTGGGTGCTTTTGAAATAAATGTTTTTATCCAGAAAATGCAAAAATCCACTACAAAATATTTTTTAAATATAAGAAGTTTTAAAGTAAAAACTGTTAAAAAACCCTACTTTCTAACTTTCCCTCTGCAAAAATCTATCATCAATCGTGTTTTTAATATTTTAGATTTTGAGACATGGAGATCGAACACCACTTATATCAGTGAAACGAATTCCTATCAATGAATCGTTTTTGTCCGTTGGCTTTGGGAATATTACAAAAGTATTGCTTATTTTCGCTTTTTTTCGATCTTAAAGTCTTCCTTCTTACAAATCACTTAAGCAAATATTTATAGATATTTCAAAGCTAACACAACACGAAATAAATTTTATAAGTTTACTTGAACTTTAACTTAAATGTTTGTTTAATGATTTCGATATCGTTGGGCAGCAAGAGGAGGCGCAACATTTCCTTCGGCTCTTATCAAATCGCGGGTAAAGAATGAATGAATGAATGAAAGAATAAAACTTTGATGAAACGATAGAAAAGAAATAGACGGAAGAAGAAAAATTATGAAATGAAATATATAAAAAGCAAAGTGGAAACTTTTCTAATAAAAGGAAAACGATAAATTAAAATTCAATGCGATTAATTATAAAATTAAAGATTGGCTTGCAACAGTCTCAGGAGCTCGGAAATAGTATAAGGAAACGATATTTCGAGAATAAATATGCCAATTCTTCAAACGTTAGTGATTTAATTAGCGAATTTTGTTGGTTAATAAATAAATATGAAAAATATAAGCATTAAAGAGTACCGAAGGAATTGTATCAGGTTGAAAAAGTTATTTGCTAATCTATAACAATATTGTTCGGATATTACATTTGAAATTCTGGATTTCTTTCGGTACAATCATTTGTACCAGAAGAACGTAAAATAATTATTAGTACAGCATAAAAATAAAATAATAAGTGGTGTAAAGCAGTAAGCAATAAATAAAAAATAATGTAATAAGTAAAAAGTAACATGAATTTTTAATATCGTAAACTATTATCTATCATCATAAATTGTAAAATTTTTATAAAAGACACGAGCAACATGATAATCACTTGATAAGTTGATAATTTAAAATGATAATTAATGGTGCTTATGTGAGCGCGATTTAATTTTACATATAGGATCAAATTCCACTTCAATTCTTCGCGCTGTACTATTCTTTTTCTTTTAATTGCTCGCACCACTACTACAGGTTAGGCTCTTCCATTGGCTACAAAGGTAAGGCATCTTAAAGACGCTCGACCAATGATAAGTTGAAAGAAACCACTCCTTTTCTCGCCGTCTGAGCCTATATATCGTTGTGCTGCCTACACGTTCAAAGCCTCTCCTAACTATACCAATCGTTATCGGTCCTCGCTTTTGATGCCATTATTAAATGGTCTAGCAAATAGTGAGATATGTTGTTTTCTGTTTCTACTAATGTTATATGCTATTGTACGAAAATAGCCAGGATCCCCCATATATTTTCTCTGGATGATAGGACTGTTACTTCCAATATCCAACTAGCGCATTTTCGCTGCTACAGCCAGAGTTTGTTTGTCTGGCTTTTGGATTTTATTTTTAGTTGGGACCATATTTAACTACCCTTCCAGAGATGCCGTTAATATTTACGTTATTGATTTGATAATTCATTTTGAAATATATTTACTGGCTAATGAATACCACTTATACTCCAAATTTTTTAGCTTCAGATGGTTGAGAAATTTTGAGGATGCTGTGCGTTATCAGCTCCATGCGAACTTGGCATGATTTGATCTCTGAAAATTTCAGCATCAGAAAGGAAGTATAATCTAAAATTACTACGATCTAACTACGATTGACCAAAATATAATCAATCTGACTGGAATGTTGGTTATCGGAACAGTTCGATATGGCTGTGATATAACTAGATCTGTTCTTCGATACCGGAAACATTGCTAGTAATAATTCCACGCTCTGGCAAGATGAAGAAGGTACTCTCCATTCGCACACTGGACTCAGGACAGTATTTGCCAGCCACTAAGGTTCACTGGTTGATTTGATATATAGACGTTCATTTCAGTTTTCTTCGACTATGATCGTTTGCTAGCTTTCCCTCTTTCGAGAAAGACGTTCAGTTGAAATTCAATCCATCCTTCATGGTCAGCGTACCTGTGCATAACATAAGAGTGATGACGAGACGTTGCAGAACTTCCTTTAAGCATTTTTGGTCGCTTTATCCGAACTTATTTAAAATGATTTCGTCAGCATCCATATCAAATTCTAACATATAATTTACGTATAAAAGTGTTAACAGTAAAAACTACAGGAATATCGAATACATTTATTATTTATTAATTTATTAAATGTCAGCTCAATTTCGTGAAACCATTCGACCATTTTAATTTTAACATACAATTTATTATAACTGATCTTATGAAAATAATAAACTTATAGTCTTATTAGAATCAATTATATATGAATTAAAGTATAAAGCCTTATCTGACGTATAGTAATCGGGCAATTCAAACATTCAAAAGACAAAAACTTTAGAAATTAAATTTATTGGAAATTTTCAAAGCCATCTAAAGCAAACTGAGGCGAGTGATGATCGGAGGTAAATCCTCTCTGGGTGATTAAAATGCGAAGAGTCTTCGATTAGGATTAGGATCATTAGGATCGTCCTCAGTTATTCCTTTATCAAGAGCCAAGGAGTTGGCGATAGAAATGCAGCTGGATGTCAGTAGCACCCGGATTTTTGAGAGACAAGTTTACTCATGCTAAGAGTAAACATTTCAACTACACTAAGTTAAAATAGCTGCGCTATGAAATAAGAGCAATAAGCCACTGAGCAATTCCAATCCTCTTCAAAGAGTATTCTCATATGAAATATGAAATATTAATCTACCCAAGTAAGGATTAGCCTTTAAAATAAATCGACATGATCATGCATCATTCAATTGACAATTTTCTCAGAAAAACATTTTTCCTTTGGAAACATTAAGCGATCATCTCAAATATGTTTTTACGAGAATTGCGAAAATTTTAGGTGAAAAATTTTGTTGGCAAGAAATATCCAGTTGGAATTTAAAATAATTTCATAGAAACCTGAAAAAAATTTTTCTTTTAAATTATTTGAATCTGATTTAAAGATTTTTATGCGAAGTACCAATTTAACGAGAACTATATTAACTGCTGAAAATGTTCTAATTGGAATGAAAGCTGAAAATATTAATGTTATGCGAAATTTCTCAGCTAAAAACGATTCGGTTAGTTAATATATACGGTCATTGCAAAAAATTTATTGGCATTTTGAGTCATTTATTCTGTGAAACCATAACTTGATTGAACTCTATTTATATTTTTTTAATCTGAGAAGTACTACTTTTTTATCTAAAATGAACACCATCACAATCAGAGCACTTGTTGTCAACGTGTAACACCAACGTGTCAATGTGACATTTGTTCCATTTACATAAATTGCTGAATTTTTCGGATCAGTGAATGTGGTTTAACAGGGAAGTGATAGTCGTTTACAGTGAAAAATCTAAGGAATATGGTCGACGATTTCGCTGTTCATCTCTGCAAATTGATGACAAATTATTCTTGCGATTTATGTTCTGACAACGTCGTGGAGAATAATGAAATCCTATCGGTCGATTAGCTGTATGCCTTTATTCATAGCCTTCGAATGGCTATTTCTAATTCTTTGCTGAACTTTACATTGCAATTTACTGTTTTACGAAAATCTGATTTTCGTATTGATCCAGGAACGACTCCATCCTTACATTTCGCCGATTTTTTCTTGCTATCATGCAGAACCTTGTTAAACTCGTTCCTTCCCATTATACATAGATTATTCCTTACGGTGCTATAAATTTTGTATTTTTTGAATTATAAATTTTTTAGGTTTTTCTCTTCTGGTACCAATCTCCATTAATTATTTCAGGGATCTATTTAAAAAATTTGAAAGCTATCCGCAACATAAGATATCTTGAGATCCTTTTCTCCGTATTTGAACATTTTTGAACCATTTGCATGTTCTTTCTTCAAGTACATCTACAAAACCGCACTTCCTTGTTGCGAGCATACATCGTTCGATGTCCCACTTTAAATTCTTGAAATGCCAGAAACTGAAAATCACACCATTGTGTGTCGAATTACATGGACTAAATCAGCAAAAAAAACCAAGGGCAACTACTGGTCTTAGACGAAAAGAAACTAGAAACAGAAGAGATATACATGACGTATCAGCTAATGTGATGTGGCAACAAAAAATACATAACCCCAAAAACGACAAGAAATTTTACGATGGTTTATATTTATTGTTGATAGTACAATAAATTATATTCGCTAAAATTTCATCTATTGCCTTAATCGAGGCTCATTTTAGGCCGGTAATCCATCCTTAATCGAGGTTCATTTTAGGCCGGTAATCCATTTTATGATTGTCCTCGAGCAACAGAGATTGTAGATAAAAATCTTGAAGAAGAAAGAACATATATTATGAATAATTTTAGTGTACGGTACAATTTTTATTTTTATAAATATTTGTCTGCAATGGTTGCTTCTCCCGGGATTTGAGGCATTAATGCTCATTGCAAGCCATCTGTTCAAAATTTCATGAATTTAATGTAGGGATCGGGCGAAATAAAAGTGGCCAAATTTATTATTAAAATTTGCTACATATCATAAATTATATTCGTAAAATTGATGAAATTTAGAAATTTTACTTGTACGATATTATTCATAAAAATTCAAATTGGGAACACTAATTTGTTGGAATTAATTGATTCTAAATAAAATTATGATTTTGATAGATCTTCGACCAACTTATAAAAAAATATTAGCAAAAATGGAACTAATTCCCTTACAGGAAATATATTCAATTCTTAAAAGGGAGAAGATAGAATTTCAAGGGAGCGGCTATCAAATTCATGATTTCCTCAAATTTATGGTAATAGAAAATTTTGCTTTTTTTCCACATAAATAAACTGTTTTATTTTCTTTTATCAGTAAATCATTAATGAAAAATTCTCATGAAATTTTTTATCATTTTTTAATTCGAATGAAAATATTCTAGAAAATTTATAACATTGAATGGCCGAGTTGGATGAACGAAACTCTCATGAAGGAATTCGATAGGGTCATTTGGATTGCATTGGAGAGGCTGCTGGGTATGGGAGATTATTATAACGAAACTCTTGTGAGACTGCGAGGTTTATTCTGATTATTTATCAATTATTTTTGATTGATTAGTAAATTTCTTATTTTTGCTTTACTTTTTGTTATTAGTAAATTAAAAAATCTGAAAAAATTTTTTTTAAGAATAAAAAATTCAAAAACTTGCAAAGAAAAATGATTTTTTGACCCTTTAAAATGTTTCATCCTGACCAACTAAATTTTAGAAATGTAATTTAAATTCTTTAGCATAATTCTTTAATTTTACCAAATATGCCCTTAAATTGTATTAAATGAAATCTTCAATTAGATTGCATTAAGTTTATTTAATTGGTGCTCAATGTCATTTTCGTTATTTTGCAGAAATAAATAATCTTATCTGAAATTAATTTAGGAGGTTTAATATTACGGAATGCCGTTGAAGAAATAGAAAAGCGACTAAACTGTAAAGATACGGATAACTGCCTATATTTCTATGGATTGTCAGCGGTTTAGCTTTATAGCTTTTTAATTATAACATTTATCGTTTATAGGCCACCTGTTTAATATAAAGCTTAATTGATTTTCATTATGATTGAATCTACCACGCAGATTTTAAATATTTCATTAATTATGATTTTCACAGGGGTTTTGTATTGTATACAAGAAAATCTTTAGAGGAACAGAGCAAATTAGAGGGAAGAACCTCAAAATTATACACTTCGTATATATGCTATATGTTACATTTTTAAAAAAAAAGCACCAGAATAGAGTAATGATTAAGGCGGACGATTATGAATATGAATACCTTTAAAAATATATAGGCAAAGGAAAATGTTCACCAATTCTTCATAGGGTTAATTCCTTATTTGTCACCTTATTGTCTTACTTATAAGTAAGAAGATAAAAAAAACATCATAAGCTTGCTCGTCTCGGTTATACTTTCCGCGACTTATCGAAAAAATTCATTGAATTTTTTGAAATTTGATTGATAAAAGATTAATTTTTTAGTATAAAATGGTTATTTAAAATTTCCTTTCAAATGCAATATTTTTTATATTTCATAAATGGTATCGTAGAAACCTGCGGAACCTAAAATGATCATTATTATTATTTACAGAATCTTAATTTGAATTAATTTCAGCATGATGTAACTCTTGTCGCCTTATTTTCGCTATTCAATGAAATTAGCCAGTTTCTTGGTGAAATTCCACATATTGGCTATGGTGCAAACGTAGTTTTTGAGCTTTGGAATATTAATGGACAATATAAAATTAAGGTAATATTTTGCTTTCTACGAGCTTGTGTTCTATTCTAGAATGGGCAAATATCGAATTCCCATTTTTTGCCATTGTTGTTGACCTGATGCATCCGATGAATTTGCAATCACTTATATTCATGAAGATTTCTGGCCCCAGTTTAAAGTTATTTCTAGATAATTCAAGATTTCTTTGTATCTGCCAATGTTATCCCACTCTTCTCTAGTTTATTACTACGAAATCTATAAAAATTCGAGAACTTACAGATTTTATATGCAAATCAATATGATGAAGAACCATTTCCAATAACGAAATTCGCTAAAGGATGTGATGGAAAGGAGGAATTTTGTGACATTTCCAATTTTTTGAACGCATCTCACAGTTTATATCCTAGTGATTTAATTAAAGAATGTGCTTCTACATCAAGAGAAATTAATTTGGATTCAGAATCTGACGGTTTGTTTCCATAAAATTATTCAAACATTGATTGTTCTGAAAAAATCAGCCAAACTAGAAAAGTGCTGGTAGAGAATAATTATGATGAACTGGCCAGCAGGGATTAAATAGGCTATTCACTGCGATTTGCATGGTTGAATTTTACTTTAATTGAACTGTTTTTTAGGTAAACTTGTGAAACGAGCAATTGAAACAGATTATCTAGATGAAATTCTCGAACCTTTATTGTGGATGTAATGGAAACAAATGAAGAGTGGTTCAAATATGGCCACCATAACGAAAACTGCCAGGGTTTTCAAGGATTTCATTTTTGCTTAATTTGACGAATAACTATGGAGAAAGGAATTTCCATTAATTTCTTTTTTTCTGAAGTGTTTAGAGACGAAAAGACTTATGAATAAAGATAATAACTGCTATCCTCTTTAGTAAATGCTGCATTTATAAGAAATTTCTCATAAATCCCGAAAAAATTCGATATTTCATAAAAATACTACCTAATCTATATACTCGCAAAGACTATCACCGACTCAATAATCTTTATTTTGCATAGCACAGTTTTTAGAAGCGATTTGACTAATAACTGGTTTGCCTGAAATGTTAAATTTACTGTCCAAACAATAATGTTAAATTGTTAAATGAATTAAATAAAATGAAATGTATGAATGAGTAAGTACAAAATAAATAACTGATGATGACGATAATATTCTTAAAATCATCGATAACGAGTAGAAGTGATAAGCGAAGTGATAAATATGGTAAACAAAAATTGCAATTAAGAACGGGAAATTCTACTCTGATAACTTGGTGAATAATATGCTACATGCCATATTCAAAGGAGATCCAAGGGCTCTTATTCGTAAATCTCATCTAATCTAATCTTTTGACGAATAAACAGTCGAAATAATGCTTTGTTTGCTGCATGTTCGCATCTACAAATCTTTCATTGATAAGGGGCATCGTTTTATATTTGTGAAGTTATTTGCTTTTCGTGCTGGCAGTTACTGATTTATGCAACTATGTACAAGAATAAAATTATTTGTCTGTCGGCACATTCAATTTTTTGTAGAAATCAAATTAATATAAAATAGGAATTAATCAAAAATTGAGAAGATAATAAAATGGAGAATTTTCGCAACGATTATTCTATGATTTTTAGTGTAATTTTATTTTTCATTTTGGAAAATTATCAAAAATTATTGAAAATCCGAAATTTAAGTTTAAATTTTAAGTTTATTAAGAATCTTTAAGAATAAATTGCAAGAAAATATTTAACAAATTATTTAACGCGCATCAATCAGAAAATTTAATGATTTCGGAGAGATTAAGCGACTTCTTTGTTCATTTTCTTCATTTCTTCTTTTTCCTTCATCTTTAGTTTTAATTAATTCGCTTAAATAATTTTTCCAGTCCAAACTTTCCCCTATTTTGCTTAAAATTTGATATTAAAATTCGCGAAAAGATTGATTTCTGCGAAAGTTTTACATAAAAAAATTTTTTTAGAATTTTTATATCCTTCAACTCGAGCAAACTTCTTGCCGTTTAAAAATTCAGGCAGTGCTGGCTGGCCTGGCCGCTCATAATATTCGCCAATTCTATAGCTGATTCTGTAGTGATACCCTCGCAAAAAGTGATTTTGCTGACAGTGGGAACAGCTAATCAAATCTGAAATGGTTGGCACTTCCTTTATTTGCCTTAAAACTAATCGATGCTTTTTTTGGAGTTCAATTCATTAAATTTCATTTAATTAAATTCTTCCGATTGCCATTATCTCAAAAAGGAAATTTCATAAAAAATTTCCTAAAAAAGGAAACTTCGCCAACCGAAGAAAACCGATTATTTGAATTAATGTTTTGCATATTTTTACAATTTCATAGATATATATACAATGTTTATGATATTGGAGACCAATCGCTCGCTCCAATTTTCAAACGACAACCTCTTCGGCAATCGCCTCACTCCTAATATTCAGAGCAGCTAGTAGAACCATAAAGGATGTTGGAAGGAGAAATTCTACTGAAATCTGAACGGTATTTATAAATTACGTAAAATGTACCAGTGGTGTATAATTTGCAAAAGAGAAATCAATAAAATTTTACAACCAAATAGGAAGTGACAACCAAATAACCAAGTGGTTTTGCTACTTTATTCTATTTATTATCTCCGATCTGTAATTTTTTGAATATTTTTTATGAATTTTCTCGTCTTCATTTGAAAAAAACCAGTTTTTTCTTTTTTTTTCTGAAATAATTTCTCATTTTCAATGAAAAAACAACTGATTCGAATAAAAAATGGTCAAATTTCCCAATTATTCAACTTTCTTCCATTCAAATTTCCCAATTTAAGGTCAATATTTGAGCTCAAAGGAAGGTCAAATTACATGAAAATTCTTAACTTTTCTGCTAAAATAAAACGTGATTAGCACTATTTCCGGTTTCGTCGGTATGGTTAAAAATTTTTGCTAAGGAGATTCAACTGGTGGTAATTACTTCTGTGAAAGTGAGTTAATTACAGTATCATGCCAATAACTGCGCAGCCATCGCCATAATAAGAAAATGAATGGGTTTTTTTAAAAAAAATTTGCTAAATTGCGGGACTGTTGGTGGTTGAGAGTCAGTGCTGTCCACTCTTCGACTGGAATGAAAAATTCTGCAGGCAATTCCCCTTATTCTCCTTGCCAAGTAACTCTTTCTAATAGCCAATTGGCCCGAAATAGGAGCGCTAATCTGCTTTAACGTCGAAAACCACGCATAACACATTAAAGTTATTCGATTTTAATAATTAATGATTTCAGTTTTATGACAATAATGACAAGAAAGGAAGAAATTTTCAAAATATTAACTCAAACGGCAAAAGAACGAATAATGATAATTGATGGCGCAATGGGTACAATGATACAGCGAGAAAAGCTTAGTGAAAATGACTTTCGAGCCGACATTCTCAAGGTTTTACTCTCTTTTCCGTCATTTATTTTTAAGTAAATAGCCAGGCAATTGCCGTAGGCTATGTGGCTATATTAATTAATGAATAATAAATCAATCAGTGGATTGAATTTGCTTATAAAATTGGAGGAGGATAGAGGGAAAGCCACATCAAAGGATAAGTTTCAAAAGTTATATAAATTATGGAGCAGAATATGGTCAGAACAGAAATAGGTTTACGAAACTTAAGGTCCATCAGCGTTGATTTTCAAAAAAATTGTAAAATTAAGACGAAATCCGATCAACTATTATAATGGTGTCGAACTTTTTTCTAGGGTCTCCCTATATGATTCCATTAAAGATCCATAGGTCACCAATGCAAAACTTTCAAGTTTTAAAATTTTGGAATATTTATTAAAATTTTTTCACTTAGGGGATTTTGAATGGACATAAAATAATCATTAAAAATGATTTATTAC
Organism: Dracunculus medinensis; assembly: GCA_900625125.1. Lineage (NCBI taxonomy): Eukaryota > Metazoa > Nematoda > Chromadorea > Rhabditida > Dracunculidae > Dracunculus > Dracunculus medinensis. The sequence goes on from UYYG01001166.1 coordinate 114,377, forward strand.
CATTTAAATAAAATAAAAACATAATTAGAATTAGTCTTTTTATGCATTTTCCCTTTTGTGAATCACCGAATCCCCATAGAAGTCTGAGGTCTGAGGAAGTCCTTAGAAGTCTAACTACCATTGATATATCACCTTTTTGAGAAATGCCAATGGATCCTTGTGCATAAAACTGGATCATCAAAATGATCCAGTTTGTGTACATTCTCCTATTTTAACCTAATGAAAAATGGAACGATAGGATTTGACAATGTTTCGTAAGGTGTTTATTGCCCGAAAGATGTCATATCATTGACGAGAGACGATAATTCATAATATTTAACATAAATCAGCATAATATTTATTGGAATTCAGGACCATCCTAAATCGTTGAAGGGAAACAACGATCTGTTGACAATAACTCGGCCGGACATCATTTACAAAATTCACAAATTATATTTAGAAGCTGGCGCTGACTTTATCGAGACAAATACTTTCAGGTTTTATTATTTTAACGCAGATTTGTCGTAAAATTATTTTAAAATTCTTAATAGTTTATTTCAGTAGCACAACGATAGCTCAAGCAGATTATGGATGTGAACATTTAGTAGATAAATTAAATTTAGAGTCAGGGAAACTTGCGAAAAGAGCCGTCGATGATTATTATCAGCAAACTGGTTAGTTAGTTTCTGTTTTTATGCTTAATCTGCACGACAGGAGAGTGAATTGTTTTTCTTATCTAATTATCAATGATAATTAAGCTTGAAATCGTTACTTATAGTTTTCATTCTTTAACAAGAAATTGACAAATTGAATGCCGAGGACGCTGAAAATTTTGGAATAATGAGAAGGCCACAGTTAGATTACAAAGAATAACGATAGCTACTCTAATTGGCTAATTCGCTATCTTAGGCATAAAAAATTTTAGTGTTTTTGTTTGGTTTGGATGGTCAGTGGTTTGCTACCACTAAGCCATAAGGGGCTCGGTTGGTGTTGGTGATTTGAAAGAAATTTGCTATGAAAGATGAGATTCAGGTGGTGCTTCGCGCCACTTGCACTTTTATTCTAAAGATTGCGAATTTCTGATTGCCTCATCCTGATCAGTGTTTTCATAAGAAGGAGTCGTTTGATTTTGAAAATCAGCTTGCTTATCTCTATTTGCTTTCCTCTTTCCTTTTTCTTCTTCCTTTAATAGCATTTTTCATTTCTGCTTTGATTGGCTCCATTGAACATTGGGACTCCTTTGCTAGAGAGATGAGGATAGAAATAAAGATTAAGCCACTGTCAAAGGCTTGAGGATTGCACCTATGGTTCTTGCCAAACTGTACATAGCATTTGACTACATGCTTCTCTTCTTTTTTCAGATCAATTATTGGGTTTTTTTTATTAACTTTTATTGTTTGATCATATGGCTCATATGTTTTAGGGAATCGTTGCTTTGTCTGCGGCGCAATCGGTCCTACAAACAAAACATTGTCGATATCTCCGTCAGTGGAGAAACCGGAGCACCGTAATATAAGTAGATCTACAGTCTTTTTTCCTATTTAACGTAGACTTGATACCCTCTGGCAGATGATCTGGTTCCAGAGGTAATATAGATAATTTGTGAATGGCCTTCATAATGTAAAAAATGTAAAAAAGTGCAAAAAATATACGATGAATGTCCTGAATTTTTCGTTTTTGGACTCGTGCAACCGTAAACATAGTAGAATGAACCTTAAAAATGCTCCTGCGCTTATTTTTTACTAAATTTCCCTCCCAGAGGATCCAGCACGTTATTAATAAATTTTCAATTCTTTTATAATCCTCTATTTTTACTTTTTAAGCTTTTGATGAGCTCATGGTTGCATATAAGGCTCAGGCTCGTTTTTTGCTACAAAGTGGTGTTGATGTACTTCTTGTTGAAACTATATTTGATACGGCGAATGCAAAGGCTGCTATATTTGCGATACGATCGTTGTTCGAGGATGAGGATATACCTGAAGTAGGCTCAAGATAACATTTTTTACTCTTAGTACCAGTGAACAGTATCCAGTAATTGAATAACTTGTGTGTGGCTAATCAAAAAGTGAGAAACAAACTGAATGGTCATAAAAAATAATAACCATTTTTTTCAGGTACCAGTGTTTATTTCCGCAACTATAGTTGATCGTTCTGGCCGAAACTTATCCGGACAAACAAGTGAAGCATTCCTAATAAGCACGCAACATGGTCAGCCATTTGCAGTCGGACTTAATTGCGCATTGGGCGCTAAGGAAATGCGTCCTTACATCGAAGTTATTTCAAAAAATACAACTTCCCTTGTTCTTTGTTATCCAAATGCAGGTTCTTTCTTTTTGCTTTTTTGATTTTAAATTCTTACTTTTGAATATTTACAAAATTAACCTTACAGGATTGCCTAATGCTCTCGGTGGTTATGATGAAACCGCAGAGGACATGGCTAGTGAAATTTTTTCATTTGCCAAGGACGGATTGGTTTGTCACTTTGCTGGAAATTTTTGCAATAAGTAAAAAATTAATGTTAATCAACAACTATCTATCTCAAAATTTTCACCTAAACTTTCATACTTGAAGAAATTTTCTAAAGCTATTTAAATTATGGATATTATTTTTTTTTGATTCGATTGCATCAATACATTTATCTTTTTTTCCAGCGAGATTTTTGGTACCTTTATTTGAAATTTTAGTTATAGGTTAACATTGTTGGCGGTTGCTGTGGTAGCACTCCCAGTCATATTCAAGCTATAGCACATTTAATAAAAGGAGTCAAACCTCGGGTGGCACCGTTATCTGTTCATAGTGGATACACGCTTCTTGCTGGCCTCGAATCGATGCATATCGGCTCAAGCAGAAATTTTGTCAACATTGGTGAGCGATGTAATGTAGCTGGTTCAAAGCGATTTTGCGATTTGATCAAAGCAGAGAAGTTTGATGTATCATATTTCCTTTTATTCTGCCATATTGACAATTATTAATCCTCAAAATTTGGAAAGAAGGCAAATTTTTCTTCACGAAAAATTTTAAAAGAAAAGATATTTAGTAAATTTTATTCAAATTTAAAAAATTTTGAAAAATTAAACTTTTAGGTCATTGTAAATTTTCAGGAAGCAATCAAAATTGCGCTTGAACAGGTGGAAAATGGAGCACAAATTCTGGATATTAATATGGATGATGGCCTTTTGGACGGATTATTTGTCATGCCATATTTTTTACGAATATTAGCCTCCGAACCTGACATCTCAAGGGTGATTTCTAGTAAATGTCACTATTTTTCCATTTTTATTCATATTTTCTATTCATTTTATTTGGAAAAAAATCAATTTTTTAAATTTAAGATACCATTTTGCATCGATTCATCTAATTTTGATATTATCATTGCTGGCCTTAAATCATGTCAAGGAAAATGTATCGTTAATTCAATATCACTAAAAGAAGGCGAGGAATCTTTTCTGGAAAAAGCTCATTTGATTAAGCGATTTGGTGCCGCTGTTATCGTTATGGCGTTCGACGAAAATGGACAAGTTGAAATATTTTGATTTTGAGAAAATTACAGTTTTAATTCTAAAATTCATTAAAATTAGCAAAACGATATTATAGATGTCATTTATCTTATTCACTTTTTGAAATTTAGGCTACTGAAATACTGAATAAATTTGAAATCTGTGAGCGATCATACAATTTACTCGTCGAAGAAGTCGGATTTAATCCATGTGATATCGTCTTTGATCCAAATATTCTTACAGTAGCGACTGGTATGGAAGAACATGCAAATTATGCAGTGAATTTTATAGAAGCGACTCGTCTTATTAAAGTTTATTTTTTAGTTTGTTTTTTATTTACCTTTGAATTTCTTATTATACCAGTCTTTAATGAAAAAAATAGAAAATTAGAAAATTTTTTTAGAAATAAAATCTTAGAAACGAAAAATCTTAAAAAATTTTCGTAATTTTCAAATTCTGCAAATAATTCATATAAATAATTTTTATAATTATAATTATAATTTCCCTTATTTCGAAAATTCGATGTTCATTTCTTTGGCTTTTGGAAAAAAATTTAACATTTTGATATTTTGGAGGAGAACCTTCCTGGTTGTCTCGTTTCTGGTGGCGTTTCCAATATTTCATTCTCATTTCGTGGAATGGACAAGATTCGAGAAGCTATGCACGGTGTATTTTTATTTCATGCAATTAAAGCTGGTATGGATATGGGTATTGTGAATGCTGGCTCACTGCCAGTTTATACTGACATTGAACCCGAACTATTAAAACTTTGCGAGGTTTGTCGATAAAATTAATCTTTTTGCATTAATATTGGATTATCTGTGGAGATTCTGCTCAGCTGCGACGATCATTTAGTATGGATTGCCGAAAAATTTTAAGTCTGCCAAGTTAATCTCATGAAATTAATTAATGAAGAGCGATTCGCTCAAGTGAAAATTTTCGTGAGAATTTTCAGGATTTGATATGGAATAAGGATCCCTTGGCGACGGAAAAAATATTATCACTTGCACAAGATTTGAAAACCGATGTTAAAAATATCACAGAAATAACTAATTGGCGAAACGATAGCGTCGAGAAAAGATTAGAATATGCTTTAGTAAAAGTTGGCATTTTTGTTAAATTAGCTATAATTTAGAAGCATTTGTTCATTCGATTTAAAAGCAAGCAAACATTCGCAAGTAATGAACTTTCATGAGTACCATTTAAGGGAATCGATACTTTTATCGTTGAAGATACTGAAGAAGCTAGATCGAATTTCACGAAATATCCAAGACCATTAAACGTCATTGAACAACCCCTAATGGCTGGGATGGCCATGGTCGGTGAACTTTTCGGGTCTGGAAGGATGTTTCTACCGCAGGTTTTTACTTTTTAATTCGAGATGATGGAATATTCACTCATATTTTTTTTTTAAATTTAGTCTAAACTTCATTATCAAAAGGAATGTCTCAATAAATTGTTAGTGTTGGTCTTTTGATTTTCAAGCATTCTCATTAGGCTACCAATTTTCTTTGCTTTACGAACTAATATAATAATGAGCAAAGAAATTTCAAATACTAAATTCTTCCAGGTAATCAAATCAGCTAGAGTTATGAAAAAAGCGGTGGCCTATTTAATTCCATTCATGGATGAAGAAAGAAAAAAAAACCTAAAAAATACAGAAGTTAACGTTTCTGAGGAAGTTAGTTAATTACCTTAATTCCTTTTGTGCTAAAGAAGGTGAAAGTTTTTTTACACGTTAAAATGGTTAAAATACCGAAAACCAAAAACTTTTATACCATGTGACGGCCTACAATAGTTGTTGGCATTGACTACTACCGTTGATCATAAAAATTTGAGTTGAAATGCCATGAGATTCGCATTAGTTTATTCACTGGCTCAGATACACTTGTCGTTTCCTTGTAATTCCAGTTTTCTACTTGGTTCGTTTTCAGAGTCCATATCAAGCAACAATTATAATAGCAACGGTGAAGGGCGATATCCATGATATTGGTAAAAATATTGTGTCTGTTGTACTTGGTTGCAATAACTTTCGAGTCATTGATCTTGGAGTTATGACACCTTGCGAAAAAATTATTAAAGCAGCTTTAGATGAAAAAGCTGGTAGAACTTTTTATTGTTTAATGAATTCGTGCATAATTTTATCTGGTTTAAACGATGCTGTAGGAAATCTCATGAAATTAATTAATGAAGAGCGATTCGCTCAAGTGAAAACCACTCGTAAATTGATTTAACTTATTTTTCAGATTTTATTGGATGTTCTGGTCTTATAACTCCTTCTTTGGACGAAATGGTGCATGTGGCAAAAGAGATGGAACGTTTTGGTTTTTCCATACCACTTCTTATCGGTGGTGCAACCACTTCAAAAACACACACAGCAGTGAAAATTTGTCCTTGGTATAGTGGTCCAGTTATTCACTGTTTGGATGCTTCAAAATCAGTTGTTGTTGTAGGTTTTTGGAAACAAATGGCAAATATTATTTGCTCACATATTTTCAAATTTTAGGCATTAAAGTATGATTCGTTTTTAAATAATGATGTTTTTAAATAAATAAACGAATCCTCAACAAGTAAAATTGCTAATTAAAATCTAAAGCATCCATAGATGAATTAGAAGGAATTTATCCTTAAAAGTTATATTTATACTTTTACGTAGCATTCTGCTTCTTCTGGGTAATACGCACTCCCACTGATTTACCTTGCTATATCTACGAAATGAAATAGGCATTCATTCATCCAGAGAGTCACATGAAGACAAATTGGTTCCTAACAGCACCTGGAGTTTTTGCATTCTATTGTGAATTAAAATCCAGTTTCTTTCCAACTCCCTGTATATTCCTTTATTATTTTAAGAGTTAGCAATTTACTTATAAGAGATCCCAATTCCAATTTTATTCAGTGTTTTTCATATTTGCAAAAAAGCAAGTGGGAATTTTTAATTTTTTAAGTGCTCATCACTGAAAGATGAAAGAGTAAAAGCTGAGTTTCTCGCTGATTTGGCAGATGATTATAAGTCAGTTCGTGAAGGTTACTACGCATCATTGAAAGAACGTCGTTTTATTTTTCTTAGCGAAGCTCGGAAAAGGGCATTCAAAATTGACTTTAAGGAGTTTCCACCAGGTTAAATAATCTTTCCAATCTTATTTGATTCCTTATTTTTGCAATTTTACCTCCAAAAATCAAATTTCAATGCACATTTATTCCCATTTTAGTTGAGCCGACGTTTTTGGGACGAAAAGTCTTTTCTGATTTTGATTTGAATCTCCTAATACCGTACATTGATTGGAAACCGTTTTTTGATGTTTGGCAATTAAGAGGAAAATATCCGAATCGAAGCTATCCAAGTATCTTTAATGATGAACAAGTCGGAACCGAAGCATATCGTGTTTTCAATGTATATATTTTCAGATATTTAATCATTTGTAATAGCAGTTCCATAATTAGTTTGGAGAAAAGGTTGTGGAACACATTTATGAATTTATCGAGATTAACTGCATACGGAATTTGTAGGAAGCGCAAAAGGTTATGGCTGAGCTAATTAATAAAAGGCAATTAAGGGCCACAGCAGTTGTTGCTTTCTTTCGCTGTTCGAGTTATGGAGACGATATTTTTGTCTTCGATGCTACAAGCATGAAACACATTGAAACGTAGGTGTCGCTCGTTGTTTTTATTAAATTTCGAGAGAGAATCTCAGAATTTCCTTCTTTATCTTCTAAATATAACTTCTTCTTAATATACATACAAAATTTATCCACGGCACTCATCATTTCTGGTTTGGCTGGCTGCAGCACCTTTTTGCCATAGATGGATGGCAGGTCTCTAGGTTTCGACCTTTATTAAGAAGACTTGCATGTATTGAGGGGCAAAGGTCGAACCATTGAGGTATATATGCATGAATGACTATGAATCAATTAGCTATTTTTGCAGTTTCTATGGTCTTCGACAACAAAGCGATCGAGATGTTGATCAGGCTTGTATTTGCCTTTCTGATTTTATTGTTCCTGGTGATGGAACAAAACCAACTGATTATATTGGCGCTTTTGCATGTACAACAGGATTTGGAGCCAAAGAATATTGCAGCCATTTAGAAAGGGATAATTTAGATGATTATAATAGCATTATGGTAATTTTGCTTGTGATTCAATCATGTCGTCTACCATAGTTATTTACCTATCTTTATGAGAACCCATCCATGGAATTTGTTTTAAACTTGAAGATTTCCAGGTTAAAGCGTTAGCTGATCGTTTATCTGAAGCGATGGCTGAATATTTGCATATGAAAGTAAATATTTGTGAGAAATTTTAAAAAACTCACTCACAAGCGCTTTTGTGATTTTGATGAAGTGAAGAAAAGATAAACTTATCACTAAATTTTGATTGAGCCCAAAATGGAAAAATTTTATGTTCGGCGTGAATATTGGGGTTATGCACGAGAAGAAAATATGCTTGCATCAGATATGATCAGCGTACAGTACAAAGGAATACGACCGGCACCGGGATATCCTTCACAGCCGGACCATACCGAAAAAGAGGCTTTGTGGCGATTGTTAGATGCGGAAAATCTCGCTGGTATAAAGGTAGATTGGTCTTCAAAATCCACCTGATTCGATTTTTAAACTTTTTACTTTCATTAACGTTTCACGAAAACTTCGTAGAATTTTCATCTAAAACAGCCAAACAGAATTATTTAGTTGACAGAAACTTTTGCCATGGATCCAGCTGCATCAGTCTGTGGCTTATATTTCGCAAATCCACAGTCGAAATATTTCGCCGTCGGCAAAATTGATAAAGATCAGGTGGATTATATTCAACGCTTTATTGAGTTATCAAAAGGGTTTTCAATATTAAATTTAAATACTAGCAAAGGTCTAAAATTTAGATGAACTTAAATTCGTTGAAATTAAATCGCTTTCTTATCAATTATTTTCATTTTCAGGTAACAGATTATGCGTTTCGAAAGAAAATTCCAATGGAATCCGTTGAACATTGGTTAAGTCCAATTCTTGGTTACGAAAACAACTTATAGATATCGATGGTTTCATCTTCATATTTATTCTTCATTGGTGGTTCTGATTTATGATAGACGCAATTTATTTATATAATTTTTATGCTATAAGTATTGTTATTCAAAATTAATTAGTACTTACCGCAGCAGCCTTTCAAGAAAGATGGTGGCGATTGCATTTCTACTATCAATTGACTTGTTTGATCCAATCCAATGAACTAGCGCAAAAAGAAAATTTATTATACGAAATGAAGTACACCACTGTATAAAAAAAGACCATTTCGTACAACAATAAATATATAAAAAGAAGAAAAATAAATAATCATAGAAAACAAATAAATGATTAAAGAAAAACTAGGAAAAAAGGAAAGAAGCAAATTAAATCTTAGGAATCGATAATTTTCTTCTAATTATAGTTCATTTACTTACAATTACGATTTATAATTAATTTAACAAGCAGTTATAGCCATTGGAAAGAGATTAATCAAAAAATAATCATATATTAAAGGAAAAAGTCGAAATTTTGGAGCTTATAACAAAAAAAAGTTGCCTCAATTTATGTCCAATATGACCATTTTTCAAAAAAATAATATTGGTAGAAAACAAAATATTAGAAAACAGTGAAAAATTGGAAAAAACGCAGATAAATTTATTGATAGCGCTGATTAATATTAAATTACTCCTAGGAAAAGGAAAAGAAATGAAAATTTTATATCACATTAAGTATATATTAGTTATTTTTATATAACAAAACAATGAAATGAAAAATAAAAAAAATATTTCGAAAAAATAGAGATTAATCGAATATAAAACAAAATATTTTAACATTGGGCAAGATTTCTATTTTTCATTAAATCATTTGCCATAACAGCTGAATGTTTAACCAAAATTAAATGTTGCTATATGGTCCTCATAGAAAATTTCAGGTAACGAGCGAATAAATGATCCTAATAAAACCTATCGATAATCGATCTTTTCTTTTCTACTTGTCGTTAATCTTCATTAATCATTATCATTAACAGTGGAATGCAGATGATGATTATAAAATGAGAATCGAATTGAGTGAAAATGCTTATTTATATTAAATAGCTAAAGAATAAAAGTAAAAATAGAATTACAACTTTAAAACTCCTGCAATTTACCATGAACAATCAATGATCACAATGTTGTTGATATAACGGATGATATACCATGGACGAGCAGGGTTGGAGGAAGATCTTGAGTCAAAATCTCAATTACATCAAGATAACGCTCGCTTAACGATATCTGAAAATATACCTTTAAAAAGCTTTTCACATTCAAATATTTAATATTCCCCGATAAATGATCTCTATTTTTGCATCTTTTTGCAACCAAAAATTCTTAATTTGAACTAATCCATGACTGAATTCAGCAGTGGAATTTATGCAACCTTTTTATAAGAATGAATTTATGACGAATATAAATGCATGTATCAAATATGCTTTTTCCTTGTGAAAACTGAATTTTATCAGACTGAATTTGAATTTTTTAGAATTTTTTCACAATTTTGAAAATTTTTTGTAGAAATTTCCAAAAAAAGAAATACATCTCTGGGTGGAATCGGTAGATTCAAGAGACAAATCGTTGCATCGCCACTATTTCTTTTGATTAAATCGTTCATAGCCGTTAAATATGGCGCAGGTAAATCGACCGATTCTCTAAATCAAATTCTCTAAATAAGCAAACTAATAACAGAAGAAATCGAGTGGTCATTTCTGACCATTTTTCGACAATAATTTTTTTTACAAAAAATTTTTTTCTTGATCTGAATTACTGAATAAATGACCATGATTTTCATTTCAACATCAGCTTGGTATATAATTTGTTTAAGAAGTAAGAAGTAAGTAAAGATTGAACCTCGATGGAGCATCTGGAATATCAGTGGTGCCAAGGTGACAAACTACATGATCCCATGGCATAACTAACGATTTCGCATCAATTCGTAGATGAGTTAATAATTCTTTCAACTGCCGTTCTCGTCTATGCATATCCTTAAAATATATGTGACTTTTTATAAATTTATAAATTTATAAATTGTTTTATAAAGAATTACAACAGGTTATAGTTTTTCATTCATGCATTTCTACAAAATCACATCTTCAAAAGCAGAAAATATTATAAAGTGTTGCAACTATTCAGTTTATGTCCAAAAAACTTCCGTACAGAAGATTCAAATTATATTAAATTAAATTAAACTCTTATCTGAGTTGAAATAAAATTACCAGGAAATCCAAAAAAAGAAAACCTGGAGACTATTCACACAAATAAATACACGAAGTGTGCAGTAAGGACGCCACGCCGTACTCATAGATAATATGCAAGCCAATTGAAGGAGAAATAATGAACTATAATAAAATGTTAATCTACATATTAATCAATTAGATTTAAGGAATTTACGAAAGTAATCTATTGTTTCATTTACTTTTCATCAATCAATGCCAGATATCAGATATAAAAGTTAAAAAAAAGAATGATAGACTGACAAATACCTGTTTCCCCAGCCAAGACCAGATTCACCGGGTTTTTGTATGCAGACTGGCCACACATCGATATATTTCTTTTCGCCACTCCAAGTCCTTTATTATTAGGATATATGAACGAATACTTATGCATAAATGTATCTATTTGCTTTTTTGAGTTTTTTTTAAATTCTTGCTTCATCTTGAAAAAATTTACCGCACTTTCAATAAAGATAAATCTCTCTCTCATTAAAACTAATTATCAAACATCTTCTTCAAAAAAACTACCACTCTGTACAGATTGGCTCAAAGGAACAACCCATAAATCTAATTAAGATATTCACTTCAGAAAAACTTTTATTTCAGAAATATTTCAGATTTCTGTAGTTTTTTCACCTGCTTATTTCTTATTAAGTTAAATAGAAAATGAGAAAATAAAGGCATAATACCTCAAACTTTCTTTATCAAGACGAGAAAAATGGCGAGCCACACAAAGATTTTTATTAACATGCAAAATATCGTTTAATATGCGCAAATATTCTTCATTTGATAGCCGTTCAGAAGAATTATTGGGTTCCTGAAAAGATAAAGGAAAAGACATAAAAACACGAAAATATTTACTTTTTAAAAAAATCAAAAATCAAAATAAATTATTTTTTTAAGAAAAAATCAAAATAAATTCATCAGGCAAATAACAGAAGTTATCAAGCACCAAACTAAAAATTTTCATAAAAATAGAAGAAAATTTACGCGAGGCATATAATCAGAAGCAGTGAAGTATTCTACAACTTCATTACGATCAATTCGCGAAAATCTTAAATCTTTAAGAAGACACGACTCTGCAAGAGTGATTTCCGAAGGAGTTTTCTCATGAAAACCAACAATCACTGTATTTGGCTTTAAGGCACCAAGACCCGAAAGTCGTATAAGCTTAAATATTAACTTGGTAATAAAACAAGAAAAAATTCTATCTTTAAAATTTTTTTAAAAGTTTTAAATGAGAAGCCGAATGATTTATTTTCTAAACCTTAAAGAAAAGAAGAAAATATGCATGTTTTTGCAAAAAATTTGACATCTACCTGCTGAATACCGTCTCGGATTGTTTTTGATATAGTAAGTTCAACAAATGCTTTCAATTTGAGATAATCAACTAAGGATAACCAATAAGGGAAAACCTGAAAAAAAAGTTTGTGATAATGGATAATGGAGAAGTTTGGTATAAGCTCGCATTGAAAAATGGTTCAATCTCATTGATAAAAAAAGCTTTGTGGGGAATAATATATCACAGATTTTCCCTCGAGCATTCCATAGATACTACCACTAATGAACTTGAATAACAAAAAATTTATATTTATAAATGCATATTTTCCCTATATTTTCTAAATTTTCTCTAATTTCCCTCATTAAAATTTAGCACTTCTTTTAATAATGAATATAATTAGCAAGCCACAGCAATAACACGATAATAAGTATAAAAAAACCACCATACTTTCACATTATATTACTTTTCCGTTGTAAAATATCTATTATTCTATGCAATAACAAAATTAAGAAAGAGCTTTATCAATTTGCCTAAATGGTCCAGGGATTGTCAAGACAACAACATAAAAAAGGCTAAAACCTGTTTATCATTTTTATCATTTTATCATTTTTCATCTTTTTACTTGCGAAAAGATCGAATTGTTTTGTGGTGCTGTAATGAAACTAAAAGAAATACTAGCAAAAAGTTTGAATGGTCCGAACCTCTTGCAAAGGGTCCAATCCCGTCATATTTTCATCCATCGATCCACGCTGAACATGCCCTATGACGTAAAGACCACTTTTTTTCAAATCATTTACAAAATCCATCAGAGGGCAACAAGTAGCTGGTCGATTCACTAATAGTAATATCTGAGGACGCCAAAACCTGCGAAAAAAAATTTTAGACTTAATAAAATCCTTACAAAAAATGAAGCAGAAAATAATGAAAAATGAAGTAATTCGACTTAAATGTTAAAAGGTTAAAAAACTAGCCCAGTTATTAAATCAACATTTAATGAAGGATAAAATATAAAAATCACTTGACATGTTCCTTCCGAACATCGAGAAGAAGAAGATATTTACGTACTTGATGATATATAAGTGCTTGAGATATCGATCCCCACGATCCCACAGGAGCCTAAAGCAAACCAGTATCGTTCGAGAAAACAAGAAAATAATCAAGAGCAAAACCAATGACTCATTAACGAAATACTGGTAGCAAAAGATGAAGAATAAATAAGAGTGCAAAAATACCTGATAATGTAAGATCATTAAAAGAATCATCAGTATTATAACAGCAATAGCGCTCATTGCAGCGTCAATGACCAACATCATAATAATTGTAGAAATAACACCCAATGCACAAGTATGCCAAGAAAAATATTTAAACCTTGGCCTAAATTAAAGTAAATTAAAATAAAGTAAATTAAACTGGAAAAATAAATTAAAAAAGGTTTAAGCAAAAGATTTCCATGTTCATATATTAAAATATGAAATTGAGATAAATCATCGATTCTTCATTGAGTTCAACCGATAAAACGAGTGGAAAGATTGTTATTAAAACTAAATATATGGATAAGCTGATGCCTTTGGTCTACAAGCTAGAGATATAAAAACTGCCATAAGTAGTAAATTAAAAAATAATAAGAATAATATATACCGAAAATTAGGAGCACTTGTTAGTTCAAGAGCCAAACATGCAATATTGACACCCATATAAGAAAGCAAAAAGAAAATGGAAGTAAGTTTTGCTATTTTATTCATTGCCCCAATTAAGAATACTAACTGAAAATCCCTTACATCAAAAATTTTTTTCAGAAAAAATTCGGGATTGCAGAAATAATCAAAAAATTAAAACATCATTTGTTAACAGTCAAGTTCATTAGGAAAGAATTGTGAACCAAAGATTTTTCAACGAATTTTAATTTCACCGGTCCTAAAGCCCAATTCTTCAACAAAAATTTTTATTGACTAATAAAATGAAATTCATACAATGAAAAAAATTGCTTTATTATTATATATAAAATATTGCTTGATTAAAGCGGCCTAAACAAAACAAAATAGAGTATATAACAGAATAAAAATAAAAAACTAACCACAACACATATCCAAGCTATAAAAACAGATACAACTGGATTTCCGGAAGCAATTTCGATTTTAGCGGGATGTAATAGAAATCCAAAGAGTTTATCATGAGCTACACGATTCAAAACTCTTGACGAACCAATCATATTACTCATTGATGAAAAAAAGGTGGTTGAGAAAGTACCGATTAAGATAAAGAAAGGTGACAAATTCACATCCATCATTACCTGAAATAGTTCTCTTTTTATTTTAAAATATAAAATTAAATGAAAATATAACAAAATAAAATTCGCTTAAAGATGTAACTGAAATTTTCATATAAAAAAACTGACAATGATTAAATCTAATTAAATTCGTGATATTATTAAAATTTTAAACAAAGTATTTTCACCCCTAACCGAATAATTCAAATGAAGCAAAGATCGGCTACATGTTGCGGCTATAATGAATGAAGTAAAAACGTAAATTCCAAATGTAAATAAAACTGCTTGAACAGTACCACGTGGAATAGAAATAGAAGGCCGAGATAGTTCGCCTGACATGTTGGCCCCAGCCATGAGACCTGAAAAATATTTTTTAGACAGATGATTGTGATTTACTGCCAAAAAACCAGAACTGAAAATTGAAAAAGAAAAGAATTGAAAAGTTTATGTAATGATTTTTTGATATATAGTATCAAACTGAAAATCATGCCAACTGTGAATGCATCGATAGTTTCCCGTTATAATGAAATAATATTAAACAAATTGATGTCACACTCTTCAACTACTCGATATTTTATCTAGAACACATTTGGTAGATCTGACATAATTACCTGTTACACCACTGAATATTATTGCAAACATAATGGCAAAATCGGTATTCTTTGTTGTAGTATAATCATATGTATAATTCGGAAGCAAATTATCAGCCAATGTTGATAAACTATATTAAAACAAATGTGTATAATTTAAATTAAACTAAATTTGTATCAAATAAATAAAAAATTGCAACTTAAAATAAAACACCAAAAATTAAAAACTTGTATTGCAAAAATTTTCCATGTATCCTAATAATTTTCTCTGAATGCAATCTGCTTTTAATTTTTATCAACAAATTAAAACATTTTTGAAATGGATTGTTTACCTGAATCCTGTGTAATTAGCCGTTAAAGTTTGATTAAAATCAGGAATTTTCTCTGAATCTGGATCTGAAGCATTTGAAGGGACCTAAAATCTAACAAGTATCATTAACATATCAAAGATAAAAAAAATAATTTTCCGAAACTTTCTCTTCAATCTTATTCGATTTTTCAGATCTCTACTGAAATAACAAAAAAAAACTATGACTGGTTTCATTGAATAAAAAAATCAATAAAAATTAACCAGATAAGCGATCTGATTAGTTTTTGGAACTGGAACAGGAAAAGCTGAGATAAAAAATGCCGAAAAAAGAAAGGTGAAATAACAAAAGCTGATCACGATGAAGGTTAAAAGCGCTGTTTTAGCGAAAAGACTAGCTCCAAGCAAACAAAGTACGAGTATTACAAGCGAAATAATTACACAACATAAAAATTTCCATGTACCACTCGAAGGCACTCCTTAAATATCGTATAATATTGGCAATATAGGTAAAAACTTAAAAATTAATAAATTTTTAATTATTAACAAATTAACAAATTTTCAAATAGACTACAGCAATAAAAGTTGAAAATTTCAATGAATTTTTTAAAATATTTGAGTTGGTGAAATCAAGGATTAAATTTGAATTTAAAATAAATGAGTAGGAAACGGTTTTTTTTTCAAATTATATAATGTTAATTAAATAGTATTTTTCCTTTATTTATTTTTTATACCTTTTATTTTTTTTATTTAATGAATATGGAGTAAATAGCAAATTTGTTTCATACTATTATATTAAGAAGAAAGCCAAAAAGATGAATGAGCAAAAAATAGAAATTTAGAAATTTAAAACAAATAATTTATAAAAAATTTATAAATAATTTATAAAAAAATTAAAAGAATTTACTCTCTTCGCCAAGACTGCTAAGAAGGGCTTCGGTAAATCCAGCACAATATAATGCACAAGAAAAAACATTCGCAGTATAAAAAAGAAGACCAATAGCTCCCCCAAATTCAGGTCCAAGTGAACGACTTATCATATCTAAAGAAGTAACAATTTGGAAATATGAAATTTTTACTAATTATAGAGATTTTTACTAATTATAAAATTTAATAACAAATATTTTGTATGAAAATAATTTAAAACGTTATCTTTACGATATAACTTGCTTTAGAAAATTATATCTGGCTTACTAAATGAAATTCCATTTATAGATCGAAATAAATTAATAAATCAAATTAGATCTAAAAAATAAACTATAAATTAAAAAAAGAAAAATGAAACTTTAAAGCTATTTTAGTCTATTTTTATTTTTATTTTATTATTTTTATTTAAGAAAGAGAAAAATTTTTATAAATAGATTTCATATTAAGTCAATATGAAATCTATTGACTTATAAAGTGTTAATATAAAGTGTTATAATATAAAGTGTTTTTTAAGGCTAAGGACATAAAAGAGGATTTTTTTCAAATTTCATCAAAGACTGACCACAATACTTCATAAGTTTTTTTTTAAGAGTCCTCATTACTGGTTAAACTCGCTCCACTGGCTTGTCGAATTGGAGAAATATGCCAGAGAGTGTCTTGGCGATAGAAATGCAGGTGAGTCGCCAGCAATCACCAGGATTTTTGTACAAGTTTACTCCTGCGGGGAATCGAACCACAGCAGTGGCGCTCTCAATTGAGCAACAACCTACTGAGCCATTCCATCCCCAACTTAATAAATTTATCAAGATAGTATCCTTACAATAATTTAAATTTAAAATTGTTCAGAGGAAGCTTACAATAAACGCCACCGCTTTCGATAGCACCATTGGTTGATACTGCAGATAAGGAAAGAACTGTAAGCATGACAATCGCATATGCTAACAATAACTGACTAACAGTCAAAAGAAAACCCAACTGCCCAACGACGAAACCTTAAATATTATGTTATAAAATAAAATAAAATCTAAAAATTATAAAATAAAATTATAAAATTATAAAATAAATCTAAAAAAATCGAATGAATATTAAAAAAATTTTGAAAAATGCATTCGAAAGATAAAGTTTAATATGAACTTGACAAGTTCGATATACGATGACAGATGCCAGTAATTTGATAATATGGTGAAAAACAAACCCATCCGTAAAAATAATAGAACGCTGAACATAGAAATTGCGACAGGTGCAAAAACTCCGGAAATAGTTGATAGACCATTTGGCTGTGCTGTAGAAAAATCAACTGATGCTAAAAATACCAGTCGAAATAATAATTAAAATCAAAAGAAGACATAACTTAAAAAAATTTTTATATATATATATTTTATTTATATTTTCTTTTTGCAAAAAAATTGTCTCATGCTTATTTTTTATCACAATATCAGTCAACAAAAAAATTACTGCAGATTTAATTACCTAATAGCTAACTAGAAATTTTGGCCTCTCATTACCGCATATTTCTTTAAATATTTATTTTGGTTTTGCTCCATCTTCAACGAAGCAAATACTAAAAAATTGAGAAAAAACGCTATTCAAAAATAATTAACTAACGATGAGGAGGAGAAGTATTCGCACCAGCTAATCCATTTCTGGATAATGTCGTTGGCTGCGTATCTAAAAATTTTTTCCGTTGATAAGAATCGTTCATTATCTTCTTAACAGCTTTTACCATTGACTAGCAAGAATTTCCGGGCAAAATTCAGATTGAATTATCCATACTTTTTTTTAAAAAAAATTTAGCTAGTTCATACTGAAGCACAAATGCCATCGGCCAAACTGCACTAAATAAAAATTAAATCTGAATGGTTAAAAGCACTATAAATGTGGAAATGGCTTTACCAACAATTAGTGGTGAATTGTCGACAGTTCTCCTTTTGGTAATGAAACCGCTGGGCTCAGGCGACGATTCCATTAATTGGTTAAAATTTCCTGGTGCTACAATATATGATGAATCAATGACACCACCATATGTGGGAGTACTACTATCGCCACGAATTTGAACACGATCGTCCATATTCATCTAAAATTTTTTTTTAAAAGTCACAGAATATTTATCACCAACGATAACAATATGAATGGAATTATCTAGTATCAACAACGGGGTGACATTTGAGCGACCACTGCGAGAGCTGCACGACATTTGAGCGAAATTTACGACAGTTGAGCGAAAATTAATACGAAAGCAAAAAATCACTTTGCATATTTTAATGACAAAAATGGTAATGAAATGTTGACATACCAAAATTAAATGTTCAGAAATCCATTCCCTAAATTTATTAAGTAACTATGAAATGTAAACGATGGACGCGGTTCGTCAAGAATCCTCACTCGAACATAGCTGCAAGGTTTAGTCGAACCTCAGTTCACACCAGCAGCAAGGTCAGGTGTTAAGGTGTGGTATGCTCGCATCGAAAATAACTGAACTGTGGCCGGAGGACACGCATTAAACTCTGAAAACTAAAATTTCAGCACCTATATACTCACACAGTGCTTGTAACCAAATGTCATCAAACCTGGGCCGCGATATTTGTGTGGCCGATGTTGTTTAACAGTTGTC
This sequence comes from Dracunculus medinensis, assembly GCA_900625125.1. Taxonomy (NCBI): domain Eukaryota; kingdom Metazoa; phylum Nematoda; class Chromadorea; order Rhabditida; family Dracunculidae; genus Dracunculus; species Dracunculus medinensis. Next base: position 133,080 of record UYYG01001166.1, read on the forward strand.
GGTCGACTGAATATGGTCGCTACCTTTTCTAAAACGTGGCCGTTTAGTCCTACCCAGGTATGCGATTCTCAGACATTTGTCGGTTATCATATCCGTGTTAATGAGGTCTCACGACCCTTCCTTAATAAGTGATTGTTAGGCATTTCTCAGTTCTATATTTGCTTCGCTTTTCTATGTCCTCGGTAATTGATTAGTACCACTGCAAAATATTTTTCAACCATATTGATTCATCTGTGTGGGACGCATTATCTGCTTATAAGATCCACCTCTGATGGAATAATACAACAGGAAAATAATTTTCAGAGGTCGTACATCTCGGTCTTTTTTCGGTGAAAAATATGGTGGAATATTGAAATTTTATGCGGCAAGGTGACTGGCAATGGTGAAGGGGATTTTTGTTTTGTGATGTGTTCTACGCTTATTGAAATAATAAATATCAATCTGGAAGACTTCTCTGAGTCATTTCTCACGTGCGCTACGTGTCTTTTAACCTATGACCAAGTACTGTTTTTGTACATTTTTCACTGTTGTTGGCTCGTTTATCAGTTGCATGAATGAATATACTAATTTAGCTGAATATAGCTGTTCTTCTAAATTTTTTTTTTGAAGAGTCCTCACCATTACCGGTTAAACTCGCTCCACTGGCTTGTCGCATTAGGCAAATATGCCAGAGGGTGTCTTGGCGATAGAAATGCAGGTGAGTCGCCAGCATCACCCGGATTTTTGTATAAGTTTACTCCTGCGGGGAATCGAACCTCAGCATCAATGCTCCAAATTAAGCAACAACCCACTGAGCCATCCCATCCATTTTAAAGCAATAGATATTAAACGAATAGATGCGGCAATTTTCTAAAATAAAAAAACATCTTCGTGAGCAATTGTCAGACAAGTAAATGATCGACAGTGATCGTTTTCAACTATTAAAATTCATTTACCTATTGGCTTCTATTCTGTTATAACTTCTATCAATTTTTTAAAATTAAAAGCTGTTTATAGGACAAACGGAAAGCGAAAACACTACCATGTTCACATTCAGTTTGTCTCGAATGTCTCGAAAATATGCAACGATTGTCGCAGGTAAAATTTAATTTTTATAAAGAGTACAGACAATTAAAAAGGTCAAAATGGAGTCTTTTCTAAGGTCAAGGTTTTTCAAAATAATTCTTTTGTTGAACATTAACTGTGCTCCGATGATTAGTTTGATGATTAGTTGCTTGTTTTTCTGTTGCATTTTTTTGTCTTAAATTTTAATTCTAAAGTCTTTCGAAAGTCTTTGAAAATTAGAATACTGTGGAGTGAGAATTGTTTCAGCAAATCCCAGAAACTGGTGTTTTGCGTTGTCCATTATGTCGTGAATTAGCAGTAATACCAGCGGATGGAGTTTCATCATTTCCATCATCATTTCTTATCAATCAACTTCTCGATTTAATGCAAAAGCAACGACGTGACGTCGTGCCGAATTGTTCTGTTCATCAACAAGAACAATTACTTTATTGCGAACTTTGTGATCTTGTCTTTTGCTTTTTATGCGATAATCCATTAACGTTAGTCGGTTTATTTTCCATTTATTTTTCGTCTTTTAATTTGCAACTGAAAATATTTCTTCAGCAGTAGTTCTTTAATCACTCTTTATAGAAGTAAACCTACCATTAAAAATAAAATTCGAATGGTGATGGAGATTTTTGTTAAATTTTTTTATTTACTTAGAAAATACCAAATTTCTTTTTTAGACGATCATGTGCTGATCACACGGTTGTACCATTTTCCATCGCCATCAAGCGAATGTCTGAAATTGTTGTATTTAAAGCGAAACAGTGTATTGCTAATTTAAATATAGCTGCGGCAAATGTTGATTGTGAAACGAAGCAACTCGACCGAAATGTCGACCATATAGTCGATGATCTCAATTCATCATTTCAAGTTTATAATTTTTAATTTTCAATTTGCAGTTTTTTTTTACGATAAGTATATAAGTACATAGCAATCAATCAACGATAGATTTCTACTTTTCATGTTTTAAGTATTTTTTTTTGATATTTAGACGTCATCATAAGTGAAAAATGGCGGTAAATTTTTATTTTATTGGTTTTTTATTTTATTTTAGCTATTGGTTTCCTTCATTCAATGCGTTGGTTGGTTTCATATTTTTCAACTGTATGTATAGAACACTCTCAGTTTTCTCATTTAGATTTTCGTTTTTAAAATCTAATTTTTTACGCATTTGTTTTTTTCGAATTCTTGTATTTATTTTAGGAAATTTCACAATTGGTTGAAAATCGTCGTCGTGAACTGATTGATAGTGTTCGAATTATGAGAGATGAGAAACGAAAAGTCTTACGAGATCAAATGGAACTGATAGATTCTCATCGTAAAAGGTAGTTTATCAGCATGCAATTCGTCAAATTTTTTTTCTGTATTGGCCTTGAAAATTGACGATGTTTTTTTGGATTCGCATATAGTCCATGTTCATTTTGATTTCTTTTAATATTGAGTTTTTATAAAGCTATCATTGAGCCATTTAAATTTGTCCTTTAATTTGCTAATTTTTCTTTTTTATATCGCAAACCATTTCCTAGTTGTAAACTAATCGTTTGTGAAAATATAAATTGTGTTTTATTATTGGAAAAAAATAGTAATATTTATTTCTTAAAATTTTATTTCAATCATCTAATTTATTTTTGCTGTATTTGCCGAAGATAATTTTTGGGTAACTCTTTTTGTTATTATAGACTAGAACGTGAACTTGGAAATTGCCAGATCGATGTAAGAGATATGGGATCTCGCACTAAAAGAGTTGCGGCTGCTACTGAAGAAGCATTGAATTTATTGGAACCTCGAGAAAATGCTTTTTTAAAGCTTCATACTGAAACAAATAAATTGCTTCATGGTAGTTACTTTTTTATTTTGCATCTATCTTTTTGCTTATTTTTTACGTTCTTTTGAAAAAAAAATTGTTTCTTTTGTAGATTTTTGAATATGGATTTTTTTGCCGTATAAAAGTGAAAACTATGTTTTAGCGATAGAATAAGCCAGTTAGTAAAATTGAAAAATGGTTTTTAGAATCATTAAAATTGGATAAATTTATTAATTCAAATTCATATTAGTTTCTGGCTTTATTAGGTGTTAGATATTATTATGTTGGCTTGTTTTTTTCATTTTCAGAAAAGCCATTGCAGCAATATTTTTCGTTTTCAAATTTCAATTATTTTTTTTCAAATTATTCAAATTGTTTTCAAATTTCAAATATGTTTGTACTATACAATTTGTTTTAATTGCTAAGTTTAAATTTTTAGAAATGGAAAAGTCGCTAAGTCAATTTGGTACGATATCGGGATCGACAACATTTCCTGGTCAGTGTTCATTGCATGAAACTGATACATCAAGTGTACATACAGAAACGCGATTATTGCTAACAACATGCGATGTTAACGGGAAATTTCGTACTAATGGCGGCGATCCAGTTAAAGCTGAAGTGGTTAAAAAAAGAGATAAGGAAGATATGGTTTCTTCGGAAAGTCATGCAATTGGTGCAACAATAATTGATAATGACGATGGAACTTATATTATTACTTTTAAGTACTTATTTTGTTTGAAATTGCTTTGTATTCCATTTTTTTTAGTTATTCGATTGAAATATAGAAAGTCTGTGGTGATCAAAAACATTTAAAAAATCTTTTTCATTTCAATTTTCAGACCCAATGAACCTGGGCAATATTCAGTTGCTGTGTCAATTTTTGGTCGACCCGTGAAAAACAGTCCTTTTACAATATCGGTTAGCCATCATCACAGTCCTAGATGGCAGTTCGGATGTCAAGGGTCTGGTCCACTACAGTTAAATCAGCCGGTGAAAATAGCTCAGGATTGTAAGGGCTATATGTATATATTAGATACAGGAAATAACAGAAGTTCGCATTTAAAATTTTCCTTCATTTTTTCTATTTTTTATCCATCCAAATTTTTAAATTAATTGTTTAATTTTAAAAATTTTTGAACCTAAGAACAAAGGCTGACGAGCGAGCAAATCTGACTATAAGAAAATATGTGTTCGTATATATCAATTTAATCAGTTTAGACAATAAGTCAATTTATAATTTCATTCAGTTAAAATATTGGATGGTAGCGGTCAATATATCGATGATATAACTGGTGAATCGCTTAGTGGTGGCAGTACAGTCGGTCTGTCGCTTTTACCTGGTGGTGATATTTTAACTTTGAATTGGAGAACAAAGTCAATTAGCAAATGTAATTCAGTTGGTGATTTAATTCAGGTACATCATCCACAATTTCAATCATTTTGACATTAATCTGAATTTCAAGTTTCAGCACATTCAGCTCAAGTCTATAAAAATATAAATTTCCCTATAACTTCATGAGATAATCATACTTGTTCTTTTTTTTCATGTTGGTAAATGATTATTTACCACAAGTGGCTCCTGACGAAAATTTCTTATATGATGCAGGACCATTTTTACTGATTTTTTATAAATAGAAGGCTAAAAGGGAAAAAGTCATGATTGAAAAAATTAATTCACCATTTTTAGTTTGGCTGTGCATTGATTACTATTGTGAAATTCTTCCATCAAAGAATTCTTGAAGATTGAAATACAAGCTTCTACTTCACCCCGCTTCATTTTTAATGGCAGATTTCTTCAAGGGTTGGAACTCGATAATGATAAAATTTCACTCCCGGTAGCAGTTTCACGTGCTAAAGAACTTGCTTTAAAATTTTTTATAATTTGCTTTTTTATTCAGTCTATGAGCTTCTCGGAATTCATCGAACCTATCGATATTTGCGTTGATAGCCATGGTCGACTTTTCATCGCCGATACTTCGTGCGGCAAGGTCTTTTTTTTATTCTATATTTTTGAATTCTGTACGCAGACAAACGATACTTCTTTCAGTTATATGTTAGCAAAAGTGATTTTTTTTAAAATTATCCCAATTTCTATTTCCTAACTGGATTTCAAATTTAACTTGTTTTTAAAGGAATTTATTCTCGATTATTAATCTTTGAATAAAACACTCTAATTCATTCTTATTGTTTTTACTTTATTGTTTAATTTTTATCATGTTCTTTTGATATTTATAAGATAGCTTTTGATATTTTAAATAATTTTCTTGTTACTGAAATAATATGTTTTGCAGGCTGCAACATTTGATTAGTCGATTTTATTTCATTTAATTTTCGAAAGAATTATAGGTATTCGTATTCGACTCTCAGTTTCGGCCATTGTTCAGCTTCAATGTCTTTGTTCATGTAAATTCTCCAGTCACTTGTATTTGCATTGGCTTGAACGATGATGTTCTTGTTGGAACATGCTCATCTCTTCTTGTTTTTGACGGAGGAGGTAAATTCTTGTTTTTCTGAAGGTCTTTATCTTGATTTTGAACAAAAAAAAAATAAAACTTACTTTCAATTTCTTGCTATTCGATTGGTTTAGGTCGATTCGTCCGAGAAATTTTATTATCATCAACACCTACTCAGGGACGCTTTATGACTGCTGCATGTGCAGTTTGCCCTGCAACTGGTAATGTTATTGCAGCAGTGGTAGATTCAAAAAAAAATCGTGCAAATCTTGTTGTTTCTCAATATAAAATAAGTTTTTTATTTAATATTTTATTTTATAATTTTATAATTTTATTTTATAATTTTTATTTAAATTAAAATTTTTTAATTATTTAAATAATTTTTTTAAAATTTTTTATTTTCTTATTTTTCTTTTTTTATTTATTCATTAGTTGCTATAGAAAATTGATTCATTCAATCCGATAATCATTTAAAATTTCAGGGTTCATTTTTATTTTCAATGGACAGTCATGGTTCACGCTTACGGCGTCCATGTGGCATATGTGTTGGTGCTACGAGTAAATGGGAAAAAATGTGTTTTGTTGTTGACTCAGCCACGCATTCAGTAAAAGCCTTCTGTTTTAAATAAAACAGTTTTGCGCGGAAATATGCTAGAAAACTTGTTAAAAGTATCCTCAAAAACGGTAATTTTGCGTAATTTTGTTCACTTACAAATTAGATAAAAAGACTTTAAGTTTCAAAAATTTCAAAAAAAAATTTAAAACCGTTTCACGTTTTTATTGTTAGATAGTTTCTTGTATGAAAAATATAATATCAAATAATAAAAATATATATAAAAGTATAATATCAAATAATTTTCGTTGCAAATATTTATCTTTGTTGATGTGTACTATATTGCATAGTTTTAGATAGAGTTTTACTCATATTTTTTTCTTTTTCAAAAATATTTTTTTATCGAAAATTTGATGTATTTACTGAATATTAATCAGTCGTGTATTCTATCGTTTTCTACAATCCTTTCTCATCTAGAAAGCAATTCATGAATTCCTTTTTAGAAGCTTGCTTGCCTGAATTCGAAATATCCTGAAAAGGAGTTTTCCTTTTCGTTTAGCTAAATGGTAGAGACTAAAATCTTTGCTACTGCAGACAATTTTGATGAAATTTGTTCTTAAAGGCAATTGAGTTGTTTATGTTTTTCTCAGTATACTTCAGAGGTATAGATAATTTGATTAAGTGTGAACATCAAGCAGACAATGAATTTATTTCCCCACACACTTCGCACACACCATATGCAACACATTCTTGCCATGGACGGTTATTGCTACTGCTTCGCTGATAACCATTGGCATTTACTACAGGATTATCCAGTTTAACAGTTAACAGTTTCACTAACAGTTTCGTCCAAAAAATATTATTTTTCTAGAAAGAAGTAAAGTTCAAATTGACGACGAATCCGTTCTTCGGCAATTTGACCAAATACCAGCCTTATTTGACTGAATTTGTGAAGGTCTATTAGATCTTTGGTGTCCTATAAATTAAAAATCTGAAACCAGTTGCGAAAACTTAGCAATTCGTTTGATTATCAGCTTTATCAATTTTATCGTTCAATAGTGCACCGCTAAGTTAGGTGTAATTTTTAATTTTCATTTCTTTCAGTGATTTAGCCATTTATATCATATCATTAATATTCTTTTGCGTCTGGTATTAAAACAATCGTTATTAAAAAATTTATGAATCACATTTCATAACACTGAATATTGAGGAATCATGGAAATTCTGGATTTTATGAATTAATTGTAATAAAATTTTTGAAAATATAAAAAGTATAGAAAACATAAAAAAGATTAAAAATTATGACTTCATAAGCTGAAATCAATTGGGTAGGAAATTTAACAACCTGGAAAAGCAAAAAAAAAAAGAAAGGGTTTAAGAATGATTAATGATGAAGTGCTTTATTTTCGCTAGAAAATGCATATAAATTCCCCATTTCTAAAACTTTCAAAATTAAACCTTTTTCTCAGAAATATGCTTTTCTCCAATTTTTGCTTTGATTTTCAAGAAAAATGAACTAAAAAAACAAATAACTAGTCAAAAATAATGGTTCGCAAAATAAAATAATCTCTGTAATTAATGATGAAAATTTATTATAATTCGGTATTCATCACTTTGCTTTTATAGTGTTGAGCAGTTTTCGAAATAGAAAACCCGATTTCATGCATAGATCTGTGCATATACATAAATAAGATTTTAGCAAAGGAAACTGGATCGCCTCTCGCAATAGCACCAGAACCCAACCAAAGCGAACTGATTTGAATTGCACCTCTACCATAACAAGCTAAATATGACTCGTTCGAAAATTCGTACGTATAACGATCGAATTCACCATGGCGGAAATTGTTACCTGAAGAAACTATTTTTTTCATACTGAAAACTACTATAACATATAAATCATTCATTAACAGTTGAATAAACCTAAAATAAAATAAACCTTAGAATTCTTCAAAAAAATGGAGGAATTCGATAATAAATATGAATAAACACAAATTAAGATCAGAAATCTTATCACAAATGAGAATCCTTTTATTCTCTTTTTATTCAGTTTATTCAGTTCAGCCAATATTCAAAGATATTCAGTTTAATGGGAACGGTAATTACAAGGCGGTGGAGAAAATAAGCGAAACGCCAACAATTTCTGCTTATTTAAAACATAAAATCATAAATTACAAAAAATTGACATATATTTCGTTGCTTGCTAAATGCTGTGATGGGTGGCATCAAAAGCGAGATGATTCAGTCAAGACCTGGACTGATATGGTCAGGAAAGATTTTGAACGTATAGGCAACCGGCAATATATGGATCCAGATGGAAAAAGGAATGATTTCTACTAATATCAACGATTGCATCAATCCGCACTACTTGGAAACGTCTTATCCTTATAGCCAGTGGGGCCATGCTAACCAGTAATGTTAGAAGAAATTACAAAAAATAGAAAAATCATAAAATCTAGTAGGCAGATTCTATAAACAACCCATAGTAGTTCTTCATGTCAATTTCTCATTTATTATTCCTGGAAAGGTTATTTTTAATATTTAATTTTAAAAAATAAATCTTCGAAAACCTTCGAATTTATAAACCTTTTAAAAAAATTAAAAAGAATCACCAGTTTTAAATGTTTCTTTATTTCTAACGTATGCACTATATGCAATTCGGACCACTTCGCCATTTAAAACGGTACAGGTAGAATTAGACCAATGCCAGCCTGAATATTTCACACATTAATTTCACATGAATTTTCAGAGGATAAAATTTGCTCCTCACTTTCTTTTGAATTTATGTATTTTCTGTTTATTATGATTATCTTTTACTATGCAAATGAAATAAAAGGATGCGGCAGCGACTTCTATTAAGCCATATTAAAAAATATTTAATAGCATTAAAATCACGAAACCAGAAAAGCCTGATGTTCGATATGGAGCATGAAGCACTGCAATATATTCAGTGGGAGCCATATACAAGAAATTTATTCTTAAATCTAGACCACCGCCATATGCCGCTTCCCAACCACTTTCGATAATATGCTGTCCATACGAACGGCGCAATTCGTTTCGCAGCATATTTACACTCGATATTCCATTTGCACCTGCAAGTTCATTTTATTAAAACTCGAATTAGACGAGAAACCAAAAAAAACTTATAAGAAGTTGGAATTAGTAATTTTATTTATGTAAAATATTTTCAAATATACTTTACTACGAACAGCACTCTACAAAAATAAAATTTATCGATTGACACATAAATCGATAAATAGATAAATGATAAATAGATAAGATCACGTCAAAAACTTTCTAAAATTTCATGATTTTTGGATATCCTTAACGGTGGCAAACATTAAATTGGCACTTCATCATAATATACTCATTGCTTTCCTAACATTTCAGTCTCTAATAACTTCGAATTTATCGACCAAGTGAAGCTGTAGCAGCTGTTCGGAAGATTTTAGGCGAAATCACGTAGGATTTCCAACGAAGAAAGTACTGAACCGCGTAAAATAAAATTACTGCGAATATAACATAGCGAACAATTCTTGTAAAAAAGAAAGCCATTGATAATACTGAAAAAAAAAAATTTTTATAAAATTTTCCTTTCATTTTTCCATCTTTCACGACCTCACCTCGTTAAGGAAATAAAATTATAATTTCTTTCAAAAATTTCGCAAAATTGGTTTGAAAAAAGTTTTTTACTAAATATTTTCATTACAAATTTAAAAAGTATAATGAAAAGAAAATGGGAAAATCATAAAATTAACCACTTCGACGACAATTATCTAAAAATTTCAATTTTCAAAAATAAAAAATCAGTAAATCCAGAGAAGAAAAAAAAATATGTTACTCAATAAATGGAAAATTTCTATGAAAAAAGTGTGGAAAACTTTTTCGTCGATCCAACAGATAATAACATACAATCAAAAGCGACAAATTTGTCACTTTAAGCAAAAATTTTCGAAGCGAAAAAATTAGAAAAATAACAAATTTAGAGAACTAAAAAGAATTAAAATTTAGCAAAAAAAAGGGAGCATAACGTGAACAACGTTATTCAACGAATACCACCAAATATAATAATCATAAGATGATGTTTAAAAATGGAAAATTACACTTATTTAAGCAAAATAAAATATTTTTAAAAATATTTTATTATAATATAAAATATTTAAAAAACAAAAATAATGAATCAAAAATGTTTTGTAAGGGAAAAAATTAAAAGCTTAGCGATAAAACTGAAAGAAAAATCAAAATGATTAATATTTGAAGAAGAAACGAAGAATAATTTACGCGTTCTGGACGGATTCATATAACCTAAACCTTAGTGATAGCTTAACAAAGTTATCAATTTATTCTCAAAATTGGCAAATTAAAGTGCTATTATGCTAAAAGAAAACGCGGCCGTGGCACAAGAAAAGCACTGCCTAGAGGAGAATGGCAAATTTGTATTTTTGCAATTTAAAGCAACTTTCACAGTATATATGCTTGAGGGATTCAATGAGACTGTATAGGATTCTTATCGAACAGCATTTGTCGCGAAGTCCATGGATAATCGTTTTTATCGTGGAATCGATCGATTCGTGACCTTTTTTGACCTTGCTCTAACTCTATTCTTTCCTTTTTTTCTTCATAAATACCTCGATTACCATTAGGCAGAAGTTTTCTCGGGACATTTTCTCACCTTTTCTTCTTTTCCTCGCCGATAAATCATAATAATTTATTTGTCTCATACAAATCATAGGTTTTAAAACCTTCCTCCCATCCCAGCAAATTTATTCTCATATCTCAATTTCAGCAAGTAAGGCTCGGTGCTGACCATATAACCGAAAAGAGCCAAACCGTTATAATAAGGTAAATGGCTAGAAAATTCTTTTCAATAATAATATCTCAGTGAATGCTAAATACACAATGCTGATAATATCAAACATTGTAGAAAATTATGCCTAACAGGCGTCTTAGCACCATTAGCGCCACCGTTGGTACCAACCTCGTAAAAAATGAAAAAATTCGAAGCAAACGACTACATGCATCATTGATCCACCTAGTACACCACTTGTCCCACTTGCAACGACAGTCCTTTGGCTTGACCTATTAACCTATGACCTTTCGCACTTACAAAAAGAACAGATCTTATTGTCAAATAAATCAAATTATTCAGTGGGTCTCATCACGAAAATTTAAATTAAGGCGCGAAAATTTTGAGATAGTTTTGCTGCGAACTTTTTGTTTTTCCGGAGATTCTTAATGGGAAAAAGTCTGGAAAGTGGGGGAGGGGGGAGGGGGAATGCAAATATTGTGAGTTGTCCTGGGGGGTTGTCGATTTTTCTTCTTTTTTTGTGGAAAGGTTGAGCGGTGAGGAAAGGTTGTTATGATCCTTTGTCCAACTTTTGGGTAAAAAAGAAACATAGCAATGCTGCTTGATAGTCGACCAATACTTCCATACGTTGGGAATGCATTCTTCACAAATCTTGAAGGGTACTCAGCCTCTTTTACGGTGGGTATTACGGGCCTCTGTTGAAACCTACGGACTTTATTGAGAGCTTACTCCTTGAAGCCTTTCTGCCCATTAAGATTTTTTATGCGTAAGATAAAATAAGACGCCGTGCACCAGATAGTCGAAAGGTAATTTTATTTGTATTGTAGCACGTAAACTCCAAGTTCCAAATGTCAGAACGATCGGGAAGTCGTAGGGCATCGCAAAACTCTTCAGCTCGACAGCGTTCCGGAAGCATCTCAAGTCGATCGCGACATTCTTCACGGCGTTCAGCTCGAAGTTAGCAAATTCTTCTCTTTACTAGTTTTTCTGTCATTAAAATATCCAACCGAAGAGTTGTATCGAAAGACATTTTACTTTTTTTTCAGTCATTCTTTCATGATTTCTTATTTACGACACCTTTCACAACTTTTTTATTTTTTTCTCCACTTCCGCTTTCACCCCCTTCTTACCGAGTTTCTCACTCCAGAATGCAAATATTACTAATATATAAGCCTATATTCGTCAGACAGGTGTTATCATGGAGCTATATAAAAGAAGTGCAAAAAATTGCGGTGATTCGATTCACATGTGCACGTATTAATGCAAAAACAAATTTATTAAATTCCATTATTGCTGCTTTAAAATTACCTGCAACCTTGTTATGCTCTCTTTGCATTATCATTATCGCTTTGCTAATGCTAAGAGCAGTTCTTTATTGTAAATTTTGGAAATTAGTTTATGTCGATCCTCCTGTGATCGCCATATCATTTTTTTTTTTGTAGCTATTATCACGGGGATTTTTTTTTGTTATTAAATAGTTACATTTAATAGCACTTTGTTTCTTTTTTTTTCTTGAATTTTACTTTTTTATATTTCATTTCCTTGTCGAAAATAAAACGTTCTTATTTTAGGACAACTCACATTTGAAGATAGTGATAGTTCGAATTCACCACCTAGTGGTGCTGAAGCGGCAAATGATGAAATTGATCCAATCGCTGAACTGTTTGGTAATGAGCTGAATGTTGAGGATGATCAAGAAAATGATACAAATATTGGTGATGGTGAAGAGTCGAGTGAAGATTTATTTGGCGAAGATATGGAACGGTAATTATCGCTTTATTGCTCTTTCATATACAAATTATTTCATCTATTCATCGATTAAAATTTTTTACGACAAATTTCAGCCTTGTTACGAAAGTGAAATATTTTGCTGCAAGTGTTTTATATTTATGTTTTTTTATTTTTATATATTTTTTTCGTTTTTCAATCGTGTGATTTAAATTGAATATAATTGACTTCAATGATATCAGTATAGTTAATGTGATTTAATCATTTTGAAATGATCAATTACCAAATTTTGGTAAATGAATTATATATAGTGATTTACAGTGATTACCAGGCACAACCTGAACTGGATATTTATTCAGAATCAGGTATGGATGATTCGCAATATTCAGTATTATCACCAAGTGCTCGTAGAGCTGCTGAGCGGCAAATGGATAGACGAGATGGTATTGAAAATGAAGCCGATCTTTTTTATTCCAGGGTATAATTCTCAGTCTAGCATTAAGGCAAAAAGTTCAAAAATTGCCGAGATATGATATTGAGACCTAAAAAATTACTAAAAATTTCAATAATACAAGAATAACAGTTTCCTTGCTTTTCTAAGTCATAATTTTATTGTAGATTTATTTTAAATAATTTTTTATATTAGTATATTTGTGTTTATAGGAAAAAATTTCATTTTTTTCTTCTAAAATTTGCCAAATTTTGAAGAAAAATCTCACCAATGTCCTCTATTCGCAATATCCCTTCTGCTCACCAGTAATATCCTATCAAATCTTCATAATTCTCGAAAACCTCATTATCTCAATGCACTGTGAAACTTCTCTCCAGCTCTCTAGGATGCAAATGATTGATCATTTTTTTAATGTATATACATCAGGGACATCAGGGCATAAACCTTTGTTGTGGAGTTAGTGATTGAACAAAGTTTGTGATTTTCTTTTATATCTGTTGTGGATGATTTTGTTGAGATTTCTTTTAGAACTGGAGAGAGGTGGAACTAGAACATCATGGTACTTTGTTTCAGTAATTAATAGTAGTTCGAAAGAAAAAATTAGATAGAACCTTGTAGTTCTATAAAATGGCTATTTGAATTATCTGATACTCACTTAAAGGATTTGCGCGTGATGCCAAAGTTGCTAAGGAATATTATCAGTCTATTATGTGAAACTGTATCGAAAGCTTTAGCTAAATCTAAATAATCTATTTGACCATATTCAGTGGATTATATTTAAAAAAAAAAAGCACTAATCCTTTGGCACTCGGAAGCTCTTCTATGCTCTTCTATGCTATTTTGCCATAATCCATCATTTCATTTTGAACTTCTCTTTTGCCACTTCAACATTCTTTAAGCCTTAGTCTCCTTAAATTTATCTACTTTTGCTGTGCCTCTTTCCTCCCAGTGCATTTTTATGACGATTTCATGTATATAGGAGTTATAATATATAATATTATACAGTAATGACAGTTTTATTATCGTTATAATTAAAATTATTTATATTATAGAATGACATGTTATAAAAGGATGACATGATAATGGCTGAGAGTATCGAAGAAATATAAGGGAAATAAAAGATTATTGAAGAGCTGTGAGGATTTCTCAGATGTGCAAAAGTGCATCAGGATCCGATGGGTGTTAAGGCAGGATAAGCTTTATTGACATATTAAGGGAGAATTCGAGCAATGTTTCTCTCCCATAAGTCGGGTATTTTTACTAGTACTCAGTTAAATTACTTATCAGTTACTTATTTTCAAGGAAGATGAAGAAGAAGATGAACGACAACCAAGACGTAGAAAAGAAGAAGAAGAAAAGGAAGATGAAGATGTAGAAGATGAAGAATTACCAATAGATATCGTCGAAAATCTACGTGGACGAACAACCAGAGATCATGTATCAGATGTGGCTGTAGCCAAAGAGATTCAGCGTCGGTAAGTCAGATTTTTTATATCTATAGTTATGGAATTTTTTTAGATTTTAAAACTATTGTTGGAATATGTAATAGTGCAATAAATTGATAGAAATTTATTGAGAAATTTAATAATAAACAAATAAATAAATGGAAAGAAATAAAAAAATGTATAGATTTATTTATTTATTGAATTTATATATTGAGAATAATAATTAAAAATTGAACAATATTGACTTAATTCTAATTATATATTGTGCTTATTTGCTTATTAATAGAATAAAATTTTAATGGTTGCCTTTAGCCTTATAAAAACTTTAGAAAAGCCTATTTTTCAGTTTCAAGAATTTTCTTCGAAATTTTCGTGATCCCAAAACTGGTAAATTGAAGTATATAGAAGCGATTAAACAAATGGCTGCTGAAAATCGTGAATCAGTTGTTCTTGATTATGATGATTTAGCAAGCGAAAATGGCGAACAGCACATTTGTTATTTTTTGCCAGATGCTCCGGTTCAGGTTGCCATTTTTTTAGTCGCTTTGAAAGAAAATTGTATTTCATAAAATGATATCGTCTTACAAAATTTAATTGATCATATATATCATACCATATCACATATATTTTAGATTTTAAAGCTATTGTTGGAATACGTGATAGTGCAATAAATTGATAGAAATTTATTGAGAAATTCAATAAATAGAAAGAAATAAACAAATAAGTAGATCATATTTTTTAATAAGATTGTCAATATGTAATTTTCATTATATATTTCTCGATTTATATATTTTTTTCCATTATCCATTATCTGTATTTAGATATTTGGATATCTTTCGCGTGCCACCACTAATATTGTATTGTCCATGTTCCCACATTACACACGAATAACGCCAGAAGTGAAGGTTTGTTTTGTAATTCGTATTTTCCACATTCGATTTGCAAAATTTTCTTTCCGGGATTTTTTCTGAACGATTTAATGAAGCAGAGATATTTCTCCCAAGAAATTAAAATCGTAAAATTCTTATTTGTTAATAATATGATTTTATTTTTTCCCATTTTAACATTTTACTTTTTAGTTCTTTTCAAAAAAATGAAGATTAAAAATTTCTATTTGCAGATTCGTCTTCGTGGGATGCCGGTTGTAGATGATATACGCATGCTTCGTCAGATTCACCTTAATATGCTTGTACGTGTTACAGGTGTTGTTACTGTTACTACAGGTTTGTTTTTTTCGTTAAAATATTTATTTTAAATATGATTGGTGATTAAACTAATAACTTGGCGATTGCAGTTTATTTTAGGCATGCTACCTCAACTTTCTTTGATTAAATTCGATTGTTTGGCTTGTGGAGGACTTATTGGCCCGTTTGTCCAGCTTCAAAATGAAGAATGCAAACCAACAACCTGTCCATTTTGCAATACTCGTGGACCCTTTGAGTTGAACATGGAGCAAACTATTTATCATAACTATCAACGCATAATTATTCAAGAAAGTCCAAACAAGGTTGCTGCGGGTCGACTCCCTAGAAGTAAAGATGTTATTCTTACTGGAGATCTATGTAATTCTTGCAAACCTGGCGATGAAATTGTAAGTGTTTTAGAATGTTTGTTTTTTTTAAAAGTAATTTAATTGTCCACTCAACAATATGGTTATTTCAGGATGTGACTTGATTATTTCTAGTTATTAAAAATTATTGAAAATTATTTTTTATTTTCAGGATGTGACTGGTATATATGTGAATAATTATGATGGATCAATGAACAGCAAACACGGCTTTCCAGTATTCAGCACGGTGATTCACGCCAATTATGTGATTAAGAAAGATAAGATTACATCGGATAGTTTAACCGATGAAGATATAAAAGTATTTATTTTTAAGTATTTTTATTTCACTAATTTATTATTTGTCAAATTTCCACCACAGATTCATGATTTGAAAAAATTACCATTTAATTTAATAATTCATAATAGAAGAAAGTCAATCATTATATAATTTGTGAAAAGATGGATGCTGTCTGATTATCAAATTATCTAAAAGGAAATATTTGTCATTTTTCTTAACTAAACGATTCACGTTTTTTTTAGATTATTAAAGAACTTTCTCGTGATCCGAACATAGCAGAGCGCATTTTTGCTAGTATTGCACCTTCCATTTACGGACATGAAGATGTTAAGCGTGCTATAGCTCTAGCTTTATTCCGGTTGATTTTTATTCCTTATTTTGAATTTTTAGTAAATAAATTATTTGAGTAAATAATTTCGATATCGAATTTATAATCATATTTTATAATTTAATTAAATTTTATTAAATTTTCCATTTAATAGTCATAATCTTATTTTACATAATATTTGATTCGTTATAACGAATATAAATTTACTAATAATTTTAACGTTTCGACTTGTAATTTATTTTCTTCATGTAATTATGTAATTAAATTAAATTTTATGAATTAGTTATGAATTGCGAACGATCAAAGGTGGTACCAATTTCACGAAAGATTTTAAAGATTTCAAACTGCTTTTTTGCAGAGGAGTGGAAAAAAATCCTGGTAAAAAACATAATATTCGTGGCGATATAAATGTATTACTATGTGGTGATCCTGGAACAGCGAAGTCGCAGTTCCTTCGTTATGCAGCTCATACTGCTCCACGTGCAGTACTTACTACTGGTCAAGGTAAGTAAAACTAGAGAAACAGCGTTTTTAATGGTATTAATGCTATAATAATGCTATCTATAATTTTTTACGAAAAAGCTAAGATTTAAATGAATGCCAAATTTTTTTCATATATTCGCGTGAATTTTTATTTTTTTAGCCAAATTTTTTAATTTTTTAGGAGCCTCAGCAGTTGGCTTAACGGCGTATGTGCAGCGACACCCAGTTACACATGAATGGACTCTTGAAGCTGGAGCTATGGTACTCGCAGACAAGGGCGTTTGTCTTATTGATGAGTTTGATAAAATGAATGACCAAGTTGGTTGTAATTTATAATTTTTCAACATTTGTCTGAACATTTTCACTGAAACTGAAGTTCACAAAATAATTAATCTCGGACTTAATAATTTAATAATAATCTTGTAAGTAATAGTTTTAGTTTTATAATTAATAACACAAATAATTCTTGAAAGGGGGCATTTTTTTATTTCTTCTTCATATTTTTATATTCCGCGTATTCCTCAAAGTTTGGCTAAATCATTCCAAATTTTATGAATTCAGTTTATTTGTAAATAAAATATTAAGGATCGCACATCAATTCACGAAGCTATGGAACAACAATCAATTTCAATTTCGAAAGCTGGTATTGTAACATCTTTACACGCACGTTGTACAGTTATTGCCGCAGCGAACCCCATAAGCGGTCGTTATGATATAACTCGAACTTTTGCCGAAAATGTGGACTTAACTGAGCCAATTTTAAGCAGATTTGATGTACTTTGTGTAATAAGAGATGTGGTTAGCATTTGACTTTTCTTGTGCTAAAAGGTTTAAAAATTTCAAATTCCATGAATCTTTTATCTTTAGATTCTTTTCTGCTGTGAGACTATACAATTCAATACATTTGGTTTATCTGTGGATGACTTTTTGACTTTATATTAATGAAAAAAAATTATCACTTTTGGAAAGTGCAATAATTATTGTTTGTTCCTTTCATAGGTCGATCCGAATGAAGACGAGCGGTTAGCGAATTTTGTTGTAGCAAGTCACCATATGCACCATCCATATAATTTCATCCGAGATTTGGAAACTGAAAATCAAATTCCAGACTCTGAAGAACTTCAGGTGCCTTAATCGCTAATTGCCAATCATTAGTTTTTAAAGTTATAAATGCTAAAGTAAAATATACTATTTGATTTTTAGCAATTGGATGATGAAAGTAAGGTTAAAATTATCCCTCAGCAGTTACTTCGAAAATATTTTATGTATGCTCGTATGAATATATGTCCAAAATTGCAAAAAATTCCTCAAGATAAAATTTCCAAACTTTTCGCTGATATGAGAAGAGAATCGTTGGTAAGTATTCAGTTCCATTAGTTTTTCATTTCTTTTTCATTTTTAATGATATTGTCCGCTTTGTTCATTTTTGTTCGTTTTTTTTCACCTTATTCTTTTTTGAATTTTGTTTTGTATTAATTAAAAATATTTATTAGTAAACTAAATTTTACTTCGTGACTTTTTAATATTAATGAAAAAAATTATATTTGGTTATATTTTCTTTATCTTCTTGTTCAAATAAAGATTACTAGATAGTTTCATGCTTTTTAAATTCATTTCAAAAATCTAAGAAATCTATCATTTGGTTATATCACTCTTCAACTATTGCATTTTACAGGTAACAGGTTCGGTTGCAGTAACCGTTCGAAATGTTGAATCAATAATTCGATTGTCCGAAGCACATGCAAGGCTTCATCTCCGCCAGAATGTAAATGAAGATGATGTCAATGTAGCGATTCAGATCATGCTGGAATCATTTATCAGCACTCAGAAGGCATCCATCATGCGGCAGATGAGAAAAGTTGGTTTTTTTTCTTTTCTTGCTTCTTTCTTTTTCGAACCAAAGTAACGCAGATACCTGTTTTATCTAAGGAAATAAGATGTGTGTATCTGCATCTATAATCACTTCATGCTGAAGGAGAACTTTATTTATTCATGAAAAAAATTTTTAGAATTTCGCTCGTTATTTAACTTTTAACCGAGACAACAACGAACTTTTGCTCTTTCTCTTGAAAGAAATCGCTCGGGGACAGATTTATTTTGAAAAAGTTCGTCGCGGCAGTGCTTCAGGATTTGGTACAATATCAATACCTGAGTATAAATTCCTCGATAAGGTAATTACATTTAATAAAAAAGATTGATCTGTTCAGATCAAGAGCAATAAGATCTTAATTATTTTAGATTAAATTTCAGTTTCTAATTTTTTTACTTTCTCTACATAAAAAATTTTAAATAGATATTTTTTATATTTCAGGCTCATCAGTATCACATTGAAAATGTTAAAATGTTTTATAAAAGTGAAGTGTTTAAAGCAAATAATTTTACTTATAATGCAAGGAATAAAACAATCGTGTTAACATTTTTCGCGGACAATTCGCCTTAATATTGATTATTCTTTTAAGTTTGTTGGAATAAATCGCAGTGGGAAATGCTGTATTATGCTTAATTTTGTGAAAATGGTAAATTCTTTAATTAATGCTTTTGTGTATCTATATCGCTTATTTATCTAAATTTTATTTTTCCTAGATTCTTAAGGAAATTTAGTTTGCATATATCATTTCACAAAATTAAGCATGATATAGCATTATGTTCATGCTCATTTCTCGCCGTGCTGCCATTTTTCTCTTTAGTCTGAACATAGCGAATTTAAATTTGTTAATAAGTCTGAGTATAAGGAATTTGTATTTAATATTAAAATATTTTTTAAAATTATAATTATAAAATTAATTGGTAGCAGGATTAAGAAATTAACAAAATACGATTAAGAAAATTGAGTTCAATTTTCTATTAGGGTGTGTTTCACGGCGTTTTCGACTAATATTAAGATTCGATTCATTTGTTTTGTTCATTGTATCCATCCACCCCAATCAAAACCTGGACTGATATAGTCGGGAAAAATTTTGAACATATAGAGGGACGCGGGATTTAGGCGATGGAAAAGGAATGGCTTCTAATGATGGGACCGAGTCGGACCGAGCTTGAAAATATCTTATCCTTGTAGCGAGTGGAGCCAGTATAACCGGTAATGATGAGAGCTGTTAGAAGATGAAGGTTTGTTTATTTAGCTTTTAATTCTAATTGGCCTAATTTTTTTGTCATAATTGTGTTCATCAAATCTTATTTAATACATTATATCTTATTTAATCTTATTTAATACATTTAATTAATTTCATGCTAACTGTCACGGAAGGTGGCTAAATTAAAATTAAGAAATAAAAAATAAAAAATAAGTATAAAAAAATTTCGAAAAATTGAGAAATTCATTTGAACAAGGGAAAAAAGCTTCAAAATTTCCTCTTAGTTGTTCAATAATGCAAATTGATGTTTTTTAATGGATTTTCTTAAATGAATAAATTTAAAATTGAGAATCTAAATTTTGCTTGAAATAATTTTGTAAAGTTTCTGATTTCGTATAAAATTTTTTAGGATTTTATCGCAAAATGAGGCAAAACAATTTGTACATTTAGAGGCAAGGCTTTTTTGATTTCATTAATTTCAGCATTTTGTCAGAATTAATTTTTAAAAAATTAAATTAAAATTTATGAGATTATTGGTCCGTCGTTTTCCACTTGGATTATATATTATTTACGATAAAATTTTCATGGCTGAAAAATTTTTAACGGTTTGGCTGCCACCAGTTTTGCATAAGCTTTCTGCAATGGATACTGTTTATTTGGATGAGACAGTTTTAGAATAGGCAGAATTTTTGTGGGTTGCCAGCATTATTCGGACTTTTTGGTAATTTATTGGCTCCTGTGGACTCCAATCACAAATGAAATAATAAAGTCGTGGAGTGACGCATTTTTCATGAAAACGATCAAAAAAATCGTGAAAACAAAATTTGGCATATTTCAACAAATTTCATTAATGGAAATAATATTTTTTAACAAAGCATTTGCCATTATTGTATCAAATAATTTCGTCAATTTGTCGAAACGCTTCAATTTTTTATTAAATAACTGACAATCAAAATATATTCAAAGTTAAATTTCTATTTAAATTGCAGAGAAAGCAAGAAAGTCCGATGCAAATTGCGTTATTACTGCAAATGCTGTTTATTTCGAATTCGTTGGCCTAAATTTTGGGATTTCGGGTTTTTCATAATTTTGGTACGCCATTCCTTCATCATTCGTTCGTTCTATTGACTATAGAGAATCTTATGGAAGTGTTGCGGTCTATCGACGACAAGGTGACAGGGTCCCAGGTTTCTTGGCAAGTTTGCCACCGTCAAGAGATAGAACGAAATCAAGTGTGCTGTTTATGACTCGAAGATGTGCAAATGACAGACTAAACCTATATTTTTATAGACCATTTGTAACAATTGCATTACTGCTTCAGAAATGGGTTAATTACTGGAATAAGCTGCCGAACATCATTGTTTGTGCGTCATCTTTTTTTTTAAAGAGACCACCATTACTGGTTAAACTCCCTCCACTGGCTTGTCGCATTGGGCGATATGCCAGGGAGTCCCTTGACGATAGAACTACGGATGAGTCGCCAGCATCACCCGAATTTTTGTAAAGGTTTACTCCTGCGGTGAATCGAACCTCAGCATCAGCGCTCCAAATAACAACCACTGAGCCATTCTATCCCCAATCATTATGATCATCATTATGGATAATCCTTTGCTATTGTTAAAATATTATTTGAAAACTTCACATGCAGATAGATGGTTTCAAACCTTTATCTTCCATCTCTAATTACGTGTCGTGTCGGTAATTCAGTTCGACTTAAGTTACTCAGTAATTTGCTTTATTTGTATTATTTCGTTGTTAGTTTTTGTCGCTTATTCCTATCTGTTATCGATATAACTGATTTCATTTGACATCTTATTTGTTGTTATTAATGCAAGCAGATGGCGCTTGTCGTTCTACTTGTTGGTTGTTACACATAGATAAATGTTCTTAATTTTTATTATTTATTTTCAGATTCGTTTAAAAAATATTGTTTAGCTTAAATGGCGCTTATTTTTCTGTCGAATTTTGAATTATAGCAATTATAGCAATTCATTTCTTCAGTTATTCGGTTTCTCTTAATTTCATCGCTAATTTATTATCAAAAAATTCTCGTGAATATTAAAAATGCGATTCGTGGATTTATAAATTCGCTGAAAAAAGGAATCGTCGCTGGAATGCTAATTTAAGAAAATTGCTTAATTTTCATGGTTTTTTTAATCATTGGTTTTTTCCTATTGTCTATTTATTTTTAAAAGGCAAAAAAATTGGAAGTTTTTTTATTAAAATTTTGGAAAAATAATTAAACTTTAATCTTAAAAAAAAAGAAATTAAAATTAAACATTGGATATCATAATTTTTAACTTTAATTCGGAGGTTTTCGAATTTGAAATTTTCATGAATTTTCATAAATAATAATAGCAACGATTGTAGTAATCGAAATATTGAATTCGGAGAAATTTTCAGTTGGCTTCGATGTTTTTTCTTATTTAAAATTAGCGACTTGGGAAAATTTGAGGAAGTTTCTTCTAAATGGCTTCGCGCATGAATGGCTTTATTACAGTGTTTTTAAGAGATTTATATATTTATAGGAAGTTTTAGCGCCTCTTAACTTAGACTTTTAATATGATTTTGTAGTGGTTCGACAAAATTATAAGATTATTTCTGCCTTATCACCGATTTCCATTCCTCATCCGCACAAAACAGATAAGCCATTATAATTATTGGAAATCTGGGAAATTCTGAGAACTTTATTATTATATTATCATCGTATCGTTATCATTATTAACGGACCACGAGCCTCTCGAATTTTTTAAATGAAAGATTGATTTTTGCAGGCGGTTTCATTCGATTTTTTCTTCGTAATCTTATTGCATTTACTACCTCTGGTTTCATTGGCTCTATTTAATACGAAATCCCTGGGAGTCACTTGGTGATAGAAGCTCGATTTTCAGCACCATCCATCTCACCATCCATTTTTAATGGCATATTCATTTATTGTCACCAAAGGGACAAAGGGAGAACCTAAATAGATTGTTCTCGATCGAAGCGGAATATTTTCACATCTCGAAATATTTCATTCCCTTTAACCATTAGCATTTTCCTTGATTTCTTTAGTGGAAGTGTATTCAGATTGAATTAAATGGTGATATAAATATTTACCTCAGAATAGCATGGCAACTTTTTATGCTTTAAAAGTTTCCGATTACCACTTCACTAAGCAATAATTTTAGTGAATCCACAAAATTTAAAGGCAGTGATTCCAATTGGATTAAAGAATCCTAAATACTTCCATCCAGCATCTCGTCGCACTGATAATTTCAGCAAATATTCACGTTCATCTAATTTTTTTTATTCTAAAAAAGTGAGCAATCAACAAAGTAATAAAAAACACTGCAAAAAGTATTCTTTGATTTTATCTTTTTGCCATAATTCCCTTTAAATATTCTTAATTTTTTCACATTTTTCCATTTTTAAAATCTATGCGAATAAACAGTAATGAATGACTTTTAAATTGAATTCAATGCATATTATTTTTATTATTGTTAATATTATTGTTATTGTTATTGTTATTATTATTATCACTGTTGTTATTACTATTATCATTACATTATATTATTAATTATCACTACATCACATTATCATTATCACTATATTATTAATTATTATTTTTACTATTATTATTTTATTATTATTACTATTATTATTTTTAAGCAGTCGATTCAAATAAAAAAAGTCGTTTAAAAAGCAGAAAAACAACGATTAAACATCGTTGATATTCTCTCTTATTGCTTCCATTATAATAATTGCTTAATTTTACCTTTTAAAAAGCTATGTATAGTTAAACTCGCTCGACCTGCTATTGGCAAACTTGTCGTAAGCTCACTTGACGATAAAAATACAAGCGGGTCCAGGCCCGATTTTTTATTTAGTTTGGCCAGGGACCAAAGTCCCAACGCTCAACGATATTTGACGAAAATTTGCCCTTTTGGTAAAAATTATGGACTTCGTTGGATGTTTTAAATTCAAAAATAGATTTGTATAATTTGAATCGAATTTTTCGGAAAACACAGGCAATAGTAAATTGGAAATTCAAATTCCAAATTCAATAAGCTATTTTCGTGGACCTTTTTGGATGCCCAACCCGTGGATTAAGGTGTTTCAGTCTCGACAAAACTTTAAAATTACTAGTAAATTTTGCAGTATTACTGCTATTCAACCGTAATTACTCGTACAGTAATGATTTTTCGCTTTATCGCCACAGTATTAACCATTTGCTTCCTTTCAAATTTTGCAGTTTCCTGGCCATTTTCTGTTTACGCGTATAACGAGGTGAGCCACGTTGGTCATAAAATTTTCAATATTTCAACCTCGAAGCTTTGTAAATAAAACTTGAAATTTTACTTTAATCCGTCCGAATTTAGTGAAACGAGTCGGCTAAACTTTGTCATTTTATTATTTTAGCAATATTTTATTTAATATTAATGAATTTTATCGTCTGTGTTCATTTGATTGACAATAGACCGAGTCGAATAATAGTTATGGAGCGTTTTAAGTTGATCGCTGATTTCAGATCGATGAACCGAGAATATCTGACGCTGATTCGATGTTCGTCGCTTTGCCCGAATACTTCCTTGATGGACGTTCGAAGCGAAGTTTCTATGGACTTTACAAGTTTGTTTGTTAAATTTCAGGAAAATTCGTTCATTTTCTTTTCAACGATTTTAATTAAAAAGATATAAAACATTTTAAAATAAATTTTAGAATTATTTTTACAATAAAATAACAATTTTACGACACAATTTTTGAAAATTTTCGTTAAATCTAAAAATTTTTCTTCTGACAATTATGCAAAGGAATAATTTTTATTGAAAAATCTCAATTTCCTCAAATTTTCTTTTTATTCGAATTTTTAGTTAAATTTGAATTTCCTATTTATTTAAATTTATTTAAATGAATTTTTTCCAAAGAAGAAAAATCAAAATCATTTAAATTTCCTTAAATTTTCAATTGTCATTTAAATGAAAAGATTTTAGATGAACAAAATTAAATAAAATTCATCAGACAAATATCTAATATCTAAGCAAACTGTTAGCTACGCTGGAAAGCAACCGTAGGATACGGCCTTAACGTTAATATTGCACTGTGGCTGGTTTACTGCTCGATATTAAGGATGAACCCTGTCACACAGTCCTCTTTCTAAATCACATTTCTATCTATTTTCTATCCTTTCAAAATAAATCTATATTCGTGAATAATATTTAATAATATCACTTCGACATTGAGAAAATTCATTTTCCTAATTTTATAATAATTATAATAATAATAATAAAAACAATAATAATAATGATGAATGAAATATTTATTTCAGAAAGCTTAATGAAGCCAATAAACATCGACTAATCATCCATCGTGGTGACTGAATTTATACGGTCAATTAATACTAATAATATCGTTTTTTTCACGATTCTTAATGCATGAAATGAAAAAATAAATTTTAATTTTCTTCTAAAAAATTCACTTTTCTTTAAAGTTCACAGGTCGAAAGATGATTGTTTAAATATTGTAAAACACTATATTGATAATTGACTGATAATAAAATCGGAATGTCGAAAACGTTGGAGGCGATTACAAAACGACAGTGGAAAAAGGTAACCGCTGAGGTGAACACACCAATTGATAAAAGAATTTGTGGGATAATTTAAGAAAACATTTTTTTTGATTTCTGTGATCGAGGATATTGGCAAAGCACTGCTGAAAGTGGTTTTACATTCGAAAATTATATAAAAACTGTCTTCTTAAAATCCAAATTTACGATAGTCGCAGATTTATTAAATACGAAGAATTTCTGCAAGAAATTAATTCAAAAATATTTTAACGAAAAAACATGAACACTTCTCCGTAGATTTATGGAAATTTTATCGGAACAATAGTTTTTATCCACTGAAAAAAAGAATCTAAAGCTGATAAATATTTTAATTTTTATATTTTAACAAATATAATAAATATTTTAATATTTTTAATATAAATAAATGAAATATTTTTTAAAAGCTCAAAAATATATAAATAAATAAATATGTCGACAATTTTAGTTGAAACTCAAAATTCATTCATCCAATCAGATAAGAGGAAAATGCAAGCAAATAAATATTCACGTCGCATTTCACTCGGGAAATTTTAATTTTCGATGGAAATTAATGAATTGAATCGAAAAAAACGACTATGAAAATTTAAAAAATTATTTTACCATCATGCTCGCGCGTTCTGAAAGTTAAGCCAAGAGCAAAACCAAAATGATGCCGGGAAGTCGCGCGCACTTCTGCGCCCGGAGGACTCTATGGCGGAAGAGCCGTAGTAGTAGGTGAGCCGAAGGAGTGAGTGCAGCGAGCTGTGAGCAGACAAATTTATACAAACCAAAATTATAAATTTAAATAACAAACTAGGTGTATCGATGTTTTGAAAATATTTGCAACAATAAGTTAACACACAATATTATATACGATTATTTCAATAAAATAAGCGAAAAAAATACGTAAAAGAATTATAGCCGCAAAATTATTTTTTTAAAAAACTGTTCTGCGATAACTGAGAAGATTTAGGCTATATGTGAGGGTGGATGCAACCAATCTTACACCATCTGATCTATTCCGATCTGTTTATTATTATCTGGTTTCATTCGATAACGCTTGAGCCTGTTTCAGCAGTTTCTTCGAATTCGTTATCCAGCAAATTCATAATTTTCATTCGTACCTACAACTTTCACCATTATGAACTACTGAAATGTTTCGTAAGGCACATTTAATAAATATTGTTATTAATAAGCCACAAAAAGTTATTTCACAAAAAAGAAAAACCATGAAAGCATTTTTGAAGAAAGTTTTTCCAGAAAATTGAAAATAAGAAATCTAAGTACCAGCAATAATAATTAAGTTTCTTAATTGGTATTCATATTACTCAAATAAGGATTATGAAGGCAGCTGGATTAAAACTGGAATATTTCTATATTATAGCACTTATCATTCTTGGTTCAGCTGGCTTAATAAATTGTTAGGATGGAACTCTTTAGGTTCAATGCGGCAATAATATTATGGTGGAAATAATATTACTATTACTATTCAGCCATACTCACCTTAGATGTGTAATGCAAGTGAGAAATTTTATAAAAGAATAATTTTTTAGGATTGAGAAATATCGAATGAAAGATAGAATTCCACCTTACTTTCGCTACTGCAGGTTAAGAAAATCGAAAATATATGTCGTCGATTTGGTGGAAAGAATTAGATTAAAAACTGTGCAAATGTGAAAATAAACCATTGCTCTTTGAGCATGTCGCATTTTTTGTAGCCTTAGGCCAACAATTCTTCCAAAAAGCATTTCTTCTGAATTTAACCAATCTGTATCAATCGTTGCTCTAACTGATGGTACGGCGAAAGTTTGTATCAAAGGACTACTCTGAACATATTTTGATTTATATTTTTTAATATTTCGAGAACGGAGGCGCAACTGAGTTGAATATGCCGTTGATCGAAGTTTTGAAGTTGGAATAGGCTCGCCAACTCCGTCCTTCGTTTCCGGCACGTTTAATTCTGGTGATTGCACATCGCATATAGACATTGTGATACTCGAATCTGAAGCAAGTGAAATTTGAATTTTTGAATAAAATTTCACCAAATTTTTAATAATCTTGCCTTCCAGTGCATTTTTGGTTGAAATAGGTAAAGTTTTTGACGAAATCGTTGACGATTCATTCGAGATATTCATCGGTTCTTCATTTTTTTCATTATATTCTTCATTAATATTTCCATTTTCAGAGCAAATTGTTTGCGAACTTTTTATTCCACCACACATATCTAAAATTTATTTTTTTCGCACTTATTTTTTCCTTATTTGCAATGAAATTATACAGTGTAGGGCATTTTAAAAATAGTTATTTTTCTTTATTGACAATTTTTCTTCTTTTTCCAACTGCATTCATCATTTCTGGTTTAGCTCTAGCTATTAAGATGATAAGAAAATCATTTAAGGTTAGACACTCCCCAGCATCGGGTGATGGTGGCGATTTACCTATTAGCGACTTCTATTACCAAGAACTTCCCTGGCATATTTGTCCATCGCGACAAGCCAGCAGAGCGAGTTTAACCAGCAATGGTGAGAACTCTAAGAAAAAAGTCCCCAGCACCAACCTGATTTTTTTTTAGATGCAGAAGAGATAAAGTAGTAAATTAGTGAAAATCAGTGAAAAAATACCAATTTTCTTATGATTTTTTAAATTATTTAAAGGATAAGGCTAAATATTTAAATTTACGCCATATGTTACATCAGCCAAGCACCACCGGTTCTATTTCTTTCCCTTGGAAAGAGCGTATTAAAGGTAGAATGTGGAAATCTATGGCTGAATGGTCCCATCGCAATAGTAAGCACAAAAAAATTAACGCCATAATATAATATTTAATGAAAAGTAATACACAAAAAATATGAAATATGGATAAGCTTGCCACAGTCTTCGTTGGCATTTGCTGAAGCTTCTGCAACTGCAAGAATAGTCTCCAAAGTTATAATTTCAGGCTTTATATCCTCCAATGCATCAGAATCGCAGGCACCATAACCTAACAAATGATTTTCTCATTTTTACAGAAATTTGATAATAATAATGTTTATCTTATAAAAATCTAAAATTTGAAATAAATATGAAATTTCAAATCGGAATAATCGAAATAAAATGATTGTACATTCGTTAATATTTTGAGCATGGGCAGCGATTTCAGCAGCATAATCGAAATAATTGCTATCCGAAGCAACAAAAGTACCATTTCTTACGAGCACATTGGTTCCATTAGTTGAATTGGTCGAAGAACCAGTTGGCCTGAAGATTTAACGAGGACTACCAATAGTAAATAGTAGCAAATAATACATAAAGCTGAAGTATTCTTAGGTTCAATATCAAAGCACATGGTACCTATTTAAATTCTCAGCAAAAAGCTCAGCATTTACCTAGCATCTATCGTTTTTCGAAATTTGGCTTTAACTCCTTTACTTTAATAGAATTAAAGTTCCACTGCAGACTCATTTATAATTGCTATCCGAAGGTGATTTTTGGAAGAAAATTTAGTACTTGAAAAATTCTTACAAAGCTCCTTGTAAATATGGATTAAGCCATTCGAGAAGATGAAAATGATTCCATTTTTGAGGTTGCGAGAAATTGTTCGCGACGGCGATTTTGTATTCTTTTCGATAACGATCACGTAATTGTAACCATCGTTTTTTAGCAAATTCAGCTAAAAAGTAAGGTTTTACAAATTGGAAATTGGAAATAAATCCTCAAAAAGTTTTTGAAGATTATACGAAGTGATTAAAATCTTTGCCTTCTCAACTGATAAAACCGTTTTAAATTATTTTATCGCAATAATATTATTAATTAATTAATATTAATGCGTTATTCTTCTTGCGATATGCTTTTTCAAAAGTTATCAGAATGGATTGGTGCTGAAGACACATCTCTACTGCTATTCCCAAGTGGCTCTCTGGCGAAGGGTTCTCAGCCGATCTAAATGGAGAGTGCCGTTAGAAGAAGTTTTCATATCATAAAGAAACGAAGGGCTAAATTGGCAGAGCCGATAGAATCTGAATTTATATTTTTGGTTCTTTATGAACCAATTCATTTCCACGCATTCATATTTGAAGATTCATCAACACCGATTTTTTCTGCAGTTTTGACTATAAATAGCTAATTCACCAAAAATCGAAGCATCAAGGAGAATTTCCCCACATTTCCCTCAACGAACACATTCTTTTAACATCACACCTGTACATCTCCTACCAATTTTATTTGCAATTTCAGCCCAAATTAAGTTACGATCAACATTTTCATATGCACGTCGTTGATTGCAGTACAGCACACGATACTGTTTCACCGTATTGATAAGAATTTCATTAAATGACGGTTCGCCAGGAGGATTCAATGTACTTGTTGTTTGGACACTGAAAATCAAGAATCAGTAGTGGTTCATAGTCCATATCTCATCACCTAATACTATGGTACCTAAGTTGTTGCAGTAAACATTATCGTAATGATTGTAGTAGTCTATATAGAGGTAATAATAAATATTCATGTTATGATCTGACGTGTTCTCAAAATATATTCGTAACATCCATAGCGTATAACCCTGTATTTATCACGAACGAGTGGCATTTAAGGGAACGAATATTAGCATATCAGCCTTAAAGGATTTAACAGCGCTTATCACTAATGGTTTGGTTGGCTCAGCTGACTAAGTGGTAAGGAGCCTCAAAACCACTCAGTCCTCATGCTACTGCTTTTTCCAACGCGGATCTCAGCTAATAAGGAAGAATCCGTAAAGCAAAGAATCCGTTCACCAATATCCATTAAAAAATTAATTTTAATGAATAAAAAAAAGAAAAAATGATTAAAAAACGAACTTATTTATTCGATGAACGTTGTTCATCACTGAAAGCTAATGAATATTATAAAAGTTTTCGGATTTATAAAAAAAGGGAAACGGTGAAAAGATTTTTCTGGATATTAAGGAATATCCTGAAGGTAACAATAGTACTATCGCTGAGCTTCTTCTTCTTTTCGCACATATAGCAGAATCTATAAAACGCGACGCAAGCCGAAGAGGCAAGGCCAACCGGGACCGGCTGTTCTAACCGGCTTCATCGCCACGCCTTGGGTTTACTCTTTCTTTCCGATTGACACACCTTTTCCGGTTTTCCGAAACCACTCCCTATATTCCAGTAATTCTTTTCCTCTTAGTGGACAGAACTCATCGGCCATACTGTTTCCGGTTTTATTCGAAGGTAACTGTCCACTTGAACTCTTTCTTCTCTCCTTTATACCTTTCACCTTTCCATGATTTCCATAATTATCGCACTAATTATCACTTTAGTATATTTCCACTGCCTTTATTATTTTCCATTCCCGGAAAGCATAATTTTCTTAAAATTTTCGAAAAATTAAGAAATACCGAAAGAAAAACCAGTAAAACTTCTTTTTTCCTCTTCGCTGAAATTATCAAAAAAATAAAATCGCGGAAATTGAAATTGCTTTCTTTCCAAGCAATTTTAGCTATCTTCCGGCTTCAGCTATTCGAACTAAACGTTAATATTTCCTAAAATCCTTTTCTTAAGAGGTTTGATATTTCCGGTTTTCAGTTTTTACGATTAAAATCCTCGATTTTGGCTATTTCGAATTTCCGGAATTATAGTTCGGCTAAACCTTTTAACTCAATTTCGCTTTAGAATACTACTGCATTTTTCTGCTCTCTGAAAATTCTCCCCGAATAATTCGCTTTATTTGAATTCTCATCTTAATTCGGATTTTAAACCTTCCACTTTGGGTAATTTTGTTGACTTTTATTCAAAGTGATCGATCCTCTGCGAAAGGAGTCTCACCTTAGCAGTCAGTCAAACCAGAAAGTGTTGTTGAGCGTTGAAAGCAGAATTTCTGCTATTCCGATTTTTCTCGGCTAAATTTTCCATTTTTTCCATATTTTGTAATGGCATTTATGTTGCAATAAACTGGTTGAATGCATCGATCAACAAGTACCAAATGAATTGAACTTTAACCTCTTCCTTTTAGCCTTTATTTTTCTGATATTTTCGAATTCCAATTTTACCCCCCTTCTTTTTCTTATATTTTTCTTGCGTTAATGCATTTTTTCCATCTTCTCAGTCCGAGCAGTTGGGTTTTGACTCTTCGTGGTGTTTAGTTCAATTTTCTTTAGGAAATTTTCCATTTGTATTTACGTATATATGCCTTAGGCAAGGAAAATGGCTTCAGTAGACTCCAGGAACAACATCAGAGATCTCTATCTAGAAGAACGCAAGAATGCTAAGAACCGCACAGAATCCTCAAGTTTCCCAGGTCTCTGGCGGTGAGGAAGGGATTTCTTATGAGTCCTTTTATTGATTTAAACCGTCAAAAAATTCGTACTTATGTTCGCAAAAAAAAGATTTTAATAATATTTGGTGACCTACACTTTTATTCGAAAATTATTTCAGATTTTTATTTAATTTTTCCAATTGAAAAAAATCCATGGAACATATTCACTGCTGGATTTGCGTGATCCATTTGACGTTAGATAAACGTAACTTTTCAAAATTGGTTATTTCATTTGTCGCGAATTTTCATGTAAATTTTAAAAAATTTTCCCAGCGTTACTTACGTGAATTGAATAAAAATCACGTGATTTGTGGAACGTATATTCAAAGATATAAAATCGATTAGTTTCTTTTTTTTCTTTTCATAAATGAGTTATAAAGCGTTGCGCGTGTCCCATTTATTTATCCGATGCATCGCTTTATATTCATTATAGATTTCATTTCGTTCGAGACAAATTGGTAATTTCATAGGAGCAAACGTTGTTGCGTTTAATCGATTTTTTGTCTTTTTTTCGTCCATAGTTTTATGTCATTTTGAGAGGTTAACGTGGGATCACGTGTAAAAATAATTTGTCACGTGTGAGGGGCAACTTAAGGATAAAAATTGACTTTCACAAATTTAAATTTATATAAATTTATTAAATTTTTAAATTTGTTTCCAGTTTTTTATTTAGATTAATTTTTTCCTAAATCTTTTATTTATTTTAGTATTTTAAGAAAAAGTAAGAATTTTTCGAAATATTTTAATCAGTTTAATTGCTTTATTTTTCAGAATTGTTCGAATAAAATTGTTTCTCTTATCACTTTATTTTTTGCATTCGTACGGTCCTCCTTTTTTCTCTTTTTTTTTTCATTTCTATAGTCCCAGTTTTTAACGTACAATTAAATCCCTATAAACTTCACGAATTTTTAACTAGAAATGGAGTCACCGTTTTGGTTCTTTTTGGTCCACGAATGCGGGATCGGTGCAAAAAAAATGGTTCATCCGATTGCTTATCAATTGCTTAGAACCCTTTTAATTTTATCAGAATTTTATTAACCAATCAAATTTTTTATTGAACATTTTCATGAATTGTTTTCTGGCGGTTTGTGTTCTTCTAACAGTACACATCGAGGGGTGCAAACGGGCGGCATTGAGCGCTGATGTTGCTGATGTGCTCTCGGCAAAACCTGCCTTTCGAAAATGCGGCTAATGCTGGTGGCCTTCCTAATTGGCAAAACTGGCAAATCTAACCAGAAATATCTGATTTGTTTGAATGCTTTGAGTAGTGAGTGGGGTTGATCACTAGAGATAGAAAAATACAGGGAGGCCACCAATACCACTTGGATTTTTCGATTTCTTCTGGAACCGAACCCTTGTTGTTCAGCTTCAGTTAGAGCTGCAAGAAAGCCTTTTTTTAGATTTTTAATTTTTATAAATTCGCTGATGTTTCGATTTTACATATTTTATTTTGAAAACTATTTTCCATGATTTTATGGAGAACACTTAAGATTCAAACCATGGAAGAAATCTAGAAGATCCTCTCCGTGGTTATTAATTCGTTATTCCCTCTGCCCCAGGTACCTGTAAAAAATGTTCCCTAACTTCTCTCATCGCTACTTTTTCCATTATATTCGCCCAGACTGTCTCGTCGTCTAGTTTTTTTGCAAATTTTTGTTTCTGCCATTGATTTACCTTGTCTCTCCAGTTTCAAATTATGTTAATCATACATTAATCATTTGGTATATATTTGCCTTCTAGTACCACAAATTAACACCAAATATTTTCACTTTTATTAATCGGCTCATTTATATTAAGCCCACAGTGGGTGTGGCCTCAACTTGGATTCCCGCCTATTTTCTCGAAATATTTTAGGGAAAAATCATTTGTTTCCTTATAATCATTAATTTTTTCAGGTGTGCTAACTGAATCGATTTGAAAAAAAAGAACAATGTCACTTGATGAAATAAATGCGAATAATGCGACAAACTATTCATCGGAGGACCATGGTAATATTTTTTTGAATTTCGGTAATGGTACTTGTGTAATGACTAACAAATAGGTGCATAACGTATAATCTTTTAGAGGAAAAATCAACGCTTAGGCGTATTTTAACCTTTTTTTCTCTATTATCTCTTTATTATTAGCAATTATCGATTTTTAAGTTTTTTTTAAATTTTTAATAAAAACAAGAGAAGAACAATATAAATGAGAAAGCGATACAAAATGAATGATGAAGGTCACATTTATTTATCCAATGCATCGTCTTTTTTTCTTTTCACCTTTTAAAGGATAATTTATTTTTTTTCTTAAATATTTGATTAATATTTAAAATATTTGATCCTTTTTTTAAGTATGTACCATTTTATGCGTAATTATAGCAAGAACCAGCGCTAACCATTTCTCATCGCTGATTCTTAGTACGGTGAGAAATTTTTGATGGGAGAGGGGATACCTGGTGACAGAGGCAGATGAACCTTCAGCACCATTTAGATTTTTTAATAACAAATTTATATATACGGAAGGCAAAGCCCTAACATTTGAGGAAGTGGTGCTTAAGTATAATTTCAATATGTACCTTTTTGCACGTATTTATATGTCATTTCAGAAATTTTTTAAAACTTTCAAAGATGGTTTTTTATCGAAATCTTCCTTGCCAAAATTAATCATTTCTGTAGAGCAGATCGATTCTATATTACTGCACAACTTTTGTTGAATTTTTCATTTTTTTTAAGTTTTTGAAGTTTATATGATTCCGAATATTCATTATGACATTTATCATTCATCATTTTACATTGTTAAAAAAATTTTTTACTGTGAAAATTCTTTTTGTAGAAGAAACAATGGAAGAATCATCGATGGTAAGTGGTAATGACGTTGAAATGGGTGAAGAAGAAAATGAACAAGAAGAAGATGATGCACTCGATGAAACTGGCAAGAAATTCGCTTTTTTTTAGTTTTTAATTTTGAAATTTTTAATTTAGTAAATTTTTCATTACTTTATATTTTAAGATTATTTAATTTTAAAATATTTGAAAATTTTATCCTTTTTTATTGTTTTTTGCAAAAAATAGAATTGGGTTATGTAAATGATGTGAAAATTTATCGTAGGAAATTTAACATTGAAATCCTTGTTTAATCAAAGAATATCATTAATCTGTATGCAAAGTGGTTCAGTGAATTATTTAACGAAAATTTCTCGAAGATTCACCAGTTACTTCTCAACTCACCTTTTGCGGATTCCGATTTAATATATTCTATTCAATAGAGTAGAGTAGAGTGTTAATTTTTAAAATTTAGTGTCGGAATCCCGTTTTTTAAAAAGAAAGAGGAATTCGAAAAAAGGCAATAAAATGAAACGAAGTCGAAAGCAAGAATTAGTTATCGAACCAAATATGAGTTCGGCGGAACTTTGTCAGCTTTTCGGTATGAACGATGTACAACTTCAGTTCACCGAAGAAGACCATAGTGCAATTACAAATGCCAAGGTTAGCATTTTTAAATTTATATTTTTTAATTTATATTTGTCCATTTTAGTTTTTTGGTTTAGCTCATTGCCTTACGTTATGCTTTGCGGAATAATTTCGGAATTGTTTTTGGAATAATTTTTCAACAATTTTTTATGGAAAAATTTTTCAAAAATTTAAATTTTTTAATAAGAAATTTTACAAATATTTTATGTTATTATTATTGCCATTTTTTTACATTTTTCTTACATTTTTTATAAGAATTAGGATATTTTTTATAAGAATTTTTTATAAGAATTCTTTTGTTTTTTATAAGATATTTTTTGCATATTAAACACTATATATATTTTTAATTTAATTTATGATTTGATTATAGATCGCTACTGATTTTTTAGAATTATTTGTTTTTCTTATTAATTTTACAAATTCATTATTAATTAATAAATTTATTATTATTTACTATTAATACAATATTCATTAATTATTCATTAACTAATGAATATGCTTAAATCATATGTGGTTTAGGCAATGTTTGGGCATTTTAAGGAAATGGAGCATGAAGATATTAAGAAAATGTAGTGAGGCTTGAGAGAATGTTTTTTGAAGCGAAGAATAGGATGGCAGCATCTCTATTCCATGATCGCAGAGTTACACAAATATTTTTTATATAAGTGCCACCTTGTACTTATCTATAAGAAGGTGAGTGGGATCTGATGGATGTTCAGTCAATAACCACAATTCTGAACGAAACCTAGAGCCTTCAGGTGTAGATCTGAAAAGTGGCACTAAAACTGAATTGTTGAGAAAATACAGCGGTTCTCCATGGAATATATCGACAAATAGCTGAGGTGATTAATTGAGAAATCCTGGCTGGGGTTAAAAAAGCTGGAAAGCTAAAAGTTAAAAGCTAAAAGTTGACTGATTGATCATGACAACAAAACAGGTACCATGTACCTGAATATCGAAGTGAGATACTAACGCATCATACAGAACTCTTAAGATGCAGATTGCGTAGAAAGTTCTCTCAGAGACTGTCGATTAAAGGTAACGGTAGGATATAAGACAAGAATAACATGTGGTATAAGGAAGTAGCTGGCATTGTTTACAGGAATATTTGGTTACCAGATGACATCAGGAATAAGGAATAGGAGACTAAAAGAGTCAATGGTGTATGGTGTTCTGATCTGTGATTCTTAAGGCAGAAAATGGTGACAGACTCCAAGAACAGTACCAGAGATCTTTGTCCAGATGAACATACTGTTAGGGATAGCTAAGATAAACTCCCAGATGATAGAGGATCTTTGTTAGGTTGAGGGTATATTTTATAATATTAAAATAATAATAATTATATAATTACAGTTATCTTATTTACGGTTTTGACCGATTTATTTCTGTAAAAACTTTCCAGTTTTTCTAATTTAAAATGCTTTCCTGGAAGAACTCAGCTTGTTCTTTAAAAATCTTTTGGAATGAAAAATTTTTTAGAGAAAAAAAAGGAATTTTAATTTTTAATTCTTTAAATTCTTTAAATTGATTTTTTGTAATATTTATAAAAATTGGTGAAAATGACGTTAAAAGGTGCGATAAAGGACAAATAAATTAATAAATTAGATCAGTGAATATATAATTTCTGATAAATGCCTATTTATATGAAAAAGTTATTTTTTTTATAGACATTTAATGCCCGAGTTCGTCCTATAATTCAAGCTGCAAATATGAAGGCTTTATCAGTTCGAATACAGCAAGTTGTTTCGGTGAAATATCGTGAATATCAAGTTAGAATTTTCTTTATCAACATTATTTACAATGAGAATATAATTATAATTGATATTGATATAACTGATATGAGATAATTTAACATTTGTTTTGTTTGTTTCTTTCATTAGCAATTAAATATAACTGTCTATTCATATCGCTTATCACAGTTTTCTTTCTTTTTCTTTCTCAGATCAGTTCATTTGTCTTTTTTTTTTTTAAGTTCGATATTTTAATTTATAAATTTATTTTAATTTATAAATAAATCCAATCTTAATGATTTATAAATAAGCTAGTTATCTTTTTTTGCTGGATTAATGCTGAATTGAATTAAGGAAGATATGGCGTCTCGCGGTCGAATAATTGGTAATACTACTCGGAAATCAAGAAGTGATACATCTGGTGAAAAAGTAGTTGCTCCAATAAAAATAAGAATTAGTGCACGAAAGAAGAAGCGAAATGAAGATGAAGATGACGATACCAATCGTAATCACATTTCATTTTTTTTATCAAATTTAATTGATGAGTGATCAATATATTGAAATATCAAATATTTATATAGATGATAGTGATCAAGAATTTGAACATTTGCTGAAGGAGCATGAAAAGCAACTTGATGAAGAGGAAAAAGAGAAGGAAGAACGTAAGGCTGCGAAAGGTCGAGGACGAAAAGGTCAACAAAGAAAAAGAAAGAAGGGAGATGATGGCTACGAGGTTGTAAGCCGTTGTTATCTTGTATTTTCTCGTAAATTTTATTCATAAAGCAGGTATTATGTAAAGTCTGAGAAATTCTTATTGCTCTATGCTTTCTCTCTTTTAAATAGAGAAATTCAGACCGATCATCAGGATTATTGTGAAGTATGCCAACAAGGTGGTGAAATTATTTTATGTGACACTTGTCCTAAAGCTTACCATATGGTGTGCTTGGATCCTGATATGGAGGAGGCACCTGAGGGAAGGTGGTCTTGCCCTAGCTGTGAATCTGCTGGAATCCAATTCAAGGAAGAAGATGAAGAAAAAAAAGGGACAATAAATATGGAATATTGTCGTATTTGCAAGGTTCTTTTGCCTAATATTAATATATATTTATAAAAACATATAACACATTTATAACATTTTTTCTATAACATTAGTTTAATAGTTTAATAATAGTTTAATATTCATAATATTCAGATAATTATTATATTATAGGAAGGAGATTATTTGCTCTATTGTACTACTTGCCCGAGCTCATTTCATGCATATTGCATCAGTCCTCCTCTTACTGAAATACCTGAGGCTGAAGGTTGGCACTGTCCTCGCTGTGAAGTACAAATATGTCAGGAGCCGAAAAATCGGCCGGAAAAGGTTCTTTCTTGGAGATGGATTGAAATTGAATATCCAGCGGCAATGGCTGAAGAAGAATTAAAGGTTAAGATTCTTTGGCTTTTTTCTCCGTTTATCTATTGGTATAAATGTTAGAGTATTATTTGAAAAATTTTAAGACATTTCAAGAAATGGAAGGGCGTAAAATAGCGCTAAAGCCATTGAAGCCTATGAAACCTCGTCGAGAGCGGGAACTGTTCGTGAAATGGAAATATATGAGCTACTGGCATTGTGAATGGGTCAACGAAGTTGTACTTGATGTCCATTTTCCACAGGTACCTATTGAATTTATATTATATGATTCTTTT
Organism: Dracunculus medinensis; assembly: GCA_900625125.1. NCBI lineage: Eukaryota > Metazoa > Nematoda > Chromadorea > Rhabditida > Dracunculidae > Dracunculus > Dracunculus medinensis. The sequence continues at coordinate 171,813 of UYYG01001166.1, forward strand.
ATGTATATACGTATATATACATGATATATATGTACCAGAATATCTTGGCATATGGCTTAAATCCTCTTAAACGACAGATTCCTCAGAAAATTGTGGAGAATAATAAGGAAAAATCCTGTGGAATCCAGATAGATAAACAAAAATGAACCAATCAGCCAGATATTGTGGTAGTTGGCAAGAATCAGAAATCAGTATTATACAATCAGTATCAGTATTATCAGTATTTTCTAATAAATATGGCAATACCAAGCCTCAAGAATATTAAAAAGGAGAATATAAAAAGTTAGATAACCACCAGATGCTGAAAGAGGAACTAGAGAAAATGTGGAAAGTAAAAGTAATTAGTGATAATTGGAGCATTTGCAATTATGACTCCTAAACTAAAAAATTTATATATCGCCTCTAGGAATAACGTAGCGGCTGAATTAGTATGGAATGCAAGAACAACAGCTTGAATTACAAGCAAACCAGTTAAAAAGGCTTTTGGATCAAAATCTGGAATTTGATGGGATAATACTATTAGAATAAAAGTGGCCCAATAGATTTCAAGAACAGCTCAGAGCTCTCTGTTCAAGAGGAGGAAAAGTTAGCAATGCTAGCAATCAAGATCCTAGTCCTTTCGCAAACGATCCGAGATGGGAAATTACCTATAATCCTTACAGATGTAAGAAAAGGTTTTTTTTAAATTATATATGAGCCTTTAGTATTTGCGTATGTATTGGCGGAAAATGGATCCTGAGACACCACCGGAAGTGGATGATGGTAGTCAAGAAGATCTACAAACTGGTCAAATTGAAGGTAAAGAGAAGGAGGCTGATCCTCATAATTTAGAAGAAAGGTTTTATCGTTACGGTATGTTCAGCCAGTTTTCTTGGTATATTTTTAAATTAAAGTGATTTTTTTCTAATTTAGACCAATTGAAAAGTTTTTACAAATGTATATTTTATAATTTTTACAATATTTATAGTATAAATTTATAATATAAATTTACAATATAAAATATTGCACAATATTTTATAATTTATGATTTTTTGGTCAGGTGTAAAACCAGAGTGGATGCAGGTGCATCGCATAATCAATCATGTACAGTATGGCAAAACTCAGTTTGATTATTTGGTCAAATGGAGAGAATTAGTATATGAACAAGCAACTTGGGAGCGTGATGATTTTGAAATTATTGGCTATGAGGAAGCTATCAATAAATATTGGCTCCACAGGTTCATTTTTACTTTTATTTTTATTTTAAAAATTGGAAATTCATCGTTCCATTTGCCCTATTTAAAAAGTGATAGAATTATTCAATTCTTCTATTCTTTTATTGGATGATTAAATTATTTGAATATTGTCGCCGCACGATATTTTTATTTTCGCAGTGAATTATCTTTATCTTGCAGGGAGCGAATGAATGGGGACGTTATTCCTAAGCACATTGGCAAGAAATTAAATTTAAAAAAACAAGATGATAATACTATGGAAGAGGATGAAGAAAGTAGGAGAAAAAAAAAGAAAGAAAAAGTGGATGTAAGTTTTAATTTTTACGAATTACTTATTGCTCGAAATTTTTTCATTTCCATTTCAATCGTAAAAATAATCGACCACCGTTCTTTCGAACTTTGCATAATTTTGCATTTTCGAATTCATAAATGTTTTGTTCATCGTTTTGTTCAAATATTTCCCTTATTTTGCGAAGCAGTACTAAAAAGAGATATTACAGTTGCGCAAAAAGTACGAAGTACAACCTGATTTTATCACGGAAACTGGTGGTAAATTACATGACTATCAGTTAGAAGGTGTCAATTGGCTCCGGCATTGTTGGTCACAGGGAACAGATGCTATATTAGCAGATGAAATGGGTCTCGGCAAGACAATTCAGTCCATGGTCTTTCTATATTCATTGGTCAAGGAAGGTCATACAAAAGGACCCTTCTTGGTAAATTAGTAAATTGTTGAAATTCTCTAAAATTTCTAATTTAGAAAAAATTTTAAGCTTTTTTCTGGCAAGTTTGAAGATAAAATTGATTGTCATATTTATTAGTCGTTTATTCACTTTTTGTTTATTGTTTAATCCTTTATTTTTTTCGAAAGGAACTTTTTTCATAGGTGGCAGCTCCTTTATCTACGTTGATAAATTGGGAACGAGAAGCTGAATTTTGGTGTCCTGATTTTTATGTTGTGACTTATGTTGGTGATAAAGACAGCCGTACCGTCATTAGGTTGGAATTTTGAAAAAAAATTCATAATTAAACTTTTTTATCACATCTTTTCATTTTTCATTTCCTTTTTCAGAGAACATGAATTTTCTTTCATCGAAGGAGCAGTCCGTGGAGGTCCGAAAGTAACGAGGATGAAAACTGATCAAGGAATCAAATTTCATGTGCTTTTAACCTCTTATGAACTCATCAATATTGACAAAGTATTTCTTTATTGAATTTATTGTTTATTCTTATTGTTTTAATTTTTCAGCTTGTTTTTTTTTTTGCTTTCTTTTTTTTGCTACTTTTATAAAATTATTTAGACCATATTATCTTCGATTGATTGGGCAGGTCTTGTTGTTGATGAAGCCCATCGTCTTAAAAATAATCAGTCATTGTTCTTTCGAACTTTGCGTGACTTTCGAATTCATTATCGTTTATTATTAACTGGGACACCATTGCAGAATAATTTAGAAGAGTTGTTTCATTTGCTCAACTTTTTATCTCCAGATAGATTTTAGTGAGTTCCACTTTTCGATATTTTTTCTTCAATTTAATTGAATTGCTTATCTCTCATTCTTTGCATTTATATTTTTCTAAAAGAGACTTTCTAAATAAGTCATTATGCAGTGATATGGATTCATTTACCCATGAATTTGCTGAGATATCGAAAGAGGATCAAATTCAAAAACTACATTCACTTCTTGGGCCCCATATGCTTAGGCGATTAAAATCGGATGTCTTATCTGGGATGCCTTCTAAAAGTGAATTAATTGTTCGCGTTGAACTTTCGCCAATGCAGAAGTGAGCATTTTATAAAAATAATTCAAGAAAATGAAGAAAAAAAAAATAATGGTATTTTTAATAGCGGTGTCAGCATATTTTCAGGAAATACTACAAAAACATATTAACTAGAAATTTCGAAGCCTTGAACCCCAAAGGCGGTGGTACTCAAGTCTCATTGCTCAATATTATTATGGATCTCAAAAAATGTTGTAATCATCCATATCTATTTCCAAAAGCGAGTATTGAAGCACCAAAGCATAAAAATGGGATGTATGAAGGAACTGCTTTAGTGAAAGCATCAGGAAAATTCATCCTTTTGCAAAAAATGCTGCGAAAATTGAAAACCCAGGGTTACTTTTTTCCTTTGTTTTTGATTTCAAGCATCTTTTTAGAAAGAAATATATTGTATTACGTATTGATATGGATTCATTTACCAGTGAAATTTGTTGGGATAAATTGTATTATTTTCAGAGTTAAACAAAAGATCATATTACAGGTCATCGAGTGTTAATTTTTTCTCAGATGACAAAGATGTTAGATGTTCTAGAAGATTTTTGTGAAAATGAGGGTTATAAATATGAGCGAATTGATGGTTCAATTACTGGTCAAGCACGACAGGATGCTATTGATCGTTTTAATGGTTCATTTTTAAATAAATTTATTGAAAAATATATTTAAAGTACTTTTTTAGGTGATTTTTAAGCTGATCGTATTTACGGCAAATAATTTCAGCACCAAATGCTCAACAGTTTGTTTTTTTGCTTTCAACAAGAGCAGGAGGATTAGGTATAAATCTCGCCACTGCCGACACTGTTATTATCTACGATTCTGATTGGAATCCTCATAATGATATACAAGTATTATATATTATTTGTATTGTTTTTTTATATTTAATATAAATCAACAAAACGATTTTGTTTGCTCCTCGACTAATTTTTAACTAATGAGTGATCACAAAATAACCACAGGATGGTTTTATCGTTTTTTTTTCGGTTCATATTTTATTTTAGTGACACCTTATTTTAGGCCTTCAGTAGAGCACATCGAATTGGTCAACAAAGGAAAGTATTAATTTATCGATTTGTAACTAGGAATTCAGTAGAAGAACGAATTACTTCAGTGGCTAAAAAAAAAATGCTATTAACTCATTTGGTAGTTCGTGCTGGAATCGGCCAAAAAGGGCCGTCAATGAGCAAAAGCGAGTTAGATGATGTACTTCGTTGGGGAACGGAGGAACTCTTCAAGGTTGGAGAAATTTTATTTCTCTTAGGAAAATAGGTTTCTAAATTTATGAGACCTTTTTAATAAAATATCAATATGGATTTAAGGAGGATGAAGCATCAACAGAAACTGCGGATGGAGAAAAAAAAGCAAATGAACAAGAAATTATATGGGATGATGAAGCGGTTGATGCCTTGCTAGATCGTGCCAGTGGTGAAGCGAAAAGTGAAGGTGATGGTGAAAAGAAGGAACATTGGACAAATGAATATTTATCATCATTTAAAGTAGCCCAGTACACTACTCGAGAAGCTGATGAAGAAGAACCTGATGAAGAGGTAATTTTTAATATTACTGACGGTGGAGTTATGATGTTATTTTCAAACACTTGGCTTTATCTTTTTCAAGGATGATACAGAAGTTATCAAAGAAGCTGCTCAAGAAGCTGACCCCGATTATTGGGAGAAACTACTGCGACATCATTATGAACAAGAACAGGAAACTCAAGCTCAAAAATTGGGAAAAGGGAAGCGTGTGAGAAAACAAGTAAAATTTTTTTTAGTTATTTTAATACTATTAAATTTTAAGATCATTTAATAGAATTTAAAATGAAATAAAATAAAATGGCATAATAAATAAATAAAATAAATGGATTCAGGTCAATTATGCATCGGAGAATATGCAACAGGACTGGCAGCAAATGCAGTCGAATAACGACGATTTTTCGTCATCATACAGTGGTGAAAGTGGTCGTTCTGATGGCGAAGGCGAAGATGATGAATTTGATAATAATGCGCAAGATAAAAAGAAGCGTCATCGTGATCGTAATGACGAAAAGTTGCCGCCTTTGCTTGCACGTGTTAATGGACAGCTTGAGGTCAGATACATCTTCATTAAATTCTTTTACTCTTATTTCTGCAAGTTCTAGGAAACATTAATTTTTTTAAGGTACTTGGTTTTAATCCGAGACAAAGGAGAGCATTCTATAATGCGGTTATGCGATGGGGTATGCCTCCTCAAGATGCGTATCAATCTCAATGGCTTGTGCGAGATCTTAAGGTGTTTTTTACGATTTAAGAATTTTCAAAATCGTGCTTATAATGTGCACATCTTTTTCCAATTCAAATTTTTTTTTAAGGGAAAGTCAGAACGCGCTTTCAAGGCATATACATCATTATTTATGCGTCATCTTTGTGAGCCGGGTGCCGATTCTCAAGAATCTTTCAATGATGGAGTTCCCCGTGAAGGGTTAAATAGACAACATGTTCTCACTCGAATCGGAATCATGTCGCTTATTCGTAAAAAAGTTCAAGTAATTGTTTTTTATTGATTAATTCGTGTTTTATGCAGTGGTTCATTCACCTTTCGTGTAACAAGATTTACTTTATCTTATTTTAAAATTTAAAGAAAATAATGAAAATAATCTGAAACAGGAATTTGAAACAAGCAATGGTGAATGGTCGATGCCTGAAATACGAGACCGTGTTACACAAAGCTTTGATCCTGAAAAAGACGGACCCGGTGCTAAAACGGGATCTAAAGCTTCCAGCCGTTCAGCAACTCCAGCGACAACAAAGGACATCACTCCAACACCAGAATACGTTGGCCGAGTTTCTGTTTCGCTCATTTTTTTTCTAAAATGGGCTCACCATGGTTTTGATTAAGCTCGCTCCTATGGTTTATCGAGGCAAACATTGCTTTCTTTTGCCATAGAGTAATTTGGACTGAAGTTAAATCGCCAGCATCACTCAGATTTTTAAGTGTTTTATTATAAGTGTTGAATTATAAGTGTTTATTCCTGCAGAAATCGGCAATGGCACTCGCAAATAACAATCCTTTAATCTTATTTTGTTTAAGCTATCAATTATTTGAAAGTTAAAACCGAATAAGTTTGATAAAAATTTTTTTCCGTTCCTGGTTTATATTTTATATTTTCAAAAATTTTTTTACGCCAATGATCGATAACGCGTGTCATATGATTTTGTATCATATGCCGTAAAAAATCTTTTTTTATGAATAATTCTTCAATGGACTGAATTATTAAATTATCCTTGATTAAACGGCACAGTAAAGCATTAATTTTGGGCGAAGAACGAAAAAGAGGATTGTTTTTCGCAAAGGCATAATGCAACAAAAAAATTTTAAATGATTTTAAAAGGCGAATCTGAGGCGTTGTTAATCGTTGAAAATAGGAATTGATGATTTTTAGTCGTCTCATCATTTTTTGTCCTAATCTAAAATTGTCTACTATTTAACCAAATTTCATATAAATTTTTCGTTGATTTTATCGAGAGTTAATCAAATTCAGGGAAATAATGGGACAACAACGAATGGTGAGGAAAAAACCAGAAAAATTGAAAAAGAGACTGAGAATATTCATGAAAAGTCTGCAAACGAAGAATTGGTGTCGAAGAAGTCTAGATATCCGCGACCACCATTTAAATTTAATATAGCAGATGGTGGATTCACTGAATTACATACATTATGGTTGAATGAGGAAAAAGCTGCTGTTCCTGGTAATGAATATGAAATATGGCACAGGAGACATGATTATTGGCTTCTCGCTGGCATTGTCAGGTACATTATTGAATTTGAGAATTTAATTGGAATGAAATTATTGATTTGCACCAAATTTTTTTCTTTGTAGTTATGGCTATGGTCGATATCAAGATATGCAGAATGATCCAAGGTTTTCCATTATCAATGAACCATTCCGTACGGAACAAGGAAAAGGAAATTTCCTTGAAATTAAGAATAAATTTCTTCAGCGTCGATACAAGGTAGATTTAGTGGATTTCAGTTCTCTTAGAGCAATGGGTATTTAGAGCGAAATTTAACACTTCATTCTTTTGTTGTTTTCGAAACTGTTCTGTTTTTTCTTTTTTCTGTTAATTATTCTTTATTACATCCTTCTAGTGCTTTGTTTAATCGGTTGGTTAAATGCTCTTTAATTCTTCAGAGTATGATATGTTATAAATATAACTATGAGAGAAGGAAAATTAGTCATATTTTCAGTTGCTGGAACAAGCACTCGTAATCGAAGAGCAGCTTCGTCGTGCGGCATACCTAAATTTGACTCAGTCAAACGGTGATGGAACACAACAGCTTAATGAACGATTTGCAGACATAGAATGCCTCGCAGAAAGTCATCAGCATCTTGCGAGAGATAGCATGCAAGGCAATAAAAATGCAAGCGCCGTACTTCATAAGGTTATTTTTAGTAAATATTGTCGATTCCTCATACAAAAGAAAATATAAAGCTCCTATTTAATTTGAAAAGTATATTTCAGGTTTTGAACCAGTTGGAAGAATTACTCTCAGATATGAAGTCAGATGTTTCTAGATTACCTGCTACTCTGGCTAAACTTAGGCCCGTCACTGAAAGATTAGGCATGAATGAAAGATCGTTCGTTTTTCTTGAATGAAATATGGATTTTGCTTTGAAATATTTTCTTCTGTTTTGTTTTGTTTTGGTGGTTCTTTCTTGAATTATCAGAATTAGAAAATAAGTCCTATATGCTCAAGTGATTTTTTATTTTAACATTAATTTTAATTCTCAGAAATTAAGTTTTTTTTACAGTAAATAGAAAGTTAATTTTTCTCTCAGCATATTGAGTCGATTGACAACTCGTGACACGGAAGCAGCTTCTGGACAGAGTCCACTTCCGCCTCCTGGACCGTTTGTAACACCAACTCTTGGCCAGCAATTATCGGGCATTCAACCTAAATTTGCGGCTTTAACCAAAAGTTCTGTTGCTGAAGCTGCTGCTGCTAAGCAGAAAGAGGAAATGAAAGAGGGTATCTGCTTTTTTGCTGAATTTTTTTGAAGCGAATCATATTTGAGTATTGTCTCTTTAAATTCCTACATCTTTGATTGTTGTCGTTCTTCAGAATCATTTTTTAATTTAATAATTTAATAATTTGTTATCATTTCTCAGATTTTTCATTTTAAAAATATAGAATATTTAATTTTCTCTAACTTTTCCATTAAATGATTTGAAATTTTAGAAGAAACCGGTGAAAATTTAAAGGAAGCGAAAAGCGAAGAAAATGAAATACTGGAGTCGAAAGAAGATATAAAAGAAGAACCAATGGACTGTTCGATGCCCTCAGAAACTACTGCCACAGCTATAGCGGAAGGCGATATTCCTATGGTAATATCATGCGAAACGACTGGTGAAGGCCCATAAATATTATTCCCAATATTTGTATGCTAATGTTATATTTTACGTCATATTAAATTATCTCATTTTTTAGTTTATTTCCAGTTCATTTCAACTTTTTATTATGGCTAACCAGCTATCACCATAGTTTTTGACATCCAACAATGACTCATAAATATTGTTGTATAGCACCTGATCTGGACATGATTCACCTACTGGCTCCAAAGTATTTCAGTTGTAGGTTAAATTGTTTCGGCTTAATTATTTATAATTCTTTTTGTTGGAAATTAAAGTGCAAATAGTTTTTGCACTGGCATTAATTTATTATTATTATAGATTTTATTATTTTATTGTTCATTTTATCATTACAGATGTATAATAAACTTTTGGGAAGTTTTTATTTTTTGTAAAAATGTTTAGAGGATTCTTTTTTTTTATTGTTCATTTTTTAATTGTAATCAGATATTTTATTCTTATATGTATTATCGAAATAAATAAAATGAATTTCTACGTCTCAAAAAATCTACACGTGAAATAACGTAAACTCAAGTCAAGGCGTGAAATGTACACTGTTCGAGGTTTAGGAGGAAAAGTCAGAAAAGAAGCGGCACATCGAGAAGGGTCGTTTCAGCGTGACGTTCGGTTTGCACGAGCCAGAAGGGCATCAGCGCATCGCAAGAATTTCGCTCATCACCTCGAAAAACCTATCTAACACTTCTCATGTGTGGGTTTGTCGTGTGTTCCATGAATTTGCGCTGAACGCGAATTATTAAACTAATTCGCAGCTTCAGCCACCTGATGCTGATTTAAAAATTTTTATTTGCCGAGACTTTGAAAGCTAATTTGTAGCTTAGGTTCCTTAGGCCGTTTCAATTTTGATTTAAAGTCGAACCCATTTTAATTAAAAATCTATTAAATTAGTTTGAAAGTGTTTAAGTTCCGATTTAGTGGGGTTCCATAAACTTTTTCCTTTTCATTTTATTTCTCTTACGTTCAGAAAGAATGAATTAACTGCAAAGAAAAACGTTGTTTGACTTATTCATTTCCATTTATTTAAAAAAGTAACGAATTAGAAATTAATTCTATTTTCCATCTGTCGCTGTGTTACGCTCTAATTTATTGTACTTAAGTTCAGATTCGCTTTCAGTAAAAGTTTCTCGTTTTGCTAAGGTTTATATGCGTTTAGAGAAGTTCGCAGTGGACAATCCGAGCGGATGCGAGGCCAAGCGAAGTACCATGGAGAACCTGGATCTGCGCGGGTTCGTCGTCATTAGCGGTTCGTTTCATGTTCATGTTTAGTTTCATTTGTAATTATCGCTGTTGCAGCGATTAATGGAAGTATTTCCAAAAGCTTATCGCATTGACTTATGTCGAGGTTATTGCTCGAAATCTATGGAAAGCGCTTTTATTTCATTGGAAATCCAAGTTTCTTTCATTTCACCGAACAATTGTGCGTTTTTATTGTTTAATGGAAATATTTTGAAATTTTTCTTACTAAAATTGGTCATTAATTTCGAAAAATTTAAAGTTTTCATTTTGAAATTCGTAGTTAAATTTGAAATTCATTTTTAAAAATTTTTCTATTTCAGATAATTTGCAATTTAAAGGCGAACCGTTATGGATAAATTTGTTGATGAAGGCAGCGAAAAAATCTGATAATGTGCGAGTTTTTCTAACGAATACGTGGAAGGAAACTTTTGAACGTCGCTATCCAATGTTAGCGAAATTTGATATGCATTTTAATGAAGTGGATTCTATTTATGATATTGATTCAGTTAAATTAGAAAGTGATGGTAATCGACGTTTGGCATATTTTATTGATTCCATCGATCGCGATTTTTTGGATTTCGGTGAAAAAATCGTAGCGCATCTCGCCCAGTTATCCAGTAAATTTTTTATCTTGCGACTTGCTTTTCATTTCAAAATTATTAGTAATTTTTTTAATTTGAAGATTTTTTCCTACAAAATTAAAAAAGTGCGAGAAATCGATAAAAATTTCAGTGAACAAATATATATTATTTATATGCGAGATTTGTAATTTAATATTCGATATTACTGCGCTACATTGGTGAAGTTTTGGCAGTTTCACCAGTAGCCTTGGAACTTTCTCTATTAGTTAGATTTCCTTATGAATTGTATCAGTTTACAATGTTTTTGTTTGTCGCTGAATTTTTAAATTCGCGGTTGAATCGGCTTTATTTGAAAGGCGAATATGTTGATTTCATATGATAAATATTGGCTCTTTCAGAAAGTTCTGCTTTGTCGTTTATTTTGTAAGGCCTTAACCGCCTTGAAATGAACATTTTTATTTAAAATAAGCTTCTTACAAAAAACACCTTTGTCAGTGCGATGCAGATGCAATCATCCTATTTCTCTCAAAATCCATGCTTTTGGAAGCAATGAAGTGTTCTGAGTTATTTTAAAGACTGTATTTTTATTTATATTTCTTCTTAAGGAATTTGCAGAGGGGGTGAAGTGAGAATGAATATTAAAGGGCTACTTGGAAAATATAGTGGATGGGGAAAACTTCATAAGTCTCAATCGATTCGTGGGATACTCCTTTGTCGTTTTTTTTAAACATTTAACACGTTAAGCATGAATTTCAAGCGCGAAATTTACACAACTCCTTCTGGAATCATCTATATAACTTCACCATTTCCTTAGGAATTAGGAAGAGCAAAAGCAAAATAGGTCGTCTTCGATACTCATACTCGAATTTTTCCGGATTTGAACTTCATGAACCATTTTTGCTTTCGTTAGGAGCATTTTCACTAAAATATATTTGCATATTACCTTGAATCTGGCTTGATTCTGTTATTTAAACTAAGTGCTAGAAGTGGAGACTCATGCCATTTCATCTCGAATCTAAAGCCTGTTGGTTCTTCCATGAAAAGAAGGAAAAGATTTTGACAAGTAGAATAAATTGATATATTAATCAACTTTGCATGACAACAAAATGTGGGACCTCGAAACCAGGGAGAATCGAAATGTTTTTAAAAGACCAAATATCAAGTTTATTTGGGAAAGTACTACATTTTTTGAAAAGATTTCAATTTTTTCAATTTTTAGGAAAAAATTTGGTTGTAACTCGTATTTACTCTGATGTTGTTTCTAATGATGGCTGGAAAAGTCTTATATCGATTGCCAATACCACTATGGTGCTTTATTCGGATGAAAAAGAACGCTGCATATGTTCATGGACTCACTTTAAAAAAAGTGGTGATCGGCAATCAAAAGTGATTTTATAAACATTCATTTTTTAAATCAATTTTCCCGGCGTGATTTGATTATAAGTTTTGGAAGTATATTTTTTCGAATTTTTTAGCTAAAATTGACGTTATAATATAATTTAAATAAGACCATATTTTTCATAAATCTTTTAAAAACTCAAACCAGTTGTTTCTTTTTTTAATTTTGTAAATTAACTTTATTGAATAATGGAGTCAAATTAGAATTATTATCAGTTTCTTAGAATTATGTGGGATAATATTGAATGTAAAATGAATCGTGTGAATTCTGAAAAAATTTCGGATTTATCCAAAATGTCGGATTCATGCTAAAAAATGAACTTGGAAATATTTGCATATTATTTCATTTTTATTTTGTGATGTAGATTCTATTATATTACTTATTATTTATCAGAGAAAAAAATTCTATTATATTATTTATCTGATCTCATTATTTCGTTGGAAGTCTTCAGAAGGAGTTTTTAACCTTCGATAATTGTTTAAATCTCCATTGTTCACCTTATTTACCATCAGCGACATCAGAAAAGACTATTGGCCAGATGGCACCTACAACAACTTTCGACATGGGCTTATCGTTAAGCAAAGCAGAGCATATAGCTAAAGAATCTGTAAAACTTCCATATCTAATGGCACAGGATGAGAAGAGTTAGTCTTTATGGTTCTTTTTCTACATATGAGCCATAGATGATTAAGCGATTATTTCTGCCAGTATTATCATATTACATATTATCATATTACACTATATTTTCTCAAAATTTTTCTCTTCCTTTTTTGCTTTTCAAACTTGAATAATTAGCTTAAAGTGATTAATTTTATGAAAAAAATGAGGCGAATTATTTGAAATTGAAAAAGTTGAACCATAAAATACTTATTATTATCAGGGAATTTTCTTTGCTCTTTTTTGATGTTACAAAATAGGTAAACTAAGTTTATATTCGTATTCATATTATTCAATATTCATATTATTCAATTTCAATAATTGAAATTTAATAAATTTTTTCAGTGTTGGCTGAAATGGATATTAGTTCAAATAAAAAAATTCGTGCTGGTGGCCGTATAATTTACACTCCTGACGAACGTGATGATTTCGATGATAGTGATCTAGACGATGATCTTGAAATCTGATAACTCTAACTCCTCACTTTTGATTTAAAGCAAAAATTTTGCGAGAAGTTTTTTGTCAATAAAATCTCTCTTTATTCATTTGATTTTGTGGCTAAACCTACAGTAGTAAGAGAAAAATTTAATTAAATTGCAATCCCTAATCGAGAATTCCATTTTCCTTATTTTTTCGATCTCTTCTATCTTTTTTTCGATCTTTTTATTTATTTCGTCTTGTTCATTATTGTTGCATTTATTGTTTTTATCTTATGCGCAATAATTAGAATTTTGTTCTTGGATTACTTTTTTTGGGTTTCAACCAGTTTCATATTTTTGATTTATTTACCTTTTTGCGAGTAAAACGTTTTCTAGGGTAGGGGACTTCATTTTTTGCATCGCACTTTTTCACTACTTTTATTTTTCGGTCGGAGTTTCTCACCATTTCTGGTTAAGCCACCTTTTGTTGGCTATTAATATACTTCGAAACTTTTTGCTAGGGAATCACTCGGCAATAAAATTGCAGGGGTGGTAAACATAGCCGTCGAATTTTGCTTTTCACTACCATAATCTAAACCAATGTCCCATCGGTTTTCATGTCCCTTTTCAATCAATTCGTTCTAATTATCAATTATTCATCAAATAATTATCAATTTTAATTATAAGTATTTTATTCGGACAACGTGAAAGAAGTGGGTGAGGGGTGTTCATTGTGGTTTTATTCACCATTTTCTTCTTCGTTCACCACAAGAAAGCAAAACTTTCATTCGCAGTACCTTTTATATTGTTTATTTGATAAAGAGATGAAAAGATGAATGCAGGGATGGGAATAGCAGCGATCAGCAACAAATCTTATAAATTCTACAAAAATTAATTTCAACTGGCATTAGAAAGATATCGAAAATGGTGAGGCATTTATATTTCAGTGCTTCCTTCCCTGGATTCGCTCCATTGTTGTGGTTAAGTTTTTTAAGTTATGAATGGTGAAACGGTGAAAGGTGATTTGTGATTGTGTTTGTGTTTTTCTCGTATTCATTATGCTTGCCGTTGTTGACCTTTTGACCTATAAACTTATATTTCTTATTATCGACCACCTCAAAGATTGCAAATTTTATTTGAACGATCTTTTTTTTTATTAGAAATTTTTATTTGTTCGAATAAGAAAAATATTGCTGTGGATAAATGAAACCATTTTCCACAGTTATGTAGGGGAAATATCACTGTACAATTATATTTTATATTTGTCGGTTATATTTATGTTATTTAATGTAGAAGCCAGTACGATGGTTTTTTCCAGGAGCCCAGGTTTTTATTTTTAAGGAATTTTGCCAGATAAAATTCTATTCAGAAATACTGAGGAAACTATAATTTGACGTGTACAAATATGTTTGCCGGAGGAAATGAATTGCTGCCAAATCTCGATTTTTTAGAAGCAATAAAGGATTCGCCGAGGCTGAGGTACACTTTTTACTAATTTCTGGAATAATTTAGCCACATTAAATAGTACAATAATCGTGATTTTTGTGAATGTTTAGCTCGCTAAATGACATGAAAATCATCAATTCACCATAATTCAAGATTTATCACTTCAACATGGTTTTATGATTGAAAAATTCATTAACATTTTCGACCAAAGTTCAGTTCATTATGCTGATTATCATTTATCAGCCAACATGAATTGCCTATAACCTTTATCGTGACCTGTAATAGCATCTCTTAAATTCACGATACAACTTTGACAACTGCCAATTTTGAGAAGCGATTTCTATTTTCTATTAGCCACATTTTCTTAGCCTTATAGCTTCAGAGTATTTGAAAACTGACATTTAAGATAAAAAAAGTAAATCAGCGATTCAGCGAAAAATTTTCCATGTTTTCTTTAATTTCTCTTATTTTATAGGCATGCAATTACTTTACATGAACAGTTCTTCAACAAAATTGATGTGAAATTGAATGAGGTGAGTTATATTTTCGCTATTCTCTCGTATACCACTTTGGTAAAGGAATTGCCAATATTTACAGTTTCTCTTGCATTCCCTTCGCCAAAGGTCTACCCAAAGGTGCATTCCTTTAGTGTCTATAATCAGAGTCTCCTTTCACCTTGCTTCCCAGTCCTAGGCCACTATTTTCATCATTGAAATTTATACTCAAAAATACAGCGGCAATGTAACGAGTGGTGAGGAAGAGATGGGGTATTTTTGCGAGTACCAGTGCATGCTTTCTTGGACTTTCATTGAGACAGTCGAAGTCAGTTGGTTTATGATGCTCTAGTCATACTCAGAGTACTTATCATTTTTATCATATTTTTAACACTGAAGATATTATATTTTATTTGGTTAATCGTTTATTTGGTCAAAAATTCTAAAATTCTATTTTTTTCATTCATTTTAGCAAAATATTCATTTCAGCTTTTGCGATTATTAAATGCAATGACCGGTCATGGAAAGGATTATACTAACACGTTTTAGTGAGTTTCTTTTCATTTATTAATCAACTAATTAATCTCTAAAAGAATATTTTATTTTAAATTTCTATCATTAAATTTTTCCAATAATTTTTTGAACTGTAAAATATATCAATGCACTAATTCGTATTT
Source organism: Dracunculus medinensis (assembly GCA_900625125.1). Lineage (NCBI taxonomy): Eukaryota > Metazoa > Nematoda > Chromadorea > Rhabditida > Dracunculidae > Dracunculus > Dracunculus medinensis. Next base: position 187,114 of record UYYG01001166.1, read on the forward strand.
CTTTTGAATTATTTATTACATTCGTTTCTTCTTCAAACAGATTTTATTAATTTATTAAGTAAAATTTTCTTATTTATTAATTTAGTTCATTATCTGTGGCAGTTGGTCAATTATGCAGCGAAATATTACCTCAGGATACGGCAGTGCAGTCAGCATTCGCTTCACTTTCAGAAGCTTTCATTCATGTTATCCATTTACATCGATCATTTATCGAAAAGTCTCATAATGCGTTATGTGTAAATATTAGTAATTTCCTGCGAAAGTGAATTTTTTTCAACATTTTTCTTAAAAATTTAAGTTAATTTTTAAATTTAAGTTAAAAATTTAAGTTAAAGTCGACATTAAACGTGGCTTGCATTTGATTTTCTACTTTTCATTTTTTCTTTTTCTTTATTTTTTAAATTATATTGAAATTACTATTTCAGTGAAAGGCTAAAAATATTAGAGACGCAAGTCCATTATGAAAGCTTATCAAATTCGTTAGATGACGCTTTGATGCGGAAGGCGTCAATATGTCGTACTCGTCCCAACGAAATTACCGATGCTAAAAATGCTCTAACTGCCGTTGGTACTTGTTTTGCTCACACTGCACTGGATTATGTTGCTCAGATTAACATTGCCCATGCTCATAAGGACCATCTTATTCTTGATGGTGTTAGTTTTATGGAATGTTTTTTTGAATTTTTTTAAATTCTCAGTTTTTTTAAAGGTCTTTGGATGTATTTTAGTCTGAATGAAAAAGCGAACTATACACACTGATTTTCTTGCTTTTTTTTAGAAATTTTGATAGTAAAAATTTTATATTTTCAGTAAAATAAAATTTTTATTTTAGTTGTGGTCATTCATAAAAGAATGCAGTTCTTTTTTTACTCGCGGCCATTCTTTTTTCGACGAATGGACAGCTATGGAAAGCGGACCGATATGTGAGACTGTGGCAGTATTAGCAGATAAAAGTAAAACGATAGAAAGAAAAATGCAGGATCGTCATGCATTGGTACCAAAGGTTTGATTTAATCTTTAATTACTTAAATTGTTCATAACAAATGTAAAAATCAAATTTTAAAATTTGTAATATTTTTTTTCTGGAGAAAATAAAACGGATCATAAAAATTTTAGTAATTTTATTTTCCTATTGCTGCTTTAAAAAAGGAAATTCGATAAATTTTTTATGTCACTTTTTAAAAAGTTTATTTAACAATTGCATAAAATGCTTGAGATTGAGGTTGAGAATGGTTTTCCTAAACTTATTAAAACTCATTAACAATGGCGATTAGAGATGAATAATAGTGATTAGTGCATTTAAGTTTACTTCATATATAAAGCATTACACATCTATGAGAAATTTTTCATTTGTCGATGAAATTTTTCTGCATTAAGGAAGTTTTTCTTCATCCAGCTGGTATTTCTCCAGACGAAGATGTTATCATGGAAGGATACCTTTTTAAAAGAGCAACTAATGCCTTCAAAACATGGCATCGACGATGGTTTCAAATAAAAGACAATAAATTGGTTGGTTTATTTTTAATTAGAGAAACAATTGGATAGATTTATTTTTTTTCTTATTTTCTAGTTTTCAGTTAGTGTGGTCTAATAAATTTTCGAACAACTTTATCAAATTTTTTTTTTAATATTTGAAAATTTTAATGTCAACAGTTTTTGAATGGTTTTAGAATCAATTATTATTTATATCACATTAAGATATACAGCCATCGGTCAGTAGCAATGGAAACGCCAACTGTTATGGAACCCGATTTGAAATTATGTCTTGTTCGATCTGCACCTCCTTCAGTGGATAGAGCATCATGTTTTGAACTGATAACACCTTCAAAGTTGTAGTCTTTTACTTTATTTGCTTTATTTGCTTCTAAGAAATATATCTGAATGAAACTTCTCCATCCTCGCAAAAAATTTAGTCCTTAGTGATTTTTTAAATTATCATTAAAGACTGCATTTTCTTTTTTTAAGGAGTCATTTGTTGCAAGCAGATTCGGATGCCTTATGCAACGCTTGGATACGAGCACTTCAACGGACTATACACCATTTACACGAAGTGGATGATAATTTAGACAATTTCAAACCAGCTATATCTTCTGTTTCTGATTCTTCAACATTAACAAATTGCTTTCGTGATACTTTATTAACTGAATTATGGCAAATACCAGGGAATGAGAAGTGCGCTGATTGTGGTGCAAAAGCTCCAAAATGGGCTAGCATAAATCTTGGTGTATGCATCATTCATGAATCAGATTACTTTTTTTTGAAATTAATCATTGATCAGAAGAATATTCTGTATTCAATTTACATTGAAACTCACTTTTAAATTTAATGAAAAATCGTAATTTTTTTAATATTAAATATAAGAGAATTTATTTTTAGGCGTTAATATGCATTGAGTGTTGTGGCATTCATCGAAGTTTTGGTGTACAAGTATCGAAAGTTCGCTCATTAACAATGGATTCATTAGAACCAGAACAGCGTAAATTAATGCTCGCTTTAGGGAATCGTGTTGTGAATTCAGTATATTTAGCACACTTACCCGAGTCAAATATCGTACCACCTCCATCAAAACCAACTTCATCACGGTTTGTTATTGCTATATGTATTAATTCATTGCTCTACTAACTTCAGTCAATATCTTTTTGGATTGGAAATTTTTAAGTTATTTTTTTATAATATTCTTTTAAATCATTGGTAATCAGTGTTCTTTTTTGTTGTTTTTTTAGACCAGCTCGAGAAGCCTGGATTAAGGCGAAATATATTGAAAAGCGATTCGTGCGAAAGTCCTCTGAACGTGTAAGAAACTTTGCACATTTAAGAGCTGAGGGATGTTTTCTTCGTCATATTTCTCATAGTAAGAACAATATCTTTATATTAACAAATAAAAAATAAAATAAATAAAATAAACAGAAAATATGACAGAAAATTTATAATAAATAAATAAATATTTGTCAAGGTCTACGACCAATTATTCTATGGTGCAAATATTTAATTTATTCTTAAAATTTGATATAGTTGTGGCAAAAATTAGGAGATGATTTATTCCAGCTCTTAAGTGAAAAAGTTGAACTTTTATTTTATTTTGCAAATAGATAATTTTAGTCGGTTTCCTCTCTCGATATTAGAATTAAAGAATATCCTAATTCTTAAAATATAGATTCAACAAAACTAAATAATATAAATTTAAATCGAATCTTTTCTTTAGTCTATGGTTCTTATGAAATTTTATAGTATATTTCATAAATTCAGTTATATTTCATAAATTCAGAATCTAAATAACAAAAATGATTTTTTAAAACCTCCAAAAGTTAAGCGTGTTATTTACACTCTATTAAATGTAGGTAACGCAAGATTTCTATCGAATGAAGGCTTTGTACACATTAACAAGAAAAGTTTCAGATATTTAAAAAATTGAAATTAGTACTAAAATAAATTAAAAATTAAAAAATTAAAAAGTAAAAATTAAAAAATTTGTGGTTAGTTTCATTATTTTTCTGGAAGATTTTGAAATTCACTTTCCTTTCAATAATTAAGCCAAGGTCTGATATGTTATTAATGCGTTCGGAGGGAAAATTAGAGTGTTCCAGAGGATTTTAAATTAAGATGTAAAATTTTACATTTATTGGCAGATAGCTCAATTTTTTCTTCCAATCACCTAACTCTGTTATTTAAATTATTTCATAGGTCATTTAAATTCTCTGATCTTCAGTGAAATACTTTATAGTTATCCTCATATATATAAATATATATATATATATATATAACAGTTTCGAAGCGGGCATTGAAATAATCAAAATTCCATTTGAATAATTTATAATTAATAATTTGTCAGTAATATCTACATTCTTCATAATATCCACTAATTTGCTTTGTAATGCAATATTAAAAAACTTAACTCAGTTGTAATAGCTACGACTGAGTAAAAGGGGCTAATTGTTGAGATTAGCTTGTTGTGGTAGATCTTTTTCTTAGAAAAGGATATTTGGGGTTCAGCAGTGTATGAATTATATTCTTCTTTATATTATTTATAAAAGCTGAAAGTTTAGAAAATGAATTTTTATCCAGATTTTTCCTGACTTATGTTGTTTTATCGATTGTTTTTTATCTTTATTTTATCCTTAATCTAGGAAATTTTGAAAATTGAGCGCGAATTTAATTCTAAATTCGAAAAAATTTAAAACTGCATTTAAATTTTGGCTAGAGCTGTTGATCTGTTCTGAATGGACAATTTTTTGAAAGATTTTGCAGATGTTCCCAGGTCGATGTCAGCCCCAGATCTCGCTACTGGTCAGTTAAATTCCAAATCCATGCATGTGGAATGGAAATCTTCGTCACATTTAAACGGTAACTTAAGTTTATCTGCACAATAAAGAGTCTGATATTTGTGATAATTAAAATGGCTGTTAAATTCAAAATTAATCTGCCATAAATCCCATAAATTTTTCTATTTTTTTCTATTTTCTATTTTTTTCCATTTCATCATTTGATTTTGCGAAAGTAGCATTTATAAATAATTTTAATTATAACTTTTATAAGCTATATTATTTGTAATCTGAATTATTTTCCCTCAAATAATTTGAGCTGAATTTTTGTTTTCAGGTGGTTTTTCAAGGATGTCTGCGTATAGTTCCGAGACAAACATTTACAGTTCTCAAGAATTTACAGGTTTTTCACATTTTCGAATTTCATTCCATCTATTTTATATTGATTTTTTCTTTGCTCATAAAATCGACTGAATTCATAAATAAATCACGTTTCTGATTTCATATTTCTTTTTGCGGTTTTCTTCCAGCTGTAATTATTACATCTTAGTCCTTAATTTTTGTGGATTTTAGGTGCTAGGGACGATGATGGCGACGGTATAAGAGTCTTAGAAGCAGCGAAATCCGGAAATATTACTTCTTTGATTCGCCTGATCGCCGAGGGAGTTGATATAAATTCTACATTCGCTAATACTACAGCCTTACATGCTGTGCTAAAAAATGTTTTTGTTTTTTTGGCATTATTTATTAAAAAGAGTTGATTCGAATTTTCATAGATGTTTCGCAACCGAAAATTATAAATTATAAAATAGTTGCATTCAAATAAGTATACCGATTTATTTTCAAATAATTTCCAATCTTAAGGGGGATTGTGTAATGGTTGAATTTCTCTTGTTGAATGGAGCAAAGGTAAACGCGCTTGATGCCTCATTGAATACGCCATTACATCTCGCATCATCTTTGGGACATACATTGTTAGATTTTTGATTTATTTAATATTTTCATTAATGAACTTATACAACTCTCATTCTTCATAATTAATCTCGAGTAATCAACGTAATATCAGAGGGTAATGTTATTAATCGCAATTGCCGTCGTTGTCAGCAAGTGAAAACAGAACGATGAATTGTTTGACGAAATCAGTCATTTAAAAACCTAGCATTCATTATGCATTTATTATTTTTTTAATTTTTCCATTTTTCTAAAAAAATTGACGAAATTCAGAATATATTATATTGTATTTTCGGGTGGTGTGGTATTTGAGGTTGAAGATTAATTTCTTTTCCTTCCTTATTAGGTGTTAATCTCTCGTAAAAAGTAAAATTCGAGTGGTTATGATCTTTATGTCTACGAAAGGTGGCACGATATTATTTATTATAGAGCTAATCAGACCTGAAACTATGCAAAAGAAGAAACACTTATATTTTTAAATTTCTTATAAATATAAATCAGAAAAAATGAGTGCTCTCAGTTGTTTATTTGTTAACTAACAGTTCTAAATCATTTGCACTACACTAAAGGCGATTTAAAAAGATTTTTTCAGAATTGTTTGTCAGTTAATGAAACGAGGTGCAGATCAGCGGCTATGTAATCATGCCGGCGAAACACCATTAGATGTAGCTGTGGAGAAAAAGCACGCTGATATCGTAACATTGTTAGGTTTTCCACTATCTTGTTTCTCTCCTTATTTGAAGATTTACGTGAAATTTTGAATAATTGAAATTTTAATGGCTATAATATTTTTTGCCAATGATTTTATGAATGCATCTCTTAAAGGTTACGTCTGCAACAAATGCGAAATGAATTCAGAGATGAATTTAATAATCCAATGGATGAAACGGTTGATGATATTATGCTTGATATAAGTCGTAGAGTTGATCCATCCCTGCGATAATACAATTTGAATCGAAAAGAATCGTCAACTTGGAATTTTGCGTTTTTTTGTTCATTTATATTTTGATCCAATGTATTTAAAAACATATTTTTAAAAATTTTCTTCAGAAAAAGAGATAAAGCAGATGTCTTTATAAAGCAGTTGAACTTATTGGACTTAGTGGTCTTTTTAATTGCATTTCAGCTTAAGGCTATAATTTAACATGAATTTATTGATATTTATTTCTTTAATTTCTTTGCTGTCATTTTTCTGTACAAAACTGGCGCATAATGTGATTCGATTCGAGCGAACTTTCCTTGGTACATTCATATTTATCAGAATTTTACTGACACACTGGCTCACTGATTTAATGAAAAAATGAAAATTTTTGTTCATATGGAAAAAACAATAAAGAAGACGAAAATTTATTTTTAGTTTTGAAAGTGTCTATTTTTCATTTTCATTTTTGCAAATTTCGTTGTTTCTTCAGGGTTGTCGGAGTTTAGTTTTTTTTGAAGCGTAAAATGTTCCTTAAGGCATATGTGCAAAATGGGCGAGAAAAGTTAGAGGCTCATAGATTCATAATGTACTATGTAAATATTCTTATTTGGCATTTGTAACCGTTGATTTGGTTTTTAGCTCAGCAGTTTTAAATTATTTTTTATTTTTTTCCTTTAAAAATAAAAAAATGAAAGAAAGTGAGATTTTAAATTTAAAAATGAAAGAAAGTGAGATTTTATATAAAATGATTTATGTTAAAATAAAGTTTTAAATGTATTTTTGATATCAGTTTTTCTTTACCTATTTTCATGGATAATAATATGAGCAATAAAAGTTAATGAATAAATCACTAGTCATAGCTGAATCACTTTGCAAAATCTCTTTGTGTTGTTCAAGCAGATGTTCTGATATCCAAATGCACCTAAGTGGAAACATGCATGTGTATAGTCAGTGAAATCTTCGTTAAAGTGAATTCGATCTATTTAACCATAGTCCTGTATAATACAGGTAAGAACCGTTAAATTCAGTACATAAACGCTACCAATTGTGTGATCAAAAAAAGGACCGCATGAAGAGTGGATCATAATTAAGCTGATCCATCGCGTTTTAGAGCAAATATATATATTTGGGCTAATAGAATTTGAAATTTTGGTTTGAACATTGGAGTGGTCCACGAAGGAGACCGAGTTGTCGAACTATATTGTATTGATCAGGGATTTCAAGTAAAGATTGTATGGCGAATGACAGTTCGCCAGCATTCGTATCAGACGCTTTTCTTATAACTTCATGGAATTCAACGAAATGAAAATTGTCCCATGGTCGTTTCGGTAACGAATCATCGAATACCTCAAAATAACTTTTAAAAATTAACATATTAGTCGATTAATAAGCTAAAGTTTCGCCTGAAAATTCGAACTCGAAATTATCTATTTAATGAGATTTTCAATATGCTCGAATGATGAGCATTACTTATAATATTGGTTCAAGCATTGCTCTGCCTCTTGGCAAAAGAATTACATGCATTGATCAGCGAAGACAAGATAATGAATGCTTAAGGAGAAAAAAGTACCCTCATCATATCCCATGGTCCATCACCAACACCTACGACAATAATTGAGAGTGGATATTTGCATGCTTTAAGAATCGCTTTCCTTGTTGCTTTCTCGTTTGTCACTTGTCCATCAGCAATAATAACCAATATGTGGTACTGAAATTTGCAAAAATTTAAGCAGGAAGGTACTGTAGATTTTTGGTTATCTCCCCATATCCCCAATGAGATTGGGCAAATATTGTTTGTTTAAAATTTATTTTAATAGAAAAAAGAATTACTAAAAGATAAAAACAAGAATTTACATCTTGAACTTGTTCACATATCTTAATTGCTTGGTAGATCAACGGTGCAAAGTTCGTTGGACCACTTAAAATGACATTTGGTGTAATTTCGTTGTAGACACTAAAAATTAAATAATGACTAAAAATCTCTACTATCATATTTTTAAACATTTTTATTGCATATTTCGTAATGTATCTGAAAAGATCCATGAAAATATATTGTATAGTCCATAACATGATCAATGAAAATGATCAATGAAAAAAATTTTACTGTTAAGAAAATCCTTGTACCTAAGGACTTCGTCCAAATCGTGACATTCTCCGTTCGATTTCAGTTTAAAAACGGACCAATCACTAGTTTTTGCATCACCAAAACCATATGCGGGAATAAATCCTGATGTTGCGAACGGCGCTAATGTTTTTCCCATTATAGATATTACCTTAAATTTTTCATTACACTCATATCAGAAATTTTACGATTATTCTCAGTGAATATTAAGAATTTAATATTTCAATTTAGAATAATCCATTTTCATTTAAAAAATTAAAGAAATAAAAAATAAATGATGAAACAGTGCCGGATAATGTTTGAATCCGAGTGCCCCACCGATTTCTTGGAAAAGTGGTCTCATAGATAGTGGCACTAGCGAAACCAAAGATGATGAGCGCTGTTAGAAGGAGGAGAAATTGAACTGATTATTTAAATATTAAAATAAAATAGGTAAATTTTGATGACCAACCTGTTGATATGGATTCAGCACATCAGGTTCAATCGAATGAAGTGAGCGACCATTGAAACAATGTTCGCCTTGGTATTTATTGCTTGCTGTATAGTCGATTCCTGAATAAATGATAAATGGTAAGAAATAAGGATGTTCATTAATTTATGCCCAGTGGTTTCGTCCAATTAGCTAAGTATTTCATGACGCTGAAACGGCCAGGATAGTGTGCATTTATTGCAGTGCAAATAAATTCATCCTATAACAACAGTGACTCTTAACGCTTAGCCTTTAAAGATGAAAAAGAAGCTTCACGCAAATTATGAATTAAAAAAAGATAGATTAGTGGTAATTCGCTCAAAATAAAAGATTATAGCTTCGATGATGATGATTAAAGTATACCGAAAATCAAATTAGTGGATTCAAGACCCGCTTTTCGCATAGCAAGTGACAAGGCATCCAAGGAAGTTAATGCAAGTAACATATCTTGCATGCCGCTAACTCCAAGTATATTTAGTAGCGAACTTTTTCGAAACTAAAATTTCTCTTCAATTTAAAATCAAAGTGATTGCAACTATCCAGAAAAATTCGCTTAAATTTGCATAAAAATTATTCAATTTACTCTGAAAATATAAATTCATACTGAAAGAGCGTCGCTCGATTCTACACTTTTAGCGCTTCGTAAAGACGATAAAGATGGTGAATATTCAAGTTGTTTTAAGAAAATCGGCGAAGTGTCCAATGGTTTCGGTTCTGGTGCCTGCAAAACAAGACCTTCTTCACTGCATTTCCTTCCCTAACTGGTCAGTGGATAGATTTAAGCCAATCGCTAAGTACGAATATAATGACTTGCATTAATATGATTAACTAGTATTCAACTAACCCTATAGATATCCATACATTCAGCGGCGACCTGATCGAAATATTCCAATAAATTTTCGCTGTTTTCGCTCGTTTGATCTGGAGGTATTTCGATTGACTGAATTTCAGGTGCGTAAGTCATCGTATCATCGACATCCACCAAATGTTCCATTCTTTCAAACACCTAATTGATTTTTCAAAAATATTTTGGTCAATTTAAATTCAATCGTAAATTATTAAATTATAAAAGAATAGAAATAATCAAGAACTTCAACTCGTTCCAATGCCAAAATTTACCAATAAAATTAAAAAAGATATTCTTATAAGAGTAAGACGATTTAAAATGATCGTTGAAAAAAAGACTGCAATAATAATTTCGGGAATGGATATTTCGATATAAAATGAATTAAAGAAGAAATAAGTGAAGGAAATGATTCGTCCTAGAAGTGGAAAATTAGTTAAAGGAAAAGAGTTCAACAAGCGAGTGAGAAAAAATGGGTGCAAAAAATTAATTAATAAAGAAAAATTAATAAAAAATTGAGTGTTACGTCAACATTAAAGGACAAAAAGAAGGGTGCAAGTTTAAAATTTAAAAAAAATCTGATAAGCGGGGAAAAATGTAATTTGATAGAGGAAAATAAAGGGAAGAATTTTATAAATATAAAGCAAAATAATTATCAAAATTAAATATCAAAATGAATGATAAAAATTATATTAAAAGCATCGAATTGCGAACGTAGCAATTTTTTTCACGGTGAAAAAAGAAGAAAAATAGAAATAATTAAGGATTTCAACTTTTTTACCTCATTTGTTTTAACCATTTGACTTGTAGCTTCAGTTGAAAATAATGGCAGTCGGTGCAAACTTTCATTTTTCCCGGCACTTTCCAACATATCTTCCTCAATGACGAATCCAGAAACCAAATCAGGTTCTTGGTTGCTGACGTATTCGATTGCATCGTGAACATAAATGTCCACTTCAGCTAGCCTCTTAATTTCATCATCAAGTGGAGCTGCGGTATTGAACGCTTCAGGTGAATTAAAGGGAGACATATCGGAAGTAGCGTGTTGCGACACAAAGGATGCATCGACGGACTCTGCTACTTTTGACGTGGCTTCGACTAAAAATGGTATTTGGGGCGAAGATTGATCATAGTTAACCTCAGTTTCTATATTTGATGGAATTGTTGTTGAAGTATCCATTTTTTTCCCAGGAATAATGTGCTTTTCTTCACTGATCTGTTCTTTATATGTAACTGATGGGACTATTTGATCGTGAATAGCTTTGAAGTTGGCTCCCACTGACTGCTGGGAATCTTTAGATGCCAAATCAGCAAGAACTGGTTGCAGAATTTCTTGACCGATTTTTAATTTCGCATTGTCCATATGCAACAGAGTGCCACAAGAATGATCGACTCCTTCAGCCAGTCGTTCCTGCATTTCTTTTAGTTCTTCTAATTCTTCCAATGTTCTTTCTTCCCCCGTCTCAACTTTAACGAAACCATTTTCGCTATCTGTCGAATCCTTCACAATAACTGTCCTATCACTAACTCTATTTAGAAGAACGTATTCCTTTTCATCCTGATTATCAGCAACTTGCATCTCCTCTTCAATTGTAGCCTAAATCAAATTAAAAGTCAAGAATAAGCAAGTCAAAAATTATACTACTGTTATCCCGAATCGAGGAACTGCTCATCGACATTATATAATAGCGTAAGAACTCCATCCCATCAAGATATTCCTCACCTTTTAGGCAATCTCCTTACATTTGGTTTAAAGAAAGTTGAAATGGAAACCATGCCATATTTTTAAGGCAAAGATTTATAAAAAGAAGGCGATGGAAGATAGTGAAAAACTATCCAAAGAAATCTTGAGTTAGCGAGGTTTTTCATCAAAAGAAGTAATACGAGGCGAAAAGAAGCGTAATCAAGACAATCCTTTCCTCATCAAACCATTCATTTATATTAGCAAAAGTGCTTGGATAGAAAAATTTATAGCCTACAGGTAGCAAGCGATTAGTTTCAAGCGCATTTGGGAAAATTTTGAAAGTTCATAATTTGATGCTCCTTTACGTTTAGAATTATGAATCTCTGGCAACTTAGAATAATAAATCAAAATTTAATATTATGCACTTCAAAATGATTTAAATGAATGGCTAAATGAATTTAAAGCTCATAAAAAATGAAATTTTCTGGATTTTGTATCCCATGCTGATTGCTAATTTTATAGCCATACCGGTTGGTGCTGGCTAATCCACCTCCTGCAGCCGAGGCTACAAAACTAACCTAACTAGAGCATTTAAGATAATGTAATAAACTCACCGCGGAAGGTATTTGTTCCCAATCAGCAAAAGCATTTCCTTTCCTATAAACAGATTCTTTTAACTATTTTCATCAAATCAGTTCATCATTCGCATAATAAATTATGTGTTAATGAGGTATGAGGTACTACATGCCAGAAATTTGCAAATTGCAAATATCGATAAGCGTCTTAAGTAGATAAAATAGCAGTTATTCGAAAAATTGAGTGTATAATAAAGTTCTCAATGATTTTTTAAAAGTTATTCTAAATTTTGCTTATTAAATTTAATGCATGTCAGCTAAATCTGTAAGAAGACCTTCTAGAGAATTTTTCAAGATCAGCAGAATCGGTATTCATCGAAATTTCGTCAGCTGGAATGAAACGTTCGATTAATTGCGATTCAGTCTCGATTCCGGATAATCCTTGTGAACCATCAACGATTCGATAATTCTCATCTAATTCTTGTAATCTTGATTCTTCCAATTTTGCCAATTCTCGATGCCAATCGTCCAGTGCATCTGCTTCATCTCTTCAAATCAATTTTATATTTAACATTTTCGCAAAATACCATATAAAATAGCAACAATTGCTGACTGAGTGAATACTGTTGATCAGATTTCCAAGTATTATTATGGTTGTATGGAATGAGCATTTAAGCGAATGAAATATAAATACTTAAGTTGACTTAAGTTCTTAAGTTCATATCGCAAAATCATTCCAAAAGAAATAAGTCTGTCCAGTGATTTCCTCCTCAGTTCCCACTCCTTTCGTTTCCACCCTCTTCCGACTCTCTTCATTCTCTTCCCCATCAGTTAATTCTGTTAAGAAACCCTTCATTCCTCTTCTCATAAGATATTTAAGAAGATTACAATTTTCTTTCAATTTTCAATTGATAAATTGGCATTATAAATATGCCAGCCAGTTGAATTAACAATTTAATTTGCAACTATTAATAAATAATAAATTATTATCATTGTAATCTTGATTTTTCCAATTTTGCCAATTCTTAAAAATTGATCTTAATGAGTTAATAAGTGGAATATTAACCTGGAAAATTTTATACTATTCTCGGCTTCAATTTCTTGCAACCTTTTCAATTCAAGTAATTTCTCTCGTATTTTTCCTGCATCCGATGTAATTTGTGATTCGCTTTCTATCTACAATTAATATTAAAATTACTATCCGATGGAATTTATCAAATGTTTTCGAACCGAAACCGCCACCAAAACTGCATATGCAAACCAAATGTGACTTATTGGGGAGAAATAAATGACCTGATTGGCTCTGTTGGCATTATTCGCTTTGTCGCTTTGCTTTCGAAATTCTATCATCCAAAATAAAAATCCAGTTAAAAAAATAATGGAGAGAGAAAGAAACATTCGTGTAAAATAACCAAAAACCATAAAATGAGTATCACTCGAACATTCCTCCCATTCATCAGGATCGTAACCAAGTTCTGGTGAAAAAACCATCGCTGCAAATCATTTCTGCTATAATTATAAGCAATAATAATTGTTACTTTAGAATGCATATAACTGCTGTAGATTGTTTTCGATCCGAAAATAAATTCGCTTTTTTTCACAGAAAATTTTATTTCTGAAAAAAACTTCCATGATTAATACAGTTTGTTTAGCTGGACACAGTTGAATGAGCAAAAATGTTGGCAGAGGTAAAAATGTAATGCGTCATTAAAAATGTAATCCAAGTGATGATGGAGATACCTACTTATACCTCCACCTCAACCTGGCTGTCAAACCAGAAATGTATTATTATTAGTATTAAAGAAACTTTAAATACCGACTTGACTTGAATTTCGCATTAAACCATTGAAAAGCAAAGCCAAAAATTTCTCACTTCTCCGCAGTTTTATGCGAAACATAAACTACAAAGGCTGACTTAAGTGACGATAAAATATTTATGTCAGGTGGAAGATATTAACAGATAAAAGAAAATTTCAATCGATGCACGAAGGATGTTTTGCAATAAATCAGTGCTTAGCTAAAAGAATGATAAGATAACAAACAAATTATTGATTTTCAAAAAATTTTATTTTAAAATGTTGATTGAAATTTTATAAGGGAAATTATGAATTTAGTAAATAAACTTGAAATAAGCTTGAGGCGATGAAAAAGAAGCTATAAAATTTGTATTCTAATTAATTCATTATTTACCACTAATAATCCATTAATCTTCTTGTTTTTTATTTTGGAACTATTTGCTTAAATCCATTTTTTAATTAATTTTTCATGAATCAAATTCCTGAAAATCGTTGTTGATGCGACACATATTTATTCCGAAATGATCTTCTGGGCGTTCGTCTCTTTTTATGAATTAAGCGAACCAATTCTCTGGCAAAAGGGCCTCAATTTCCTTCTTAGCAAATTAAATAAGAGTTGTTAGTGGAAGAAGAAGAATCCATAAAAATTATGAAAAAGGACATAAAATTTTCACCAATAATATTCATTTAACGTAATGAATAATTCTTCATTGCTAATGAATTTTCTAATGAAAAAATTACAATTCGGATAACAGCAGCTAGAAATGAATGAAATGACTTTATGGAATGAAATGAAAATGAAAGTGCGCATCTATATAGCCGCGATTCGTTTGATTTTACTATATGATTGCGAGACATGGCCAATGAGAGTGGAAGATATTGAGAAGCTATCTGTCTTTGACCACTTTTGGTATATTTTACGGATCCGTCGAGCGGATAAAATATCATATGATCGCATCTACCTTCGTTCAAATACCACTTGTATTAAGAGCACCATCAGAGCGTCGCTGTTTAGTACACATTCTCCGTCATTCACCAGAGGAGTTGACACGTATTTCGTTACATGCTAAACTGTGTGTGATGGATGGCGCCAAAAGCGAAGTGGGCCAATCAAAAAAGAACTGATACGGTCAGGAAATATTTTGAAAGTATAGGCAGACCAGCAAAATAGGGAGTTAGAAGATGCAAAAAGGAGTGGCTTTTATTACTGTCGACGATGGCATCAGACCTCGCAGAGCCATCCACCACACACAGTTTAGCATGTAACCAGCCACCGGACGCAGCCTAATCACTAATGGTGAGAGCTGTTAGAAGAAGAAGAATAAAAAATAATTTCAAAAAATTTAAAAATAATAAATTGTAAACGATGAAAAAATGAAAAATTAAATTCAAAACGTGTAAGAGATTTCGCTTAATAAATTAATCGACAAAACTGATTGAAGGAAAATATTTTTCATCAAATAATCATTGAAAAAAACAACGAAATCGTTCTCAGAATTCGTTTAAGACAAATAAACTTTTAGTGCCCAAGCGAAGAATTATATATAAATAATAAGAAATAAAGCAGAAATGTTAGCAAACACCGATTCATTTCACATCATTGTGGTGCAATTGCAGCATCAGATTTCACTCTGTAACGCTTGATGGAAGTACAACCTAGTTCGAAGCTGAAGATCCACGCAGTCCTCCGGCGAGAAGGATTCACCTTCCAAATTAACCAAATGAAAAACGCTGAGTAATTTAGGATGAAATTAAAAGTTCACGTGAAAAAAGGAAGCAAGACGATTGAGAGATGCATGGAAAATTCAGAGATTTAATTTAAATTAAAGGAGCGATGAATGAGAATTTGGTTTGACTTAGAGCAAACGTCAACAGTTAATTCCTTCTTCTTTGTGTAGAAGAAATGCACAGTGATGGAATACAACGATGCAGCCTTCTCTACTGAAATTGCATCTTCCAAAAAGTTAAATAGACAATGAAACCAGCCAAAGTGGAAATGGTGCGGCGCTAGAAGAATGGCAGTGTCATCTCAAGTAATTTTTTGGGCCTTAATGCTTTGCTTCTGAATTTTTGCCAAATAAATGTAAAATAATAAGATAAATGTAAAATAAAATAACAATAAGTATAAAATAACAGCAAAAATTACAACTGCATTAATTGGTTTCCGATTATTTCATAAATTTGTTTTCCTTCTCTATTTCTGATGCATCTCGTAATTTACTGCTTTTAACCACAGGTGTTTTCCCCACAGAATCACGAAGAGAGTACAGATTGGTCCAATGCAGAGGTCCATTCGTGTCCAAAAATAACAGTGGCAACATGATGCTCGTTGTATAGAAGTACAGATTGGTCTAGTGCACCATAGAATTACTCCTGCCCAGGAATAAACCTACATTATCCAGTGGTGATGCCATTATGTTCCAGTGCCATTATGTTCCATGTTTTGTAAATTTCGTTAAATCGAATTAAATTTCTTTATAAAAGGGAAAAAGTGACGAAGATGGCTCTTCTGCTTCGTAAATAAGCGGTTTCCCTGGTTCAGTTCGCCCAACTGCCAACGAACCATTAAACTCTTTCGTTAGAGAATCGACTTCTTTTCGGAAAGAATAGATCAGCTGTATTTTTTATTGAAATCTCAGACGAGATGTTCATTTAAAAATATTTAGAAAGTACTTGAAGTGAAGGAGAAATGTTTAAAGTGCACGAATGCCTTAACAATATTTTCTTAATACACTTTTCACTGAGTGACTGGAAAGTTGACTGGGAGAAGGTCTCGAAACTGAAGTGTCGCCTCAGCAGCTGAAATGGGCTTCCTTTCCCCTTTCTCATCGCTTTTATATGGGCCATTCCTTAAAATTTACATCCATCCTCAACGACGTTCTGCTTTGCGGAACTAAGCCTAGGCCATTAAATCCGACTGCTTTCAGCGGCATTTCTACCTTAAATGGACCCTCTAGCGAAGCGATCCTATCTCACTAGTTGAAAAACTATAAACGATGAACTAAACTATAAACAGGCTAGCAGTCTCGGCTCCTTAAAACTAACAAATTTGTAAAGTTTGCAGAGCTAACGACTACGCTAACTAGGTGTTTGTAAACAAAAAATTTTCCGCCCCCCTCTCAATCATCATTTTCTTTAGTTTTTCTTCTTAAACTAAACAAAAATAAATGCAAAAAGCCAAAATAGTAAAGGAAAACTATAGCAATTATTTTATAGTTGTAAACTTTTCGTTCCTAAGGACCCCTTGTTAAACCCAAAAAATCATTGAGTACCCCAACGACTTACGCGAATGATAATTTCTAATATTCGTCGCTTTTGAACCTCCGGACACCTCCGCGCCCGGTCCAAAGCCTCAGAACCGTTATTCAAAACATTCATTTGAAAATTGCAACTTTACACCGTTCAAAGACTAAAAAGCATCTTTATCTTTACTATTTATTCAACAAATGTATCCACTTTTTTTCATCAAATTTTATTTCCACGAATCCAGCGAATGCACATAATTTATTTTAAAAATATATACAAAAAGTTATAAAGAATTTTGCAAAAAACATTTATCGGCTAAAATAAGACAAAAATTTAAAACTTTTCGATTAAAATACAATGAAATCTTAAATTTGCATTTGCACAAATGTGAGGAATTTAGCAAAGAATTTCCACAGACAAACTTTACTTAAAAACAACGATAAACTGCAGAAAACACTCTTAAATATGATTAAAATCGAAGCAAAAACTGAAAAGTTGCACAGTTGAACAGGTCAGAGTGTTCAACGCAGGGATTCTGGCGAAACACAACCCAAATAAAATATTAAATTACAGAAACCACTTTATTTCTATTTCGACATTAGGCAACGAACGAATAACGAATTTTACATCGAAACTCTCAATTTCAAAAAATTCCACTAAATGCATTCACTGCACAAGAAAAAAAGCATACAATCGAATAGAAATACACGAGCATTTCCAATTCGGAAATAAAAATGGTTTTCTTCCGATTCTTTCAATGCACTTTAAATGAAAATAAATTGAGTGATATAAGCATTCAAATTTCAAAAGATTCGAAACCAACAGCAATTATTGTCATACAGAATAATACAAAAAATATCAAACTATAATACCTACAGAACATCGAAATCTTTTGCATTATCACATATAATGAAATCCAAAAAATCTCAAAAAAATTTAAAACACCAAAAAATGAAAATCAAAAAAATAAGACTTAAAACAAAAGAGAAATTATTATTTACATTTTTAAGCAAAAAAATATCAAAAGAGAAAAGCAAACCAAAAACTAAGTACTAAATGCTCATTTGCAAGGACGACTTTCATCAAAATCCTTTAAAAATCATCCTTATTTTCAAATTTTCTTAAAGCCACACGTGAATTAACTATTATAGGTATATAATAATTATAGACTAGCAAATTAACCAAAAAAATTTAATATTATTAAAAAAAAAAGACCAAAAAAACGACTGATGAAGCATATTAAAATTAAACTATTCACCTAAAATTTTTTTAAGGTCAATTAAAAATTGATCCATCAAACCGACCAGCTAGATGATACCAAAAAAAGATCAAAAAACAAACAAAAAAAACAAATAAACATATAAACATATCTAAACTGGGTAGAAAGTTATATCGTTATTGTTAATTCTCATGCAAAATTAATGCAGTAATAAAATTATGAACTAAAATTTAGTAATTCTACTAATTTAGTAATTAAAATAATTCAGATTCCATTCATTTAGATTTAAAAATTATTTTCAGCAATAATGCATATTTTTTTCATAAAATTTTCACGAATTTCATAATTTAGACATTTTTTAAAACAATTTTTTCAAATAAAAATTAACAAAATTTCACTAACTCATTCTAACCAAGGCAGTAAACATCTCTATTGATATCTGGAAATTCAATAATTAACAACGATATCATTTCGGAATGACTTAAAAGAATTTTGGTAACAATGCTGAATTCGCTTGAATGAAATTGCTAAGCTAAATAACCCATATAAAAAGCAGCAGCACTCGAGAAATTCGATTTAAGAAAAATAATCAATGAAAAAAAGAATAAAACTTCAAAAAGAAAACATGAAGCTAAATTTTCAAAGAATTATATGGCTATGAAGGAGTTGGCCTTTGACATGGTCCTGATGTAGCTGCAGAACATGTAAGATCATCCAAATTAGTTGCTGTATGTGCAGTAAACGATGAAAGTATAGCTGAATCGACAGGTTCCATACAAGAAGGACAAGTGAAAGATCGTGTTAACCAATCATCTATACACGTCATATGATAACAATGCATGCAAGGTAAGTAACGAATTGCATCACCGTCCATAAAATCAACCATACATATAGCACATCTGAAATTATTTAAATTTTTGGTTGGAATTTTCAGATAGCAATTTTTTAAAATATTCTTATGCTCAACTATTTATTTATACTATTTATACTATTTTTATTTCTAAATTATTAGTTTTAAATGAACCATTTAGGCAAAGCTATTCGAAATATTAATTTTGCCCGAGGGAAATTTAACTTAAATAACAAATAACAAATAAGCTTAACCTTAACCTTAATTCACAAATTAATTTTAATTTAATTAATCGAAACTGAAAAATTTCCAAAAAAAATAAGAATCTGTGTTTTAATCAAGATTTATCAATATACAATCGACCGATTCTCCACAGATTCCATAGCTAATAAAAAACGCTCTATGTTCTGTGAAATAAAATGCAAGCATCTGCAGTACAAATCTAGGATCATAAATGCAAGGTGGTGAAGTGATAAATCCAAAGAAAAATAGGATAAAAAATTACTAAAATTATTACTGAGGGGTGATTATAGGGAAATCAGGAAATTGGATACAAAATTACTTACTCAACATCGCCCTTAGTTCCTTGTACGTATTTATCTGCTGGAATCTGCTCCAACATAACAGAAAGGCGCGCTTCACCCACTTTTGCATTCACATTTTCTGCATCAATTTGTTCATCATTTCTTTCTAATGCCCATACTTCATTGATATATGATGAATTTTCTCTCTAAACATTTAAAATTTATTTTGAAAATTGAGAAGATTCAAGAAAAGATAAACCATAAAAGACTTTTTATCGATAAAAGTTGTCACATTTCATCATTTACGGTTGAAAACCTAAAATTCATGGTGTGAATTAAAAGAGAACAAAAAAAAGTGAACTGATAGAAAACGCGACACTCTTCGTTTATTTGAATTTTTCAAAAATTTTTTTGCTTAAGCGGTCGTTTTCAAAAAATATTCTCGATTTATTTTCATGAATTTATTTTTTTCATTTCTGATCACAATTCAGCTAAATCTTCTTAAACTTTTAATTTTTTTGTACCAAATAACGATTAAAATAAATTAAAATTAAATCAATTAGATTAAATCAATAAATTATGAATCAAATCAATTAAATTGTATAAATAATATATATATAATTGTATAAATAATATATATATAAATAATATATATATAATTTATTCTTTTCTTATTTTTAAAATTTCATTGTTTATTAATTTTTTCTTATTTTATTATTAATTTTATTAATTTTTTTGTCTTTGGCAGGAGTAAACCTGCTATTATGTCAAAAATCCGGGTGACCCACCTGATCCACCTGAATCTCTATTTCCAAGTGACTCTGTGGTGAAGGGGTCAGATAGTTTTGATATGATTTTGATATGGCGTCCGACGCGCACGATACTTCCAGCCCGGTCGTACATACGACAAGTGCACAATCCGGGCGATCCCAAGGCTGATAAATAAAATGTGCTCGCAAGCCAGGATAATTACTCGAAAGCTATCAAAAGGAACAGCTCTCTGCACGCGTGGCGATGTTTTAGCTGTATCAGCGTAGAACGCTTATGGACGTTGCAAGGGAAGCGATCACTATCCACACCCTTTCTAAATATCGTGTGGATATCGCTTGCTTGTCGAAGGTTCGTCTTCCTTATTTCGGGTCTCGAGTGATTATTAATCTTGGCTCAGAGTAGAGGTACTGTGGTGCTTCGGATAACTAGGGGATTGTCATGTCTGACAAAGCCCATTCCGCTTTGAAATCCGTAATCGACCGTATGGCCTACGTCCGTTTTGAAGGTAAGTTCTGCAACATTTCGGTTATCAGTGTCTATGCGCCAACTCTGTCGGCAGATGACCGTGATAAAAATAGGTTCTATGAGGAACTCCAACTCTCTACCAAAACATAACATGGTCATAGTCAGGGGAGACTGGAATGCACGCATAGGTCATAATACCGCTGCGATAAACCTCTACAATTGGCAAATATGGCATCGGAGATCGGTGCACCAATGGGGAACGTCTTCTTCGTTATTCCGCATCGTAGAAAACATCTAATCACGTGGAATTCTCGGTATAACCAACATTTCAACCAGATTGATTATATCTTAGTCAGTCACCGCTGGAAGAGTTCTATACTAGATAGTCATTCATACCGCGGTGCTGAAATGGGCAATCATCGTGGATTTGACCATGTTATGGTTCGAGTCAAGATCAGTATAAAACTGACAACTCGCATTCCCAAGGATCCTTAAATTATCTCAAATTAAAAAATTCGGGGACAGTGAGCTCATTTCAAACCGAATTATTGAAGCATCTCAACGATACAAATATCAATGATTTTTCTGGAACGGCAAATGAATACTGATCCAAACTAAAGGAATGTCTCCAAAATCAGCCACTTCCATGCTAGAGCATACTAGTTGGAAGTGCGCTAGTTGGGTATCGGAAGCAACTGTCCAATCATCTGAAAAAACTGTCAAAACACGAATGTCAGGTGATCTTGACTATCGGGTGCTACCGGATGCTTCGAAGATTTGCAACGAAAGCAGCAAAGCAGTACGAAAATCACTATTGGAGTGACATAGCCTTAGGAATGGATAAAGCAATTATAATTCGGGGAACGATCAATGGTAAAGGACAGCAATGTCATACCAGTCAAGAGTATTAAGGACAGCCTCATAAGATGGAAAGAATTCTTTAAGACCAAGCTTAACCATGAAGCGCCATCTGTTGTTGCTTCTGATATAATTGATACGTTCGCTGAACCATATGCTTGCAACTGTGGGCCCGCGACAGAAAAAAAAAATAATATCTGTTATCATTAACGTTAAGGCTAATAAGGCTCCGGGAGAAGATGATCATCGGGCTGAACTCTTTATTGTCCATCGTCCTTCATAACACACCGATTGTACTCTCTGGTATGGGAAAAAGAAATATTACTACATAATTGGAATAAAGCAATTCTGCTTCCAATATCGAAAAAAGTGATATGACATACTGCAACAATTATCGAGGAATCAGCCTACTAGACGTTTCAGCGAAAATTTTTGCTTCCCTTTTACTCAATAGACTTATGGAAGTACGAGACAGCAGGATGCGCCCTAATCAAGCTGAATTCAGACCGCGGTTGTGCTGACCAGACATTCAAGTTAAGAAGGGTGTTGAACATCGCTTCAGATTTGCAACCCACTGTTTCATCGACTTTACGGCTGCTTTTGATTCAACTGATAGAAAGGCGCTTTAGAAGGTGATGGAATGCAACGGTATTCTAGAGAAGATCATACGATTCATAAAGGCATTTTATAAGCGTACGTCGGCGCAGGCTCTGTTTATATGGGAGCAGACTCCTTTGAAATAAGAACTGGTATCCGTTAAGGATGTCTTTTCCCCTCAATATTCAACTATGCGATAGACTGGGTAATGGACACTGCTTGTCGGCATACATTCTCCGTCGTCCACTACAGGAGTTGACGCATATTTCGTTATTTGCAAAAACGTGTGATGGTTGGAATTAAAAGCGAGATGGGCCAATCAAGACCTGCACTGACATGGTCAGAAAAGATTCTGAACGCACAAATGGACCAGCAATATATGGACTTGGACGATGGAAAAAGGAATGGTTTTTATTACTGTCGACGATGGCAGCAGATCGCGCCATTTGGAAGCGTCTTACCCTTGTAGCCGACGGAGCCAGCCTAACCAGTAATGGGGAGAACTGTTAGAAGTAGAGAACGCGACACTCTTCGTTTATTTGGCCCGCAGCAACTCTCACTACGAGAAGGAAAGTAATATTGGTTATGGGAAGGGAGAGAGAAGCGAAAGACGACTAAACGAAATAATAAGAAATGAAAAAAGAAACGAACATTTTGTTGAGGATGACCTATTGATTCGTTTCGAAAAGATGAACGACTTTCTTCCGAACGATATAAATTTGGAAATAATAACGGTAAGCAATTGCCCATAACGCAATCACATTTAACAAACGAAGCAATCCTCAAAGAAAAAAAATTAACTTCAATTTTAGGAAATCAATCCAACTACTCCGGCGATTTTCACGCATAAAAACAGTTAACTAAACGAATTTAATCGAAATATTCCGCGAAGGGTCAAAAAAGGTCAAAGAGGTCAACGAAAATCTGATCCTCGAAAACCAACGAATGGTAAAATCAGCTGATTAGAGTAGAACAACGTAGCACATAACAGCACTATATTTATTTGTAACTCCTCCCAGTTCTTTACATTTAATTAAACTGATAACAGGACAATGTCATCGTATAGGATGCCACTTCTAATCCACTGATGAGCAGATAACAACTAAACATGATCATCGAGCAACTGACAGACCATTATCATGTCCTTTTGCGCGCGCGCTTTATATATTTGTATCGAAGTGCTCGTACGTGAGTAAACGCGGCTACAGTCATACACTCAAATAATCATATTGCTGGTGATTTATAAAATGTGAAAAAGCCCAGTTGAAATATGGCTTATATTACTATTGTCTTCCGTTTGTCTAAAGTTAATCGAAAATTTTTAGCTGCATTTTTTGAAATTTATTTTGGCATAGTGTCAAAGAATTTGCAAAATTCCATGAAATCAGTTACATCAAACTTTTGTGTCGCAGTTCGTTTGCATGTCGAGAAATTTTTGAGAGGGAAGTTTGTGGGGGGGGGGGTGTGTTTTCGCGGTGCTCCACAGGTAGTTCCCTATTCAGGTTGACACATGGATTTTTGTAGGCTCATGAATGGATGGGTCTTGTTTTTCGACGCGCTCACCATTTTTTGTTAGGCTTATTGCACTAGCTGTTGGCGTCAGACTTCTTCGCTCGGGAGTCGCTTGGGGACAATTGTGCAGCTAACCATTCTCACGCAGCAAACCAGTCGCAGTGGTCGAATCGTGGCGCTCATAACAATAATAATAATAGTAACAGTGGCTATAAAGAAAGGAATTTGTACTGAATTTGAATGCGGTTGTATCCACGCACTTTTGCGGTGTGTATGAATCGCGCATCTTACATGTATTTTTTACCGGGAAATTTAGGAAATTTAGCAGAGGAGAACTGCACTGCATAAAAAAGGCATCTAATCGAGAATTGGTAGCTTTCGTCCTCGGAGGAATCCAAAGTAACTTTTTAAAAAGCCCATATCTGTGAAATTTATCTTCAGAAATGATTTATGGCTAATTATTGGGTCTTCCGTTCCCAGCAGACTTCAAACAGTTCTTAGTTTTTCTCAAATCAAATCTGGGGAACTGCTGATTGAAGGGGTAAAAAGTTACCTTTTCTCACCTTTCACCTTTGTCTCACCTAATTTTCTGTAAATTTTACGTTTCGCCGTTGTAACTTCCATTACTATTGCGAAGATGAAGCATATCTCTCATTGTCATTCTTCTTACATTATATGTGTCTGTAATTGGATTTTAACGAGCCTTAAATTTTAAAAGTTTCACATTTTTTGAACATTTTTTTCAGAACAATTGAATTTAGCACTGATATTTCGTTTAAATCCATTCCTATTGCTGTTCGCTTCTTCTTTCCATCAATTAGCTCACTGACGCTCAGGACAGATGCTTCCACTGGTGCCATTTCTGAAAGTAACTGAAGTTATTCTTTTTCACCATTCAAGTTCGATTATCACTGAGCCTTGTGTGCGTTCAAAATTTCTAATGGTATTAATCCAGGTTTTAATTGGTCTTTTCTTTTCATTGGTTCGCTTCGCCGTCCATAGTTTAGCAAGTAGCGAGATGTGCGCAATGCCTGTTGTGGAGAAGGTGGCCAAACCAGCACCAGTGCAGTTGTTCTTTAGTAGGTAATATTGAGCGAAGGTAGATGCAGTCATATGAGACTCTGTCCGCTTGGCGGGTAGTATGTATTGTGTACCTTAGGCAAGACTGGTCAGAAACAGATAACTTCCTGATTTCGCATTTGTAAGTCGTGCGTTTTGCAACTGTATCGGTACGATTTTGTTTTGAGGTTGATTTCACAGTGATTCTAGCGAGGTTTTGCCAGGCGGACGAAGGCTTCTGTTGTTGCAAGCGAATTGAAAAAGAGTTTCGTCTCATCTGTTTAATCTTGTTTGAAAACTAATTTCCTCTGTCAGTACCCATTTCTTTTAGCGAAAAGGGCAATATATTCGCGGTACTGTACTGACGAATTGATTTATACATCCTGAATGCTGGCAAACAATGTCCATAGCTCACGATGTAACGAAGTCTTTTATTGAAAATTTTAAGAGAGTTATTTCAAGAATTTGTGCCAATTCTCCATAATTCTCCATATTCATCTTGTGCTGATATATACCAAAAAAATGCTTAGGTAAGTTTTTGGTTCTTCTCTAGAATATCATCATGTTGCATGACTAGAGCATCGCCGTGTTAATCGAATCATCGGCAAATTTAATGAGGCACTTATCGATGTTCCAGTGGCCCCTAAATTCGGCTTGATTATTGCGCATTATTTCATCAGAATAAATGCAAAAAGCTTCGCCAAAGCATCTCGAAAATCGATTTCTCGACAACTTTCTCCTATCACTTTTTTTGAGAATTGGAAGCCTTGTTGCAGTCACATGGCAATCATTCTTTCCACCAGTGAATATAATTTTTGCAAATATATTTTGAAGGACGTTGGGCAGCATTTCAAGATTCCAACTCATAAACAGCCCTTAGAGGATTTTATTGGTCTTGTGAACTACAGAAATCATTTCGTGCTATATTGGTAATTCCACTCGTACGATTTTGAATGTTTCTCATTTATATCCAGGATTCGCCGTAGTTACATTTACTTTCAAAGAATTCTCTCCACCGAGAGTCGATCGCTGAATTCATTTGTACTTTCATTTCATAATTTTCGTCTAAAGAATATTTTTGCGATTTTTTCATGGGAAATCATCGATCATCTTATGAATATTAATTTTTCAGGAGAAGCGTAGGTTCATCTGTTTTGAAATTTGATGATTCCTGCATATCTTGCTTATCGTCATTATCAGAAGAAAAAACAACGTTCCGAATTAAACAGCGAGAATATGCAAGACTCGCCACCTCTTGATCTTATTTTCACTGAGCGTGTTAGTTATTTATGTAATTTTTAATAATTTTTCTCAATGGTCATCAGTTATAATAGACCAAATGGAACTTCTCTCTTATTCAATATCTATTATTACCGTAATATTTCTTTTTATACTTTCTTATTTTTAGGTACCTTGGTTCTTTCTTTCATTTGTAAAGCTCGTTGATTCTTTTTCTCTTTGGTTTACCTCAACCTATCTCATTTTTCTATCTGACCGTACTTTTCTTGTTTTTAAATACATTCAATATATTTAATATAATAATAGTGGTTAACATAAAACATGCTGTTATCCAGTGAAAATCAATTCTGAAAATAACAGTAGTGGCGTTAGATATATCGCAGAAACGTGTGCGATCATAGAGTTTGCATTATCATGAAAAGCTTTAATCTTTAATTTCAGTTTACTTGAAAATTGAAAATCATTTATGAGCCTTTTTTTAAAATGAATCTTATCTTATTCCTTCAGAGTATACCAAAATTTACTTCCAAATTTATTTAGGAGACTTTTGCTTTGCAAGGAGTTTGCGCCAAACGAATTAATGAAACCGATCATTCAAATATTGATGATTTATATATTAATGGAAAGTTATCATTGGTGGAGAAGGTGAAAAATTTTGAGATATTTGAGAAATTGAGAAATTTCTTAAATTTCTTTAAGCCATTATATTTTATTACAATCATAGTTATGACGAAATTACTATTACCATAGAATTAGTGGTAATAAATAATCTTATTATTTGTTTCCACAGAAACAAATATTTTTCGCTATTTTTTTATTATTATTTTATTTCATTATTATCTTCATCACTTTATTTTCCATTCCTATTCCATTTGATATGTGGCATTTGATATATGATATTTAGTAACGCTCGAAATTTCTAGTTTAATTAACTCCTTTCAATGTTGTGGTTTGTGCGAGAAAATCACAAATAGTTTTGGGTAGAAATAAAAATGAAATATACATATATATATATATCCAATATATGAAATTGCTATATCCAGCATCTGGCCTCGTTCATTCATCATCATTTACCACCTGCACTTAATTTTTGCTACCGCATTCTAATAAAAGAACAGAAATCCTTATTGCTTGCGCTGAGACGAAGCACTATACCACCAATCACCCCGTCTCAAGTTTTAATCAGTACATCATTTTGGAATAATTGATTTGAAATAATTGAATTGGTCGTTAAAACTGAGTTGTTCCCAGTGGAGTGGATCAAGGATATAACTTGTCGGCGCACAAAAGGTGTTAGTTCAGTACGTAGCCGTGGATTTTCAGCATGGGCAATGTGTTTTTTTATTTTTGATATTTCTGTATTTATGGTGAAATAGACGCTAATTAAGCCATATATCGAAAAGAAAATTGGAGCGGAGATAATATAAACAACATGAAACTGTTTTCAATTACACTTTCCTGGCACTCTTAACTGGCCGAACAAAAGATGAAAGTCCGAATACGAATACATTTTTTTGCATGATTTAATCGTGGAATCGTGATAAAATTATAAGGAACATTTTGTGTAAATGCTTTTCAGATCTCTTATCCAGCATCTGGCCTCGTTCATTCATTATCATATGCCTTATTTTAATATCGTCGTGTTATCATTTAGCCCTGCCTAACGCGTATTGAAATTGATTTATCTCACCACATGCCTTATAAATAAAGTCCGATTAAGGTGTGAATTGCTGCGATCAAGAGATACATTGAACACACTGGCATCCCAGCTGTGTATAGGATCAAATAATGGCAAAATTAATGCTCCCTTTAAGTTTGGCATCTGACTGAAAGGCTTGAAAAATCCTCGTCATTGTAGTCAGCGCTGCAGCTTGCAATGATGCGCGTTATTCGAAGAATTAGAAGATTTGTGGATCTTATTCTGTTTGCTGGCGATTATAACCATATATTTTATTCCGTTAAATGGTAGTTATATTTGTTTATGATTATGTCTATGTATATTATTTGATCTTTAACTAATTGTTTATTTAGGCTCATGGTATTATGATAGAATGGATGCCAATCGATGATGATGGTTGGGTAATCGCTAGTGCAGAGGAAGATGAAGAAGTGAGCAGTTTCCGATCATCGGAAAGTTTTGAATCCAGGCGAGAATTCAATAACCGTTTAAAATTCTCAGTGGATATTAAGGATTTGCGATCATTTCAGTGTGTTGAGCCGAAAAAAGGTAACAGTTTTTATATATTTGCGAGCGAAAAATGTTTACATTTAAATTCTATTTTTAAATAGATGTTTGCTGGATTCTTTTATTTTATTCCTCGCTTCTTTTGCTTAATGATCTGAAAAAAAAAACCATTAAAGTAAGCATCGTTCTTTTTGAATCAAGTCTTCAGGAGATGGATATCCTTGGGTTCGCTTTATTAGTAAAGATGGATCAGCTTTTACTGCATTGTATTTTCGGCAGAAAGGGCTTTCTTCATTTATTGATCATCTCCAGAAGTAAGGTTTTTTAAAAAATAACTATGATTTCTTTACTGCTTTATTATTTAATTTTTTCCTCAAAATTTTTAAATTGATTTCAGATATGCCACATTGAAAAGATCTGCTCGGGAAGCCAATCTTGTTTTATTCACTGATGAGCGTATTGCAGCTCTTGAACAATCAGTTTCGCTTTTGAATCTCAACAGTGACTTTTTTTCGGTATTTTTACATTATTTAACGAAAAAATGTAAGAGAGGGGAAAGGCAATAGAGATCGATTGAATATTTCATAAAATCCATTATCGTTGCAAAAATTCATTTAAATCCTTTAATCCATAGAGTATACGAAGTATTCAAAAAGGATACAGATTTTTTTCATCTAGATTTTATTTTTAATTTTTATTTTTTTTGAATTTCTTAAATTTTTATTTTTATTTTAATTTTGTTTTGTTTAGCGCATGATGGCACAACCTTATGCAACTGCCATGACAGGTTTGGGCAAAGTGGCAACATTTGTGCAAGATCAAGTAACCTTTTTGTTTCAGTTTAAAATTTCATAAACTTTCAATTATATAATTACTTTCAATTACTTTCAATTATATAATATAATTACTTTCAATTATATAATATAATTACTTTCAATTTCAATTAATTTAGATAAGTTAATTAGATATGTTTGCTTATGTTGCTCAAAATATATGGAAGTAGGAAAAAATTCCTCATTTTAACCTCTTTTATTTTTTTTTTTCCTAGTCTATACCTCTTATTCTTCATCATTGAGTGAGGAGTATTTGTCGAAATACAGTTCAAATTCAATTTTCTACAGATTCCTTGTTGTTGCTAAATTCAGGTTATCCCTTCATTGTTGGATTCTGATGCAGTTAGTGCAGAAGAACAAATCAGAGCGATGAGAGAATTGAGAGAGCAAGAAGAAGAAGCAGCTGGGAAGCTTAGGTGGATTTCTTTTATTCTATAAAATGTTGAAACATTAAATTTTAATAACTGCTTTCAACATATACGTATGCAGATTGCACGATGATTGCGGATTTGAATTGGTTACGCAACTTGAATTACCGCAACGTCCTGAATTCAGTCGCGAGCAAGCAGTCGATGAGGATGTATGGAAGAGGCACAAGTGAATTTTGATTATTTTTTTAAATCGACTAAAAAGATGGTAATATATATAGTTACGTATTTTGTTTTGATGTTGAATCTAAATTGAGAACTTTGATTCAATTCCTGTCGTTTCCAGCCGGTAATCCATATGTTTCAGGAATTCGGATGGCTCTTTTGGCGATGTTCATTCACTGAAGGTCCTTATTTTTCGTGGTGGTCTGGTACCTTCGTTAAGAATTGAGGCGTGGAAATATTTGCTTGGTGCATTAGATTGGAAAAAATCTAATGTTGAAAACACTGAGGTCCTGTTTGATTAAAATTAAATTTGAATTCTCATTTTTGAATGAATCTCTTGAATGAACCTTAAATCTCTTTTGGCTATATTGCACTGGCTTTCTTTTGACTGTGAAATTTCTTTGAAATTTCACTCTATGATATTTCCCATTCTTTAATTCATTTTAGCTAATGAAACAAAAGGCACAAGATTATTATCGCATGAAATTACAATGGAAAACAATAAACGCAGATCAAGAAAGTAGATTTGCTGACTATGCCGCTCGCAAGGCTCTTATTGGTCATATTTTTAGTTATTAATCTATTACAGTCTATTAATCTACTAGAGTCTAAACTGATACCAAGCAAATTAAACTGAATTGAACTGAATTGTCAAACAAACTAAATAACTTATTTATTTATCCTAGATGAAATTTCAAATCATTTTTTTACATGCAGATTTTTATTTATTGGATTTAATTTTTAATTTAATACTTTACTTAATACTTAATACTTTAAAAATATTTTTACCAAATTATTTCTTTTAGAAAAAGATGTTTCGCGCACCGATCGCACCCATTCATTCTTTGGGGGTTTTAATAACGATAACGTGACCATTCTTAACGATATTCTGATGACGTATTGTATGTATAATTTTGACCTTGGTAAGCCCACTTTTTTGGCAGCGAACTATCCATAAATACAGTAGGTTCTAGCCTTAAGATGTTCTGATATGCTGGAACTTGGCAGAAACTTTTCTTTGGCTATCTACTCTATGTTTTTCTTTATTGTTTTTTTTCCTGCGCTACCAGTTTTTGAAGCCTGGGAATCCATTAGAATTATCATTAAATTAAAACAGAATTAAATTTTATTTCATTAAATTACTAAATTTCAGGTTATGTGCAAGGAATGAGCGATTTTCTTTCTCCATTATTAGTCATACTTCAAAATGAAATTGATGCTTTTTGGTGTTTTGTTGGTTTAATGAATCGAGTAGTACGTTTTTAACTAAACTGCAACAAGATTAGATTGGAAAATTATTTTTTAATAATACAAAAAAAATGAAAAAAATTATTTTTGATTGTTTTAATTTTTGCTTTAATCCAAGTTTATTTAGCATTATTATTCTCATTTTGTTCATTATATTAGCATAGGAGAAAATAAGATAATTCAAACGGTCGTAGATCTAATTAGTTTACAGCAATTTTTAGCAACGCAATTTCGAAATGGACCAATCAGCAATAAAAAAGCAGCTGATGGATTTGAGAGACTTGCTTATGGTTGTGAATCCTAAATTGGCGAATTATCTTGGTTAGCCTCATTATTTTCAACCTACTTTATTGTAGCAATTATTATTTCATTTATGACTATAAAAATTTTGCAGAAGCTCACAAGTCGGACGATATGTATTTTTGTTTTCGTTGGATGCTTGTATGTTTCAAGCGTGAATTCAGCTTTGAAGATATATTGAGATTATGGGAGGTGAATTTTTCATACTTTTTATTTTGGACAGAAATTAGTTTAGTAGTATTAGAAATCAGCATATAAGATCAGCCTAAAAATATGAAAAAAAAACATGCATTTCAGCATATTAATTTTTTATATCATCGCATTACTACGTTTTCTCGTTCTTTCCTTTAATATTATTTTATTTAATACTGTATTCTTGTGACCCACAGATTGTTTCCATGAATTCATTTCAGCTTTTTATGCATCAGTGTTCAAATTATAACTATTGTATTTTCTCTATTTGCTTTTATAGTTAATGTTCTTTTCATGACATTAAAAGAAAAAAAATAAAATATTTGGAGGCTATGTACTTAGAGGAATGTAAAGATTTAATAAAGAGGATTTCTTATATTCATTTTGAACACAATTATAGAAGTTATATGCTCGGAATTTAAGTTCTAAGGGAAATAAATATTTATTCATTTCCATTCTGTTTGATTTCTAAATGATTCTCAAAAGGCATTTTCAGTATAATTTTTAATTTTTTCCATTTTGATCAATTTTTAACTTTATTAAAAAATGTTAGGTTTTTAGCATTTATTCGATTTTAATAGGAACTGTTCATTTTCCATGAATTAATGAATTTTATAGTTATCATTAATCATTAAATTTATGGTAAAAATGAAATGCGAAAAAAGTTTTTTTTATTTTTGATTTAATTTATTTAGTTTTAATTTTAAATTTATTAATTTTTATCAGTTTTTTTTTTATTTTTAGAGAATTCTAATAAATCAAATTTTTTTTAGGTCTTGTGGACTGATTTACCTTGTTCCAATTTTCATTTATTAATCTGTGTCGCTATTCTCGATAATCAGATGAATTATATTATTGAAAATCAATTTGGTCTAACCGAAATCCTAAAAGTAAGCTAAAATTTTATAGAGTTTTCATATTTTTTTTATTTTCTTGCATTAAAGATTCATTGGAACAAAATTTTTTGCAGCTTTTCAGTACAAATTTTTCGTTTTTTTTGAATATTTGAATATTAAGTCCAAAATATAGCAAATATAGCATAATAGTAAAGTAATTCAGAAATTGGTTTGAATCACATTGCAGCATATAAATGATCTTTCGATGAATATCGATTTAAATGAAACCTTAACGTCTGCAGAAGCTATATTTCATCAGTTGTCGGCTAGTCAGGATAAACTTCCTCGACACATTTGCAAAATTCTTTCACTTGGAGACAGTAACGACGATGAGTAATCTCTATAATATTGTTGTATATAAATTTGTTCGTCATTTGGGCAATACGAAATTATTATCGAAATGTGGGAGTTAATGAGATTTTAGGGCAAACTGTTAACTTCTTGGAAAATTAATTTTTTTTTCGGAAGTTGGGTATTTAGAAGTTTTAGAAGTTTTATTTTAATGGAATTATAAATTTCCATAATGTCGGTGATCTTTGTCCACAGATTAGTGATGTACCTAATTACTTTTCTTATTTATTAGCGCAATAATTCATCTTAATGTTTGAGATTTGAGAATTTTGAGATTTTTAAGATTTAAGCTTCAAAGGATTAAAATTAGGATAAAATTTTCATTTTTCGAAAAAGTTGCTGTTTTTCCATGACATTTGGGTTACAGTTAGAAAATTTATTATTATATTATTATCCTCGTTGAAAATTATGTAATTTTTTTTAAAATTAATGCTGTTTCCATTTCTTCTCTTGCTGATAGCATGAACCAGTTTTAAATTGCTGAGGACTTTTTTCACCAAAGAGTCAGTTAGGCACAGAGCTAGAGGATGATTCGCAACAGGTTGTTTTTATTTATTTTCAGATATTTATAGCTCATTATATCCAAATTCCATGAAAAATTTGTGATTATTGTATAATGGTTTCAGTTTCCAGAATCTGTTATTTGTAGATACAGTGAGAGAGGCATTATCAAAAAAGTTGGATTAAAATGCAAAAGATATTTCGTATGGCAGAAAATTTAATTAAATAGTTTGGAAGAAAGTTATTTTTACTCTCTATAAAAATAGATATGCCACTCGTCGTCCGCATAAATCGAGCCAAAATCCTTAATCCAATATTTTGAAATAAGTGCCTTCAAGAATTTCTTATCCTTTTTTGGCATATCTGTAGTTTGTCGTTATTTGGAACGTAAAAATTTGAGAAATTGGGCTGTATTTCTTTTTTATCTTTTTCCAGTTTCATTTTTTTTCATTTCAAGGGGTTTGTTTTATTACATTTTTAGCCGCTACAGCTGGCATAAAATATTTTTTAGTTTAATTTTTAATCTGATTAATCTTATAAAATTTTCAATATTTTTAATTTTTCGTAAAAGATTCACGACTTCGGATGAATATTTGCATATTCTTTTGAATCTTCATTATATATTTTATTATACTTTGTATTTATCATATTTTGCCATGGAAAATTGTAAAATTAAAAAGTAAAAAGTAAAAATAATTTTTTTGGATTTGAAAGTGAATTTGTTTTGCATCTCTTACTTTTCGAAGAGAATTTGAGTAAGAAGAAAAATTAAGTAAAAAAATTCACTTTTCAAAAATTTTTTTTCCAATCTCTAAAAAATGTCAAAATGATGGCGTTGCATGACTTGCACCACGAATGAAAGTGTGGTGCATCCTTGACGACAGTAAATCTTATCTTCGAAAACTGCTTCGTATAGATTCAATAAAATATATTTTATTTGGAAATTGTAAATATGTACAGAAAATTGGTTTGCTTCACAAATTAAAATTCATTTGCCGGTTTTACAAATTGCTTAATAATGTGAAATGAATAAATTAGAAGAAAAGGAAATAAAAATGGAAAAACGAAAATGGCTTGCAGAATGAGAATGTCTCCTATTTACGCTAGAAATACGCTAGAAAGTTAGTCAGTAAAGAAACAGGACTCAGGCGCACTTATTACGATCTATAGAGGGTCTATTCCGCAGATCAGATTCTTTTTTTCCAATGTCCAACAATTATTGGTGGTACTACGCTTTATGAAGGGTTATTTCATTTTATGAATATCGATGAAAAGTCGTTTGGCCGTAATTATTTTACACCACAGTTAGCAATCATTCGTTGTAATGAGAAGAAATTTCTACCTTTCGCTGAGGAGAACGCCAAAAATTTCTTCTGTGAACTTCACGTCTCGCACGTAAGAATTTTTTTTTGCTTTTCTCATTTTTATTGTTTCATTTATTATTTTTTTCTTCATTTACAGTTTGTACTTAAGCTCACAGAATATTATTTCGTCATTGTCTTATCTTCTCAGTTTGGTTTCGAATGGTTCCATTTCTAGGAAGTTTCATTTGGGGTAAAAATATAATTGGTGCTTCACAGGTTTCGTTCTTTACGTGTTACCGCATTGCTCACAGATTGGCTATAAAATAGAAAGTGGAATATGGTTTCATTTCTCTCATTTCTTCCTTAGATTCTGGATTATTTTATTAATTATTTATTAATTGCTAATTTCTATTTTTTGTTTATTGTTTACTTTTCATATTTTGTTTAATACTATACTTTTTCATTTTTTATCAGAATTGAGCGCTTGTTTCTCTCTTATTTTATTATATTTTTATGGCAAACGAAATGAAAAGTGAAATGAAATAAAGGAGTTAATTAATTCTTTCGAGAAGGAAAAACAATTTAATTTTAGGATGGAATTTTTGAATTACTTAAGAAAGATCTAAAAATTATTAATTCCGTTTTCCATTAACTAGGAGATGATCTTTTTGTGATCAAATTATGTGTGGAAATTTCGTTGTATCACTAATAAATGAGTTGGATGGAAAAATTAGAGTTTCAAGACGAGGGTCCTAATGATAGATTCATAAGAAACATTATGGACTGTGTCGTTGAATACTAATTTATTCGTGGAATTTTTGCAAAAAATGTTTTTTCGGGATTTGATTTTTTCCATTTTGCATATAATTTCTATTTTATTTGTTTTGAATCCTTACATTCTTAATTTTGGTTTAAAAAGTTTATTTATTATATTTCCAGAATGATGAAGATTTCTGTTTTGTCGTTTATAAATTGTTTACTGAAAGCAAGGATGCATTAAATTTCGGCAGTCATCACAAATTTTCATATTGTCAAGCAGAGGTTCCCGACGAGCGACCGAGAATTCGTTTATATATCGCATTACCTTCGGATTGGCGATGCGGCAATTTGTAAGTTTTGTTTTTTTCATTTTAATGGACTTTAATGAACGTTACTTGCTAAATTGAAAGTTTGATGGAAATTTGGTGAAGATAATAGTTTCTTAAATTAAAATTTTCTTCTAACTCTCACTCTCAGCATTACTGGTTTGGCTGGCTTCAACGGCTATAAGGGTAAGGTGTACAAGGGTTTCCAAGCTGTTCGATTCGACGCATTCGCTGACAATAATAAACCTTTTCTTTTTCCATCGTCTAAATCCATATGTCGCTCGTTCTCCGTACAAAATCTTTCCTGATGAGTGGCGTTAAAAACGAAGGCCCTGGACTGATAAAGATCAGAAAAGATTTTGAATGTATAGGTGGACGATGACGTCGGATTACTCAACTTGGAAACGTCTTGCCGTTATAGCCAGTGGAACCAGCCTAAAAGAGCTGTTAGAAGAAGAAGACTCTTATTTACTCAGTGATTGGAATAATATTCTGTATTAATAATAAAATCATTCGGCTACAAGAACTTAAAATTAAAGTGTCATTTTATTTTTTAATATTTTTTAAACTAATATTTAATAATTTAGCGTAAAAGATTGCTTGCAACGAGTGCACATAAGTGCTTTGGTCGTTCAAGCGATTTTCGATTCTCTCCTTAATGGCCCTTTAATATTGTCGGACAAATTGAATTCAGGCATTAAAAAACGCTATAATTACGTTTATGATTCGAATTGGCAATGTAAATTTGCTGGTAATTTTATTTTATTTTTTAGTAGTCTCGCTGTGAATGTTTTGAATTTGTGCGCGTAGTTTCCAATGATATTTTTCTTTTTAAGAAAAATTTCCATTTTTTTGCAAAGTTTATTATAGTCATTCCTAATGAAGAACGAAGTTATTCCGGTTCAAGCACTATAAATTTATCAGGTAAATTTTTTATTTTTAGAGCTTCTTACGATCTTTCGTATTATTTTTATTCATTTTTTTTAATTTTGGTTTTAGTTCATTGGAATTTATGAAAAGTTTTGAAATTTACAGTTTCAAAAATGTGAAAATATTTTTAAAAAAATTTATAATTTAATTTATTTAGAACCTATTATTAGCGATGCAGAATATCTACCACAGATAGCATTATTAAATTTGGATAAAACTGCTTCCTCATTATTTACTGAGAATCATTTGGCTCGTTATATTTCAAATCGTTTGGAGATTCTGGGAGAAATTGATCCATATCGCCTCCTTCATTTAGTTTTTATTCCGGTATCTGCAAATTGCAATGATGTAAGATATTTTGCCATAAATTTTAATCACATTTATTTTTACCACATTTGTTCAAATAATTAATCGATTGATTTCACGGCCGAATTGCAATAAAGAATCTTACCATAAATTTTAAATACAATTAAAATTAAATATAATTGGTCATTTTTCACCTCAAAAAATTTTTATTTATTTGTGTATGAAACGAATGATTTCGCGATCATTTGCATAAAATATCATTTGCATATCATAAAATATATTCGATTAATAATTATTTGCTATTTCAGGCATTTTTAGTTGATAAATTCGAAACAAAACGTAATGTAACTGTCATAAAATCTCCATTGATTCCTTATCTTCCTAGCGCATTCAATAATATTCATCAATGTCTTTCTTCAGTTGAATCGTTGCATATTTCTGGTTGCAGATCACTGTGGCGTATAACGAAAATAAATGTATGTTCTTTTCAATTTCTCCATAATTTTATAGCTGAATTGCATTTATTGCATTCCAATTCATTTGTTCCCTTTTTCTTTTTAGAATTTCTTTATTATGAATTGCGAGGCATTTTTATGTTAAATTTTAAATAGCAAAATAATATTTTTGATATTTTTAAGAATATTTTTTAGTTTTTTTTTGTTCTATATTTTTATATGATACTCGTTTAGAATGATCGAGCTGAATTAAGGCATACTATTGGTGGAGGCAGTGCGAGTTTGCTTGGAGCAGTTGTTCATGAATTAGGTCATCTATTCAAACTGCCACATAGTACCGAAGGAATTATGAGCATTAGAGGTTGCAACATTGGAAACACTTGGATTCACTTTTTAGTTGATTGCGGATTTCACATTTTTTTCTGATTTTTTAATTTTTTATTGAATCGAATTATTTTATTTATTAATTTATTTTTTTAATTTCTAAGTTGAATATTTCTTTGCCAAGCCTAAATGAAAATAGAAAAAATATATGACGAATTTCAAATTGATTTTAACTATTCAGACTTTTAATCATCTTTATTATTAGTT
The DNA here is from genome assembly GCA_900625125.1 of Dracunculus medinensis. Classification (NCBI taxonomy): domain Eukaryota; kingdom Metazoa; phylum Nematoda; class Chromadorea; order Rhabditida; family Dracunculidae; genus Dracunculus; species Dracunculus medinensis. The sequence continues at coordinate 224,846 of UYYG01001166.1, forward strand.
GTCTTTATTATTTATATTCTATATCAGCTCCGTCAAATTATAACACGACAACATACTACCAAACGCTGTTCGTCTCTAAAAACCAGTCAAATACTCGCAAAATCTCAGCAGTCCATGTTCATGATCTTAAATATCCCCTAATATGTTCACAATTTTAATATTTTGTGAAAAACATCGGCAAACCCCTTTTAACACTCCCATTTTACTACCTTCCTTTCTAATCTCTCATCACACTTTTAAAGTACAAAAATGAATGTATTAAAAGTCGAAAAAATATTAAGAGGTAGTATCGCAACATTTTGAAACTGTAGAATATGAACACATGGTAGGTGTAAAAACAGTAGGATGATTGTTAAGGGAATATAAAGAGTTATAAGGAATTATCTGGATTACACCAAGGTTTAAAAATTTTGCTAGTAAAATAATTACAATATCATAATTACAATATAACTTTTAAAATATTGATTTTGGTGAATTTATTCGATTATTTTGCAGGTGGCGATAATGTGCAGGTTCTTTTTTTAGCAAAAACAATTCATAACTTGGGAATTATGGCCGCAAATAATTTTGGAATGGATTTGTACGGAAATTCTGCGATTTATATGGTAATCTTAATATTTTATTAGGCTTAGAAATTCCACTGGTTTTCATTTCTTTCATTTCTTGTTGTTATATTAATGTCATTTAAAGATATAGGTGCATTTTTTCATTATCCTTTTTCTTCGAAACCTCCATTTTATTTGCAGAATATTGATCGAGTTACAATCCTTGAGATTATTGCTCAAAATCGGTTCGATGATATCTCACGCACTTTTCTCAGTCTTTCATTTTTCATACGATGGATTCCAAGGAAAGCTATTCATGCAATTATATACAACTCGAAAAACCACATCGTCATTAGTAAAGCTGGTATCGCTATCATTATTTTCGTTTCCAGCTGTGGTAAACCATTTCATGTGGATTTCCGGACTAATTCAGGAAATTATAACCATCTTCAGTGTAGTGGATTCATTAATGTGCGCGACGAGCACGAAATTTTTAAAGTGCCCACAGTGGTAAAGATATTAAAGTTTCCGGCTGATCAAATTCTAGTTGCAACGTTAGATGGAAATTCAATGGTCTGTGAAAAGTAATTTATATTTCTGTAAGTTCATTTCTTTTTTTTAATGAGGCTATATAGGTAAATAAGTGATTTGATATTTCAAGAAATTATTTGGATATAAATATGAGTATAAAAATTCAGCAAAAAAATTGAATTAAAAATTAAATTTATTGAGCAAGAACAGATTAAATTAAAGCGCTTCGGCAGTTTCTTTCAATAGATACGAATATTTACAAACAAGAAATTGATAAAAAAAATATATAAATATAATTTTGATTTATAATGAGCAAATAGTTTAAGGACAACTGCTGATTTTGCTCGTCACTCGACTAAATTGCATTTATCGCAAATAGTTCGCAGATGGAAGCAGTTTTTTCAAATCTTCAATTGCCCATAACAAATTTGGGAAAATGAAGCTTGTTAAATTTGATAATTTGATTTGCATTTTTTGATTTGCAATAAAAAGTAAATGTATCGCAATGTTTGAAATTTCGAAATACCATCCCTAGATTGTAATTTTGGCTTCAAAGTTTTTCTCATCTACTGGAGAACAAGCTACAGTGGAGCAGAACTAGAACTAGGCTGAGATCGTGTAGTAGCAAAATGTAATATTTTTGGCATTACCGTAGCATTAGAGTTCTATTCGAACTATTTATTATACATAGGCTGATGGTACGCATATCGTTGATATTCTCCGATTTTCCTTAATAGATTGATCAGTAGATGAATCCGAATCGAGAATTGTAGAACGAGGCATCCGAGGGACCATGTTTCGCGATACTCTTAGAGTCTTAATAGAATCTGATTCTTTATCCTGAAAAGCCCATTTTCATGAATATGGTTTTTTAGTTTTCTGGTGGTTTTTTTTGGTTCGAAAATTCAATTACTTTAGAAACTATGAGATATGAAATATATGCAGCAAAAGGGGTAAAATCTCATCATCCCATCAAAAAAATATATCAATAAAAAAAGAGAAAAATAGCCTTTAGATAGATAGTATAGCCTTTTTTAATTGTAAGAATTATTAAATTCTAAAACTTACGCTTCTATACTGTCCTTCAAGTATGGTCGACTGGGAACTGTATCCGTGTTTCACTCTGGAATTTCGCAATGAAAATTAAAAAATATCTAACGATTTATTTTGCTCGCTTAATCTATTTTTAGAATCTATAGGAAATTACTGTTTAGCTGGAGTTAATGATAATGGATTTTCAACAGACAGCGGAAAATATTCCATTTCACTATTTGGCGATGAGCGATAATGATCAGTTTTTTGTGGTCCATTGGATCTATGTCGCTGACGGCACCTTATTGGTTCCTTAAATTTTTTAAATTAACAGCGAAACATGAAAATCATATGAAGTGAAACATAAAAAATAGTTTTCCCGCACTCACATCGTAGCTACATTCAGAAGAAGAAGGATTTAGAGCTGAATTATGGATTGAGATACGGCTTTGACGAATGGCATGTTTTAGTTGCCGTAAATTAGATTCTTGTTTTTCCATTTGACGATTAATCGAATGCAGGGTTACCTGAAAAAAATAGATAATAAAAAAATCCACTGGAACTATGGAAGAAGAATCAACTAGTCCAAATTGTTATACAAAATGTATATAATCATAACCACAAAGGAAAAACACTGGAAACTTAATACCTTTGTCTGCAAACGGTTTGGGGAAAATACTGGATGGATACAGTCGAAGAAGATTAGAAAGTGCAAGTGAGCTTAATGAATTTTTAAGGAACTATACGGGAGTTTGAGAATGGTAAAAATGGTAGGTCAAACCTCAGAAGTGGAAAAAAACGGTAGAAATCTACCCAGCTACCTAAATTTCATTTTCCGAAATATTTTTTCTCTAGACAAATTGGTATTGGCAGATTTTGTCATGACATTAAAGAATATTGAAAACAGTACCAGGTGCCAATTGTAAAATGCCAGTGAAATCAAGGAGATTTCTTAGCCAACAATAAAGAAGGTGCAATTTGGTGAGTACAAGAACTGCAGCAAAAGAATTTTCAAAATTCATGGGAACTACGCTGGAATCTACTGAGATCTGAAGAATTCACCAACTTTAGGTGTGCTGTGTTGGTTAGGCACGTGGAGATTTTCACCAGATGCATAAATTGTTGAGGAACTTGAATTTGGACGATCCCTTTTCACACATAGTCGCTATAAAAAGAACCGTTATCTCGCACTGATTTAGAATACTCCTCGTGAAAAACAATTTTTGATTTTAAGTTTCAATCAAACTGGTAAGAAATTTAAGGTGGGAAAAGTGCTTTTCTCAAAATAAGTTCTAAGTTTCGCTAAAAAAGACTTACAATTTATTTGGAATATTTTAAACAATGAACGATAGGCGATCAGCTGGAATCCACGTTCGTGAAATTACTTACCTGCAAATCGCGCATTGCAGCTGAGAAAGACGAAACGGATGATATCTCTCGCATAGAAGGATTATTTATAGCATTAGTCTTCAAATTTGTTGGCCTTAAAAATAGCTCCGTTCTTGAAAAAACTGTTCGATTATCTTCCTTTCGTGTGTTCCACTTTCGTAAGTGCCTTAGAAAGGCAAATAATGAAACCGGTAAAGCAATAACAATGAGGAATGTAAGAATTAAAAACAAAGTCCAAAATGAATTCCAATGAAGCGATGATGGCAAATGTTCAGAAGATATTGTGCATCCTTTCGCAAGACGTCTCGATTCAACTGGCACGAAAATCTGAATGAATTATCCATAAATCAATCGATTTCCAAGCCAATTATTAGCTGAGGCGGAATGGTAAATTCGTACCTGCTGGAGAAGGGCTTCGGATTTATCGAAAAGTTGAGCCTGATTGTTAACAATGAATCGACGTACACATCCCACAAAACTCGTTCCATCGTTTGCATTACCCAGCTTAATTGAATTCACATTGTTTGAAATGAGGCGAGGAAACTCTGCTTCCGCATAAATTTCTTTTCCATGGTCACCACACTAGAAATTTTTCAATCTTAAATATTTGATCTTTTTTTACTGAGTGTGAAGTTCGGAAGTTGTTGCTCATATTACCACCTCTAGCGTTAAACCTGGGATAAACTTTCCATCCAACAGGAGTAAACCTGACCATAAAAAATTATCATAAAAATTTTTCAAAAATTATCACAATAGTGTCTGAGGACGAAATTATCATAACTTCTACATCTAAGTGATTCTCTGGCAAAAATTATATTAATAGCTATTGGTTTCACTTTGGCCAAATATAAAATTAACACTAACCACTTTCTACTTCCATTACTAAAAAAACTCATAGTGGTGGTGCTGAATATTAATTTATTTTTCTTATCCCCTAGTTCTGTGGTCAACGAATTTCTTTTAAAACCAGTGGGGTCAGTCAAAAAAAAAACTGAACACAGTTTAAGAGATAATCAAAAATAACCAGTGACAATTTAATTTCAGCACTTTTATCATTTTATCATTTTTTGTATTTTCATCAGGAGAAAACACGAAATAACTCATAAAAAGTTAAAAATTTGCAATTATAAAAACCTACGTTAAAGCGAACTATTCGTTGATCTTTGCTTTGTTGTAAACCAACTCGGTACCATTTTCCATCGCTTTTGTTACCATCGAGTTGAATATCAATGGGATTTGCTCCTCGTATAATGGTGATAAAGTGAAGTGATCCATTGATTAGCTGATATAAAGTAAATTAAACATTGCTTAAAACACTTAGAAATTAAGGTGCAAGGACGAGGTAAGTGAATGATCATTGGTAAAGAATATAACAATTTTAAGCAAAAATTAGTCTCTTATGAAAATCAAAGAATCCGAGCTGAAAACTCACCTCAATTCTACTGTAATTTCCATTTTCTACTAATGTAAAAATAATGCCATTGGCATGAAACGTTCGGAAATCAATTTCCATCCACTGAGTTACACCATCAAACGGTTCACCTTCACTAAAACATGCTTTCATGCATTTAAGGTAATAATTGCCCGATAGAAACCCAGAGTAAGTCCGTGATATTATTATCGACTTAATTATTATATTCCAGCTGCTGTCCATGATAGTGGTGAATTTGTTAAAAGTTAAAACTTTGGAACGTGCTGGTCACCTGTAATTCTGCATCTATGGCTATTATATCATCCTAATATTCATTTAATTATCTTCTAATATTCAGTAAGGCAGGCTTAATCAGTGGAGTGACAATGTGAATTGCTCCATACTCGACATTATTTTAATATTCCATTATTTAGATCAATGTGGAGTTTATTTTAAACTTATGAACTTATTTCGCCATTCCCATTCTGCTAACCGACATCTGGTGTGTTTGATTCTTCAAATATTCAGCATTAAATTCGATGAAAATATGAACTAATGAAAATATGACTAACTTATATTCTGTTTCTTCGCAAGGTATATCTTTCAAGGACGACCTCTTGGAACGATAGCCATCACTTGCTTCTAGCGCTTTAGGCAAGTCAACAGATATAAAAGAGATTTGACGAAGCATGTAGACTGAGAGTTCGAAATGTACTTCGCCACCATCCAGAAGCCAAGGTTGCATCGCTAAAATTTTTCAATTGATATTCATCAGTGAAATAATCGCATTCTTTATAGCTGGCATAATCTAGCGATTTACTTTATCCAAATTGATAATGGGTAATTTTGAAATCTAAAACTGATGCGATAAGTTTTTCTTTTCATACTAGTGAAGATCATGAGTATTTCCTTCGGTTTTAAGGTTTTTATGATTTCAAGCTTTCTTAAAAAGCAGAAATTGGAACTTTACGAAGTCTGAGCGAACATAAAATTTCTGATTGAGAGTTCTAGAAATAGAAGCTGGAAATTTTAAGGCTTAGAAACATAGGGATTTCAATGATTTTCTTAGTTTAATTTTTTGAAAAATTTTCGAGAATCCATACCACTGCTACAGCTAAATGCATCATAGCCTCCTTCACAAATGCATGTATCACTAAAGTCGCTATATTTACATAATCCATCTCCACAACGTTTCATCTCGAAATGCTCGTCTTGACAAGATCGCGTAACTGAACAATTATTTCCTGTGCTCTGTTCTGTTAAAATATCTAAACTGCTGATATCTTTGCCATTGAATTCTATACGACGCATACAACCAATAAAATCAATTGCTGATATCTAAAAAAAATGGAAGCATATTTTATCCATTTTATATATGATTTTTACGCACTGATAACGGAAAAAAGAACACCTGTGCAGGTCTTTTAGCAATTTCACTAGTATTTGTGATACTACCAATAATGTTAATGCCATTCGTTATAGATAACTGCCTAAATTAATAATTATTATAATTAATTATCACTAATTAATTGTAATCATTAATTATTACTTATTACTAATTATATCTTTAGATTAAATTTAAATTATATTTTAAATTTTCAATTCAATTAGTTCGTATATTTGCTGGTGATCACTAACTCTTTTTGTAAATTAAATTATGCAGCAAATTCTTGGCTGATTTTCGGACAACAATATATCTTTAATAAATAATTGGAACTTACGGTAATTGTGTGACAATAACGGCACTGCAATTTTTACCATCGCAAATTTTGCAATAGCCGTCGATTTCACATCTTTGAAGTGTTATTTTTAATGTCTGCCATTTCTGCTCGATATGAATTCGCTTCCAAGTACCATCGTTAATCTTCTCATGGATTGCGAAATTGGAAAATCCTACACCATCAACGTTGGATGAATATCGGATTTTGCCGTTAATTATATCAATCACCGCAAAATCATTCAAACTTGCCGTCGTATAAGAATAATAAAGTAGCGCTGACTAAAATCAAAGCAAAAGAGATGCAAATTGTAGACAAAAAATTTGTGTTGCACAAAAATATATTCAAGCAGTTCTACGACATGGGTTTTTGTCTCTACAAAATCTTTTCTTTACTCATATTTGGTTTTATTTATTTATTCACAATGTCTTAGGTTTTTAAACAAACTTACAGGTAGTGTTGTTTTGAATTCAATTTTTATATCGAAGATTTTCTTTGGCAGTAATACTTCAACGTACGATTGTAAACGAAATGAGCGGACTCTAAATTGGCACTGTTCTCCTTCGAATCCAATTTCACATTCACAACGAGCTTTGCCATCATCACTGATACATTTTCCACTGGAAATGCTTCTCAAATCATACGAAAAAATTGCAATCTAATGGCGAAGATCTTTAAAAACGAATCTCATTTCGAATTTTTCAATATTTCACTTCAAAATTATTACTTCAGGCAATTGACAAATGCACATAAATTTGTTGAAAGCGCCCGATTCTCGCACGGAGTGTCCGTAATTTTATCCTCGCAGACGCATTTAAACGAGCCAGGAATGTTTACGCATTTTCCACCTCCGCAAATGTCCTTAATCATTATTCGTTTGTAAAGAATATTTTTGAAGGAATTGCGGCAACTCGGCTAAACACAATTTCCAATTTTACCTTTCGCAGCAAGCATTCATCGACATCCAATTCGCAACGTTGCCCAGTATATCCAACCTTACATAAGCATTTATCGGAATCTGGATCGCATTTGCCTCCATTAATGCATTTTCTGTCATCCGTGCAGTGGGAATTCTTATGTTCACAGTAACTCCCACTTCTATTCGGTTTGCAAATACATCTGCGAAAATTTATGAAAATTTATTTTGGTTGGCTTTTTGATTTCCAACTTTTGAATTACCAGTTCTAAGACTATTCTTACTTAAAAACGCTTAAAACGCTTCTTTATTGAAAATACAACAAATAATGATAAAAAAACGACAAATGCTACTTATATTGTAGAGCGAGTGATCGGGCAATGCGAGTTGTTCCGTGGCCAATAAGTTCTTCATAACGATCATTTATGAGTGTATATTGTTCACACTGACCCCCATGCATGCATTCATTTTCAATGGAACATATATTGCTGAATACACTTCCAACTATATTATCGAGGCTCACTTCCATTTTTGAAACGAAATTCGCGATCATTCGAATGGATTCCTCAGCATTCACTACTCTCCCGTTACGATCAACGATAAGCATAAATAATCGAAAAGAGTCCGTAGGCCGACTTTCTATTCCAATTAAGCGGATATGCTAAAAAATTTATCGTTGAACTGATTGCAAACGCAGCATTAGTCGAAATTTTTCGGTAGCTCTCACCAGTTCTGGTCAGACTCGCTCCATTGGCTATTAGGTTGTGACACGTTCGTCGGAAAAACTATCTGGGAATAAAAATTTTACTAGATCCTCAGCTTTAACTTCTAAGCTTTACTCGATGTTAAAGGCCAGTGGCCGAAAACAATTTAATGCTCTCGCGGCAATTTTCTCGCATTCCAACTAATTTTTAAAACTATTAAAATTTAATATCTAAAAATTACATTAAATAAGTTATAAATCAGCAATTTAAGTAATCTGTTACTACCCCGTACTGCAAGCACCAGTAGCACAGCATTTATCCAAGTACTGAGTGTAGAATTTAATCAAACTTTGCAGTTTTCCTAAGGAAGGAAGAAAAAACCAACCATATCGGGCACCATAGATTGGAATGAATTAATAAAATTAGCAATACTACTTTTGGTACCAAATATATCCATTAATACTGCTTTGTTGTAGTAAAAGCTATCAACAACATTCAATTGAATATTGCAACGAATGGTGATGTCTGTAGAATTTGAGTCAAAAATTTTAACAAATAATTCGGACGATGAAGATATAGGGTTCGACAAAAAAAGTTTGCAATCAGATGAAAGCTGAAAATTTGCCAAACATAAATCATTAGACGATGTTTGGTGGTGAGGATTTATCTTATCGGAAGCAAATTCTTTAGTCGAAGAGTTATCCACGAATTGCGTGGATAACTCGAAGATTCATTGATCATCATTCGCCTCAATCCGCATTGCAAATATGTTTTGCGCGCATACTCTGTTGCAAATATAAATTGCCGAATAAAGTTAATGCATATTTTACGCGAAAAAATGTCCGATAGAAAATAATAGACAAAAACTAACAACGAAATCGCTGAAACTTGCGTTAATCGCTTTACATGTATATTTCGTCACCTCATCCGCGTTAACCGGCAAAGTTGTGGCTACGTTTCCCAAGAGACTATTTTCGCTGCTCTCAATAATAATGTTACGCGGTTGCATGGATGGAGTATTGTCTTCCACATCGTCGATATGTACTCGAACGTATTGCAAGGATGAACGTGGCGGCCTTCCTTTGTCCGTAATTTCAATGGGAATTTGGTAGAGCGACCGCTTTTCTCTATCAAAAGTTCGAAGACTTGAAAGTATTCCCGAGTATTCGCCAATTGAAAATATCTATAAAATTTATTTTTCTTAAAAAAGAAGATAACTATTTGAACAAAATAAATATTCCTATAAGCCAAGCGACTAAAATAAGCTTTTTAATCACAAATTAGACTTTACATTTGCGAACAAATCTTCGAACCTTATTCATTTCGTCACTTTTAATTTTGTATGTAAATAGTTTCTGAGTCAGTGGAAAATCATTGTCGACTGGATTTAGTTTCATAATGGGGAAATGTGATGGAGAATTTTCGCGTATGAAACCAACTGCACTACTTGGGTTGATTGTTGGTGCACAATCATTCACATCTTGGATCAGTATGGTAATCTTGGTTCTCGACCTTACCACGTCTCCTTCAAGCAAATGTACAGTTAAGAAATGTTTGGCAAGCCGCTCACGATCGATTGGTCCACAAAGCCTCAATGAACTGTCAACATTCATACAGTAAACCTGAAATTTGAGGAATTCAATAACAACGATAAGAAATAAATATAAAATAGAAATATTTCAACAAACTGTTCTTTAGCCCACTTTAAAATTTAAGTTTTACCCTTTATTTCACTTTCCTTTATCATTCAAAACTTCATTACCTCCATTATTCCTTTCTTCCTACCTTAACTTAATAAATGAGACAAAATAAAATCTCTTTGATACTAAAGGAAACAAACTTGATCAGTTTGCCTTTCTGATTCGACAATTTCTGCTTTCGAACCATGCGGCAAAGAAAATGACAAAAAATCGATTCGCGTTCCAGGTTGAGCATCTTCTGACATTTGCAACAAGTAATTTGGTTCCATTAAGGGGATTGGTGGTGTTTCGGTAAATTTGATTAATATTTGGCATCTAAAATAAAAAGACAGTAAGAAACTCAAGAAATTTAATGGAAGAAAAATCGGCAAATGCTTAACGAGAATTGTCCAGTTGAAAAAATATTTTATTATGAAGCAAATTTCTTTTGCAAATTAAAAAAAATAAAATATTTCGAGTAAATTTCATTTGCATAAAAATTTACATATCAGGTTGGATGTTACTGAAACGATTAATTTTTCCACCGAAAGCTGCAATTTCAAGTTCAACTTCTTCAAGAAGATCGCCAAGAAGATTCCTTTTCACTAGGATTTCCGAAAAATAATCATCCATCTCTATGAATTTGTTCGCAATTATTGCATAAAAAATTTGTCCATGCCTGCCATCATCGAAATCTAACGCAGTAACCTTGCCTACTATTGTCCCTGAAAGATGTATAATTAATTTATTACTAGCTAGTTTCATTATGAGCCCCTTTTCTATCACTTGAATCCCTCAGACTAGTTATGGCCTCCTGAACACCATCCACTGTCATTAAGTCCACTAGCACCTTGTAAAGCCTCGCAAACAAGAAACTCAAGAAATTAGAAATAACAATAGAATGCGTTGTATCAACCAATAATCAATTTTTAGTTTTTCACTCATATTAAATCTCACTCGTGCAAACAGCGAGAATTCCTGGGAATATCGAGACAGTGCTTATGGCCAAAGATGCAACACCCATCGCTATTGATTCCCAAGCATCCTTTTAATTTTCGAAAATTAAAAGTAAATGGTAAACAAACCTTTAAAAGCCTTCGAACTGACTTTAAAAGTTTCCACCTTTCTTAAAAATTTCGGTTCAAATTCATTGACGCTTTCTACGAATATATCAACGGAAATATTCGATCCGGTTAGGTTGAAAATTTTCACAGCGATATGGAAATGATAATAAGAAATGAATTCATAATCGAGTTGCGACGTTACAGAAATAATACCGCTATTTTCGTTTATTGAGAATGGCAACGAATTATCTTTCTCGGAAATAATAATATAAACGGTGCTGTTGTAAGGATGAGAGTCTATGTCCGTCGCTGTCACTCGTCCGATTTCTGTACCAATCGCTGCATTTTCGGACACCTAAATAGCATTTTTATTGTTAAAAAAATTAACTTAGAAAAACTTCACCAAAAAATATTAAGATAAAAATATTAAAAAAATAAATGATAAGAAATAATAATCTGGATTAAAAAAAACTTGCATAGAATTGGAAAGAATTTGAATCGAAGAATGGTAGATTGTCATCTAAATCCAGAACCAAAATTGAGACTTCGACTGAACTATTCTTGTTTATAAATCCACCATCTATTGCCTCAATCAAAAGTTTAAACTCATGATCTTCCTCGTAATCTATCGGCCCATTCACATAAATGGATCCATTATTGGAATGAATATTGAATGGAAAACTAGTAATGTTCCTAATATGATAAGAAATTCGCCCATTTATTCCTTTATCGTCGTCTCTCGCAAGCACAGAACCAATTTCAGAAAATAAAGGCGAATTTTCTGTTACATTAAATATATATCTGAAAGATAATATCATAAGTGGAAGCTAAACCCGGAAAGATCATAGAAGTTTTTTTCTGGTTTTCAGAAAGTATCCATTGAATTCATAATAATTCTTAACGTAACATTCCTCTATTTATAGTAGTCTGTGGTTCATTTCAAAGCGCAAACTTAAGCTTCATCATAGAAGCTGCTTTTATTATGGAAGTCTAAGTTTGAATTCAGCGTGAGTCTCTCCCTAATTTATATAGTACAAATTTGCCAATGCAATACCATACGATTTGTCCAGCATGTGCCACCCACCGCCCATTAATCCATTCGAAGTATCCAAGCGACAAGTCAATATTTGTGGCGTTATCAGTCCAAGTATAAATTACTTCAAAAAAATCAACAAACTTTTCTTTAGTAAACTTCGGTGAATTCATATTGTCTTCGGTTAATTCAAGTGTTGCAGTGAAATTACAAAAAATCATTGGATTTTCGCGGGAAGTAGCTGATATTAACAAAGATATTTTTTTAGTATCAAATTTATTCGAAACGGCGATCAACGAATATTCTTTAATTGCGAATCTTGGATCATCCACAGCAAATTTGGTCTGTAGATCAGTTCAAATTAATAAAAAAACACTCTGTTAAGAAACCGAAGATAATTCCTTTGGTCAATTCCAAGCTTAATTACGGACAAAGGTAAATATACATACAACTAATCACTGGCAATAAAAGTTCTCTATTTAAATAAGCTTTAAATAATACTAATCTAAATAATTTAAATATGAACTTTTACATAAATGTTCCAAATATTTGAGCCTCTGATTTTTCCAGAAAAAACAATTCTTCACAAAAACAATAAATAACCGTAATTTATTTCAATTCCCAATCATTTTTTTAATGGGGAAATTAACAGGGAATTAAATAATTTTTGCAAATGAACTTCATATTTCTCATTTTAAGTGAAAAAGCCACTGCTATTTACCACTTACCTAACCTAAACATTGTATATACTTTTCTAATAAAGTTGGGAAAACTGAGATTAAAATAAGTGAAAAGATAAAATAAAATAAAAGTAAATAAAAGATAAAAAAAATAAAAGTAAATAAAAGTAAATAAATAAAAAGTAAATAAACATATTCGATTAATATTCTATACGAGCCAATTAAAAAAAATTATTTGAAAGATTCAATATGAAATACCTTCTGGTCGAATCCCAAGTGCATCAAGTTGGCAATTATGTCACCACTTTGGGAATTGATAGGCAAAGGAAAAGTTACTGAAATGACAGAAGGACAGCTTCGCCTTCCATCATCTACCTCCGTTAGAATTATCCACAAATTCACCTGAAGGCTTTGCTTCATTAAATTCAAGGTTTGAGTTTGATTGAGTTTCTTTTGAGAATTTATTATAATAACGAAAATAAAGAAAATGTGAAATAAATTCCTCTATTTTTCTAAAATTTTTTTTGAAAATCGGTCTGTTTGCATATTAAATTAGAAAATCAAAATGTAGTTTTTTATTATTTTTTCCTACACATTTATAAAATTTGAGCGCAGTTTCACCATTTTTACCTTCGATTCAAATTGTGGTATTCCATGATCGATTGCCTTCGCTTCACATCGAAATGTGGTATTCGCATCGAAATGAAATTCCTTTAAAAGACGAATTGTTCCATTTAGAGCATTGATCACAAAATAATCATTAGGACAACGAAGAGTATATCGAATCTTTCCGTTCAAACCGGAATCCGCATCTGTTGCCTTTATTTGACCAATATCCTCACCAATGATCTAAAAAATTTTGCATATTTGATGTTTGATCGTTTACCAAATTCTTGAAAATAATATTTTGGATCTAAAAATATTTCACCGTTAAGATGGGAACATTGAACACATATTGGCTATTGCTAAATAATGGTGCGTTATCATTCAAGTCGAGAACTTTGACTGTTAATGACCTAAGAACTTGCCAAATACCATCTGTAGCACGAACTTTCAGGGAATACTCGGATTTCTAAAATTTTTTGAGTTGAGTGGTTCAATAAAATGAAGATTTACTTTGAATGTAAAGTTAAAATCCATCCTCAATTAGTGAATATAATGTGAAACCTGCTTCGATGAAGGGCTCAGTGAGGATTTCTCGAAAGTGCATCGATTATTGCTCGGCCTAACTCAAATTTCATGAGTTGTAATTCCAACTAATGGCTATTCTATTTAATATTTTTAGCAATTTATTACTAAAATGAAATAACCTAAAAACAGTGCGAAAAAAATCAGAATACATACAAATTCTCTATCAATTTCAGTTACTGTCTTAACAATTCCTGACTTTGGATTGATTGCGAAACTCATCGAATCATCGCCTTCTAGTGCATAACTAATGTTGCTGAAAACATCCGCATCCACACTTGTCACCTATAAAGTTATATTTTATTTCACTAATGAATAATCACTCAAAAATATAAAATCGAAATTTATCAAAGGCCAAAATTTCTCAAAATAGATAAAAGTTTCTTTACCTGAGTTACAAAGGTTCCTCTAGGACTATTCTCTGTTATTTCCGCATTGAATAGTCTTGAAAACTTTGGTGAATTGTCATTTTCATCTAGTATATGCACCTGAAAAAAAATTTGAATTAAAGCCACGGTAAATAAAGAACTATGGATTTTAAGATATTTTTGATATCGAAAAAAAGCAAATAGATTTACATGATATAATTCCTGTCCGATCTCGCTCAGTTCAATCTAAAGAGCCATCATTTACTTTTTATTATTTTTATCAAATAATCGAAAATCTCTAACGTTAACAATGGCAGTTTGGCTCAATTGAGGAGAGCCTTGATCAACAGCGCTCACAGTAAAACGATGCACTGCTTTCAAATCTGCATCGAGAGAAATTCGAGTGAATATTTCGCCAGATTGCTCATTAATCCAGAAATATTTTTTTGCTTCTTTTTCGTCTATCGAATATTTCAAAAGACCATTTGTTGAAGCATCTTTATCGGTTGCAGAAATTTTGCAGAATTTAGTGTCAGGATCGACATTTTCGCCTATTTCGCACTCATACAAGATCTAAGGTTATTTGAGATTAAAAGCAATACTCGAATTGAAATCAGTGAACACAGAAGTTTAAAAAAATTACAAAGGGCCTTATCAAATTACCTTATCAAATACTGGAGCGTTATCATTGATATCACTTATATTTATTCTTAATTTAAGATAAGATATATAAGGATGGAAATGTTGATCAATTGCTGCTATTAATAATACATATGCAGATTTCCTTTCATAATCAGTTTTTTTCCTGAAAATTTTTTAATTTTTGAATAAAAACAGCAGATTAAGGTTGACGAAAATGAACGGTTGCTTTAAGAATTTTTCTCTAATAATGAATAAAAAATCCAAAACATTGGTAAAGTGATGGAAGAGTTTTATCACTGACGATCCAAAGAAAATAACAATTGTATAAAATAATCAACCAAATATGATTTAGAAACAAATCAAGCAATTCTTAAGAAAAGCAAACGTTGAGAACAATTCGCCAGTTTGTCGATTCAGGATAAAATCCTTAGCTGAATCACCACCAACGATCTCGTAAATTATACCACTGGATGAAGTATTTAAAGAAAATGCCTTAAGAGTTGCGATAAGCTTTTCTTCTCCTTCTTTCACTTCATAAGATAATACCGACAAATTCTAGAAATGAAATGAAATGAAATGAATTCTTCTTCCAAGTTTTTAAAATTCTCGCCTAAAGCACTTGCAATTTCCCTGTATTCGTAATTAGAATGTATTAGCCTGTCTCTGCCCTGGATTTAATAAGTCTATTGGATAAATAACTATAATGAAAAGCCTTACAGAAGATGAAATTGAAATGAAATTGAAATGAAAAGTAAAGCGCTTAAAATATAAAAAGGAAACAAGAAAGAGAATATCATCTTAAAAAGCCAAGCTTACTTTAAACTGAGGAAATTTCGCAGCTGTCGTCGTATAAAAATTCAAGTCAATTGTCGCATTGTTACCAACTGCATCAGTTATTTTAAATGATAAAAGATAACTCTTGTTAATTAAATTTTCCACGACTTGTATGAATCCATATTTGTCGATTCTGAATGACTCAGAATCCATTCCTGTTAGATGGTACTCCAAAATATCATTACTGTCTGCATCAGAAGCCATTATAGCATGTATTATATCTCCTTAAATTTTTTGCTATTTTAATTTTAACAACTCATAATATTTTAAAAATTTTGGTTAAATATTCATACATTATATAATATAAATATTCAAGATTCCAGCTAAAGATTAAGCAAATTTCGTCAAAATAATTCAAAAAAAAAATTGTTTCAAAATTCTGGTTTAATTGCTTCAAACCTATTGATTTATGATATTTTATATTTTGACCTGTTTTTGCGTTCTCTGAAATATATAAGTCGAAGACATCATTGTGAATCAACGGTGGATTGTCATTTTCATCAAGAATTTCTATGGTAACTATAACTATAGACGAGCGCTGTACAAATTTGCCATTATCAGCAGCAATCACTTCCACTTGCCATGTTGAAACTTTCTCTCGATCCAGCGATTCAGTTGAATATATGTTTCCAGAAAATGCATCAATACGAAACGGAATTTTTTCTTCATTTAGAATCATATATCTGTAATGAATAATGAATATATAAAATACAAGATTCTGTAAATTTTCCGCGAGTTTTTCAAGTAGTTCGCAAAACTTGTCCCAGCTTCTTATCCTTATTTAAAACTATTTAAAACTATTTTGTCTTCATATTCAGATATCAAAAATTTTTAGAAAAAATGAAATGAAAACTGAAAGAATATTGAATTTTCGCGAAAATGTATATTTAAAACAAAGTGTGAATATCCCTTACTTAATTTGACCGTTCTCATTAGCATCTCTATCTGTAGCTCGAACTTGAATTATAGAAACATTTATTGGTGAATTTTCCAGTATTGAGGCTTTATAATAGGGGAGCTCGAACTGTGGATCATTATCATTTATGTCTTGGACGATCACTGACACTAAGATGGTTGATGACAGTCTTGGAATGCCTAAGTCAGTCGCACGGATGATAACTTGATGAATGTCCTGCACTTCTCGATCCAGTATTTCATGTACAAAAATTTCACCATTATTTGGTTCAATGGAAAATAGTGTTGTGTTTCCCTGTAATTTGATTATTTAAAAAAATTTAAAAAGCCACAGCGAATTTAAAAAATTGAGAAAACTGCAGTTAAGAAAATTTTGAATCATCTTCAGGAAATCCTCAATTTAAGTGAATTATTTGAAAATATACATCCAAAGAAATCCAAAACGAAATTTAAAAAGTACATGAATAATTGCGTATGAAATTGTCCCATTAAAACCAGGATCATCATCAATAGCAGTCGCTGCACCAAGCTTTATCGGATAAGGACCAGATATATTTTCACTGACTAGAATGGTCATGTGATCGCCATCAATAAATGTTGGGGTTTTATCATTCACATTAATCACATTAATTTTTACTATACTGAAAAATAGATAAAAATAGATAAAATTTTTATAAGACTAGCAAGGATTTTTTGATTTTTTGTTTGATAAAAATGACGAAATTACTTTTACTGCGATTTCTTGGAATTATTGATAACTTATACATTTCTTTCTGATCACAAAAATTAATACCATTGATTAGCAATCCTTATTATCATTAGTAATAATCCATGATTATCAGCCGAAAATGCGAAAATAAAGCAGAAGTGTTTCGCAATAGAATTATATTGATCAAATTCATATTTCAAGGCGAAGTTTTCTAATAAATCTTTAAAACTTCATGTGAAAGTAAAAATTACGTGGAGCGTTTTTTTGAATCGAAAAATGATCGTATAGAAACTGTCAGATTAAAAGCGGACACAAGCTCAGCATCCAGTTCCCTGTTCACCGTTATTATTCCAGTTCTTGGTGATATAGCAAAGTAATGTAACGGGTCTCCATCATCAATTTCAAATAACCTCGTTGAACTTCCAACCTACATTATTCATTTCCAATAAAGCTAATATAAACATCGTTAAACTAAAATATAAAAGGGAAAAAAGGAATATTTTTAAAAGGCTGAATCAATTTCGCATGGATGTAGCAAAAGCATGATAAAATTTCTTTGTTTAATTAACTTTTATATTTTAAGAGAAACATACCTTTTCTGCGTTTTTAAGGTTTATTCTAGTGACCACTTCTCCAATAATAGCATTTTCGGCAACAGAAGCATTGTAAATATTGTACATTTCAGGCTCAACATCGTCCTTATCAAGCACCTTTATTGTTAGATTGGTTAAACTAGGTATATGATTATCACCATCATATACCTCCACTAATAAACTATATTCCTTCTTCATTTCGTAATCAATTCTGCCATTGACCTCAAATAATATTTCATTTTTAATATTTAATTTAATCTAATCGATCTCAATAATAAAATCTATGATAAAATCCAAATCTACAACAGTAGAACTGACTTGTATTTGCCCAAGAAGTGGATCGATAATGAAGATTCCTTCAGGATGAGAGTTTGGTACGATTCGATAATGAATATGTGGGGTATCATCCTTATCAGCATCAGTTGCATTTATTGTCCCAACGATCGAACCAATTGGAGCCTCTTCTTCCACCAACATCGGCTGGGGTGAAATAAAAACCGGCAAATTGTCATTAACGTCCAAAACGTCTATGGTAACAATTACTGATGCTGTTCGTACTTCAAAATATTAATAGTTTAGGCTATAGGTATGGGAAATAGATCAAACATTCTATTTCAGTTTTTTTCTGCAATATAAAATTTATATTATTAGTTAGCCACAGAGTATAAAATTTAAAAAACAAAAAACACCTAAATTAGGTGGTTTTTGATCAGCAACGAAAACATGTAATAAATGTCGAGCACACTGTTCTCTATCCAGTGGAGATTTCACAAATAGCTTCCCATCGTTATGGATTCCAAACTGATTTCTTTCATTACCTTGCATGGAGATATGGAAATTGAAATCATTATCTAAAAGACTAAAAATTGAAACCAAAAAATAATAATACCCTATGACGCAGAATCGGAAAAGCTCGCTAAGAATATTTTTGAGAAAAAACAATGAATTATTGTAAAAAGAAGTATCTAATATCTGGTACCTGTATCTAAATCAGAAACTTTAATAATCTGTATAATATTTCCAACTGGTACATCTTCCTTAACAGATAAGTTATATTCCATTTCAAGCACAGGCGGATTATCATTTTCATCAGCTATGAATAAATAAACTTTTATCATTGAGCTTAGTCCACCACCATCTGTTGCTCGAACTCCAAAACGATAAAAATTTTTCTGCAATTAGAACTGAAGATTCTCAAAACTTTAATTTGCCGGATGATGAAAGTTCATTTTATATTTAATAAAGGTTTGAAGATCGAACAGTCGAGCGGAATAATAGGTTTTTCGTGACAGATTTCGATTTCTTTGACGGCAGCAAACCTACCATCAAGGGTAAAATTCAAATGATGCTGAAGGCTATGCATCATCATTTTTAACTGCAAATGGTTCTCCGAAAAAATCTCCAGATGTTGTAGAAGAAGAAGAAGTAATAAAAGATATTTTTCTTTGCATATCTTTGCAATCCTTGTTAATGTTGATTCTATTATCTTACCTCTTCACGATCAAAATTTCCAGCTAGAGTAATAATGCCACTGTGTTTATCGATAATAACCGCATCCGGTGCATCCTCTCCCAGGGAATATCGCACTTCCCCGTAGATCCCAGAATCCAGATCTACCGCTTTTATCCTTCCGATGTATGTGCCCATTTGGGAATTTTCTCTAACAACCAACCATGTCGTATTCTCCATAAAAGTTGGATAATTGTCGTTGACATCCACGATTATTACATGAACGATGATAATTCGCACGGCACGAGAATTCTTGATATTTGATGCAATTATTGTCAAGTAAATATTGTTTATCTACAAGAAATAATTGGAAATTGATAAATGAAATTGAAATTTGATGATATTTCAATGATTTATTTATTATTATTAACATTATTGGTTATCAGTATTTTTGATTATTCCTAATTACTTATAAACTGAAGGATCCAGTTTTAAAAAAAAGTGGAAATGGAGGCTAAAATGAAGACAATTTACTAAACCTTCTCATAATCCATCTCAACTTTCGTAGTGATTCTTCCAGTAGATTTTTCTATATCAAAATATTCATTGTGTACCGTTTCCTTGAATGCAAATTTGAAGTCTGATTTTGACTGATTGTTAATGGTGCCAATAATATAGCCCCGAGGCACATCTTCATTTACTTCAAATTCATAAAGTTCCTTCAAACCTTTAAATAGATCCTCTTGACGGTTCTTCACGAAAATGATTAGCTGAAATCGATGCTTGAATTGGATCATAAAGATTTTTTTATAATTGTTTTACGAGTAATATGTATAAGTATTCTAAAAGTTGGTACAGTATTGTTTCATCCTTTTTGATGCGGTGTGGATTTCTTATAATTTTAGTTGAAATTCATTCATAATTTATAGCAATAAAATTTATTTATTCATGGATTAAAATAAATGGCGTTTTCAGGCTAATATTAAAAGAAAATTCGAACGTATTCCATCAAAGAAGTTTTTTGATTAATTTTTTGAGGCATTTATTGCGAAAATATTTGCTTGCAAATTTTTTTTATAAATTTTCTGTTTAAGTTATATTTCACTCAAAAATTTGATGGTTTTCTTCCTAATTTTAGCGCTGATCCTGATCGAAATATTTTTTTGCTTTTCGGCTTACTCGAACCCTTCAAAATATGAGAGATTTTTGCAAAATATCCATGAATTAAACAAACAATTATTAACAGAGGGATTTTAAATTTATGCGGAACGATAAAAGGGAGAGAAACTGATCAACGATGCGAAACTTATGGGATCATCGGATGTTGAATAATGCCGAATTCAAATGGCCATCTTTTTCCTTTCGTCGAATAAATTTTTAACGCTTCATAGATTATTCATAAAGATTGCTTACAGAGATACGAAGAATTCATTTCATATTTAAGTTATTTTTTGCCTAAACAAACACTTATACGATAAAAAACTTAAGTGCTTTGTTTGATTTCTTTATAAAATATAAATAAATGCTGTGAAATATTGTGAAATATTGCAACTATAAATAAAAAAACCATAAATGTTGCGGTGCAAAAGAATCGTATGCCGATTTGATCGTTTTTCAGAAGATAAGCTTATCGGCCTAAGTGCAGTTTAGTGACTGTGCATTGCTTATATGCGCACCTCAAGCACCATGATTGTTAAAATAATCCTAATAATGCCGAAAGGCAAGCTTATATCCGCCTGGCTGCGCATCTAAAGCATAGAGATATATATTACGATATAACCGTTCCCCAGTTTATTATCAAGAAATGCAGAAAATTCGAAGGACACCTTTCAAGTATCGAAATGGAATATAGAATATATAGATATAAAATAGAATACACAGACATCTCTCAAATTCTAAGCAATTTTTCGGTTCAGGAAATGAAAAATGAAATCGTTCAAATTAGCCAAAAAAAAAGTTTTCTAATGCACTTTAATCATCCTTGCAAAGGTGCTGCTGGCTAAACAGTTGACTAAATTTATTAAAGAAGTGGTCAGCATTTCTGATTAAACTCATTTCATTGGCTGCTGATATAATGAAAACTTCTGTCAAAAAATTTCTTGGAGATAGAAATTGAACCCCTGCAGTACCCGGATTTTTGGTGACAAGCTTACTCGTGTCGAGACCCGAGCTTTGACGAGATTGCAATTTAAGTTACAACCACTTATCTATTCTAATAAAATTATAGAAGAAGTAAGCATAGTTTGTCCAAACTAGCTTTAACTCCAAGTCGCTAAAAAATTGATAAATAAAAAATGAGCATTGATTCAACTAGTAATAACTCAACATAAATTTCTAAATTGTTTCATTTATTTGCAAAATTCACTAAATTATTTCGTAATTATGATATTTGAAATGGCTGAATTAATTACTCGATTCGGGTAATCGTTGTGAAAAAAAAGATTTTTACGACATTTCCCATGTGAATATAATTTTGGAATGATTAAATCGTAAAAATTTGAATCCTAAAATTCTCCCTCTTTCCACTCCGTGGAATTTAAATCTCTTTTAAACCAAATGCTACTCATCACTTACTTTTATTGCTCAATTAAACTCATTCGCAAGTGAATTAAAACAGTTTTTAACAATGCAAAGCCACAAATCGCTAAAAAAAATTATTATTTAAATATCGGCCAAACAATAAAAATAATATGAAAATAATATGACTTATTAAAAGAATGAAACCATGGCTAATCAACCTTAACTTTTTTTCAAAAAATTTTTGAGAAAAATGAGTTTCAAAAAATGAGTTCAAAAAGGCTACCAGTTGTTTTTTTGGATCACCACAAAATTTTTACAATAAAAAATTTTTTAATGGGCTTCGGTTATTCCTAAAAATATTATGGTGAAATGGAGCCTTTTCACAAAAAAAATTATCGGCCAGTGGCTCAGATTATCACCATTGGCCCTTCCTAATCCCGCATTTGTAATTTTTAATTTTTCATAATTTCTTCATATTCACGAATAATTATAAGCTGATTATGTGACAATATTTGTATGAAATTAAATCCGACGTGAGACTCTCTATCATTAAGCTATAATCCTGACAAAAATGATTTGCCGCCGAATGAAAAACAATAATATGGTTTGATTGATCATGATGAAAAGGTCAAACAAATAATGTTATTTATATCATTTATGCAAGCAGTTGAAGCAAATATGGTCTTAAATAAATAAACGTGATATATGATCGGTATGAACTAACCAAAAGATGCTTAAGTTATTGGCAGTAATAGTAATCTGTAAAAGGTTTTTAAAAAATTATAGAGCTGCACTGTAAAAAAAAAATCAGTAGCGCTCATGGGGGCCTTGCATTTATTTCGAGACATACAGAAATTCTACAGTAATAAATGCTTTAACAATTTGCTCTGATAAGCTGTTAATTCCACACATCAGTATCAGTAATCTTTTACGAAAGCTTTTTCTCCTTTAAAATAATTTTTAAAGCAATTACATATAAAAATTGATAAATTACTATGAAACAAAGCTTCTTTTTGTTCTTCTAACGGCATATGCAGTTTCTGGCTTACTTGCCTTTACCAACTACTCGGATGGGCCAAGGATGAACTCTCATTACCTGGATTTCACTTCTAATAACGTTTCAATCCATTAGAAGATAATAATCGAGTCCATGATATTTGACATAGTCGAAGCAACATACCACTCAGCCATAATAACCCCTATGTAAGCCCCTATGTAAAATTCTTTATAAATATGTATCATATTCCCTCATTTTTTATGATGAAATTCTAGAAAAATATTGTTAAATTTTTAACAATGCAAAAGTTTGACATGGTAACGACCGCAAAGGTCGACAAGGTCAATTAGATCGGACAAATTCAAATAGGAATGTTTACAACATCATTGAAAACTAATTGTGCAGAGCATACTTTTGTTCGGTTAACAAAAAATATTATTATTGCTATCTTTACTTAACAAAGTTCAATTGTATAAGATGCCCGACGTAAGTGATTTGATTGGCCTTTTTTTCCAGAGACGAATGTTCTTTTATGTCTCATTGGCCATTCAAAACCATTAAACTATTCTACCTGTTCAGCGTTAATGAGCCTATTTTTCTTGATGGTCGTAAACAATTATCTCGTCACAGATATAACTAAATAGTTAATGGATCATATATATCATGCATCTGCTCATTCATCGCACCTGTCATCAAATAAAAGTGAATTACCGCAAAATAAGATGACACTGATGAAATGAAATGATTATTCAGCCAAAAATAATTAATTACACTGCATAAACTAATGCTTCGTTTTTTAAATAGAGAAAAAACTATTACTGCCAAAAACTTTCTTCACTAGAGCCACTTCTCTGTTTTATTGAACGGATATCATTTCAGGTTTGGATGCCCCAACATGCTATTAGGATGAGGTCGCCAGAGAAGTGGGGTCAAAAAATAGATGGGTTCAGCACATATCTCATGGCATGTTTGCTCTTCTTCGCTAAAGGAGTAAAACCGGATGATACTAGTGCACCCCACCTGCTCTATTGCCAAATGACTCCATGGAAAAGTTTGTTAAGAGATAGCGAATGCTTGATCTACAATGCTTGACCCCAATCGGAACAACAACCATTTTTAGCCTGTCCTGATTTATTCGTTAATAATCAGTGTAGAGTAAATCATAAATAACGGCAAATGAAGGGCTATTAAGCTTGGCCATGAGCTTAGAATAATGGAAGAAAAAAATGCTTACCGTTTTAGAATTGGTAAAACCATCTGAAACAACTGTTATTTCAATCTGAACTTGAGAAGCGTTCGGTTTTCTGATAACTCGTAATTGACCAGTTCGCCTATCAATATCTATGAACTGTAATGCGTCAACGTTTCTTTCACGAAAACTCGTGATGAAATATTCAAGCGAGGAATTAGTTTCGACACTTACAGAACCAAAAATAGAACCCAATGGCGTTTCAGAGTCTATTTCGAAAAAATCTTTCGACTGTGCAAATCGAATTTTGCTTGATGGTCTGTGAGGAATTATTGTGAACCGTCGCTCGATGCTCCGTCGAAGGTGGTCCATGGTGCTCAAATTATTGCTGAAAATTTTCCAAAAAATTTTTGAAGAAATAAAGAGTTTTGGAATGATTAGTTTTTCAAGCTAAAGTTTGTTTTAGAAAAATAATAAATTCATAAATTTGGACAAATAAATTTTGGATAAATTTTCAAGTTTTGAGAGCAATCTTTCAATTATAAAAGAAGGAAATTCTGGCAATCACGCCACTGAATTACGGATAAACAGGAACGGCGAAATACTTACTGCTTTGTTGAACGGTCAAAAATAATTGCTGAAAAATGCCGAGGTTTTCCATCGAAAGGTTGGATTCGAATGAGTTTACTGGAATATTCTGAAATAAACGGGGCATTTTCTTCCGGTATATAATATCCAACCGATGAATTCAATCCTTCATCAACATCGAAACAATTCCATTCTATGTTATATGCTTTATCACTTATAAGAAAATTATCGACGCCTTTGCAAAATGGAGGATTATCATTTTCGTCACCAATTATAATTTTTATCGACTTTTCCATCTTTCGGTCACGTTTCCGTTTATTTGCAGCACGTACAAAAAGTTGATATTCATTTGCAGTTTCACGATCAAGGATATCTTCACAAATCAAATTTTCATCTTCTAGCCGGAAAATTTGACCATGTGGGATCTGTTGAATAATTTCCATAATGATAAGATTTTTATCCACTAAACCAGTGACAAGGACTTTTCCACAAACCTTACCGGCTTCATTGTTTTCCTAAATTTGATAAATATAAAATAAGTTAATAGCTCAGTGAAATGGTAAAGTAAATAATAAATAGCCTAGAAAACCATCATAAGCCTAACCAATCAAAGAATGAAAAAACATATTTAAATTTTATTTCGTTTCCTTCAAGTTTCAGCTGCAAGAAATTCCCGAAAATTTTATTACCTGGATGTGAATCAAATTTGTCTCAATTACAGGATAATCAATAATTGGATCTGATATAATTATATCAAGAAAAAAAGACGAATTTGAGATCGATGTTGCAGCTACAACTTCTAAGTGATATAAACTAGAGTTTCCGAAGGACAAAAAACCGGTTAATATAAGAATGCCATCGTAAGGATCGATTTCAAATATATTCTGGTGATTGCCCTCAGCAATAAAATATTTGACATGTTGTCTGCAAGCGATTGCTTGTATTTCTGCCACCATCGAGCCAATTGCTTGATTTTCCGGGATTATAATAGGAGTTTTTGGAAATTTCTTAAACTCCGGTATACAATCAAGCCTTTCAGGAACATGAACAAAAACTAATATTGTGGTGGCTAATGAAGGTATGCCTTGGTCACTTGCTATCACGGTTAGGTTATAAACCTCCCCAGCTTTAAGATTTCCATTATGGCTTATTTCACCACTGATTTCATCAATCTGAAACAACGAATCAATTAATAACTGTTTTGCATAAAATATTTCTTAATAAAACTTATTTTCCTAGTAATAAATGCTAATAAATATTGTGGGGCAGTGAAGCCAAATGAAATCCTTCATTAATTGTGCGTTAAACAAATTAAATTCTGGCATTGAATAATTTTTTATTTGTCATCAAATCAAGTTATGAATTCTACCTTTAATGGTAAACCAATATTTGATAAATGGTAGCGTATGATTCCATTTTGACCGTGATCTTTATCAGTGGCAATAACTTGGCCAATTTGATAATTTCCAAAGTCGGCTTGGAAATGATAAAATTCTGTCTTTGTTTCCGGATAATTATCATTTACGTCATCAATTCGAATTTCAACTAGGCACTCAGCTTTTAGATGACCACCATCAATAATTTCAATAGTTAAAAAGTAAAGGCTTTTCGATTCAAAATCGAATGCAACTAGAGATTTGATCTGAAATCGTATAAATTTTTTACTGAGCCATGTCAAAGTGAACCAGGGTGGTTGCAACGGATCGATCTATACTTTTATATCAAAGCAACCCTCTTAGCAGAATGGCTGACGGCTAGTAAACCCAGTAGCGTGTCGTTAGCAGAAAAAATTTTTTCCTAATCATAGCTGAAGCTCGAATGAGCATTAAAGCTTTTGCATTAAAAACAAGTTACACATTCATAAACCCAACAAAAAGCCATTTTTAAATTTGATTCAATTGTTGCATTTAGAATGAACCACTTAAGATTTTGGAAAAATTTGAAGTGGATGTTTATAAAATTTAAATTTTAAATTAATAATTATTAGCGTATTTCAAAAGTAAAAAAGGCTAACAATTCCTGTAATTGATTCAATAAAGAAATATTCGCTTTTTTCTTTGAGTCTGTAAAAAAGTGTCCCGTTGATTCCTTCGTCATAGTCGATTGCATTCATTGCACCGATGACACTCAGCGGGGGTTGATTTTCTTTGATATGAAACTTAGTGTCATTGGGGCATTGCGGAAGGTTATCATTGATATCCTGCAGCTTTTAGTTAAATAAGTGAATCAAGGATGCATCAATAATTATAAGTTTGATGACTTGCTTTTTTCTGGACAATGGATATTCCCTGGAAGAATTCGTCTAATTTATCTGAGGTGATTTGACCAAATCACCTGTAGCAATTGATATGAATGGGCTGATAACTTAGGCACCAGTTAATTAGTTATGCAAAATTTCCGTATAGATTATTAATTATAAACTATTAAAATTGGTTGGAAGAATTTTCATACGTCGATATAAACAATGATAATTGTTTTTCGCTTCGATTCGATTCCGTGTTTTCTGGTCAAAATATCTACTGGAATTATGAATTTATCTTGAATTTCGCGATCGACGTTATCTTCCAAATATATTTGGCCAGAAGAGAGAATCCATACAGAAGAATTTAATGTTTTTTCTACCATTGGTCGGAATTCGTGAATGCAGCTTTGAACAAAATCTATGGGCATCAAATTTGCAATAATTGTTCCCGCTGAAGCATCTTCAGATACTTTAAAAACCATCTTTGGTGGGAAACTATAAACCTAAATTATGAAAAATATAAATTTTAGAGTTTTGTGAATTTTGTAATTGATAAGAGAATCAATGAAAAACTTTAATCTGCAAATAAACATTAAAATCTTTGCCTACTTACATTTTCATTTTTTCCAATAACAGCTGTGACTTTACTTGATGCATTTAATGGTGGGATGCCATGATCCCGAGCCACAACTTTAAACTGAATTTGATCTAAATTCTCGACGAATTTCCTAAGACTGAGAACACCCGTCTGTGCATCTATATTAAAAAAATCGGAATCGACGGAATATTCGATACGACCATTTTCTCCTTCATCGGCATCCTTTGCAAAGAATCGATGAATTTCACTGCCAACGATTGTATCTGACCTTATAACTAGCTTTGTGGTGCTGTCGATTTCAAATTGGGGTGCATTATCATTCTCATCCAAAACAATTAAATGGCCGGAGTATGTTGCCGTAAAATTTTTTATCGAAGCGAATACGGTAAAGGATATGTTGTTATATAATTTTTCGCGATCAATCGACTGTTTAGTTCGTAATTCACCCGAATATTGGTCAATTTGCAAGAATGTGGAATCAGCGATATGATATCGAACATCATTCTATAAGCTTGAGGATTAGAATTGATGAATGAATAAAATAAAATGAAGTCTTCATAATTCATTGATATTTTATATACTATAATACTACTCAATAAAGTCAAATGGATGGAAGTAAATGCCCTAGAAGCATGTAAAAATTATTTTTTCATGCTGAACTAAGTAAAGATCAAAGATCTAAGTAAAGACTCTAATGAATTTCCAAGCTCTTAGTATTAATAAACTGTATAAAAAGAGAAATGAGAAAAACAAACATTTTTTGTATGAAAAGAAAATTTTTTGAGAATAATGCCAGGCGGCGAATTCTCTTTGACCTTCAAATTTTGATTTTCACCGAAAATTGAAGGAAACGTATGAGATTCATGAGATTCACTAGTAATACGAATAAATATGGAAGCATTATTTGAGGATAATAAATCACCGCCATCCTTAGCACCGACTGTTATCTATAATGATAAGCTTTATGCTTCTCTATGCCAGCCTTCTTTGATAACCAAAATAAGGATCTGGACATACTCGAAATTCTTCTAGCTTCGCATATTTGTCGACATACGAGGTTAAATATAAAGAGCCCGAATTGTCTATGTCAATTAAGCCAGCTGGTGAATCGTATAGCAAATAGTAGACATCACCATATTTTCCATCATCATAATCAATCGCTTGGACTCGACAAATTTTTGTACCCGGAAGATCAGTTCTTCCAATGGTACCGTAATATTCGGACAATGTAAATTTCGGCGCATTATCATTGATATCCTGAACGATGATCTATCATGAGTATCTCATCTTATCTATAGATATTGTTGGTAAAAAAGCCGAAAAAATGAGATTTAACAAATAAATATTTAAATAAATCGTAGTATGTTGAAAAAATTGAAAAGCTGGTATCTGCTCACTAAGACTTTTATAACGATATCAGTCGTACTGCATTTCACTGGATTTCCATGATCACAAGCTTTAGCACGAATGGTATATTGAGATTGTTGTTCACGATCGAGCACACGACGTAGAACCAGCTCACCGGTTTTCTCTTTCACTGACACCTCTTTGGTAGCGCCATTCTTCGCCATCGAATACGATATTAACCCATTATTCCCTCTATCCTGTTTATTTTGAAATAGTTAAGTATCAATTCAAGTAAACCTCCATTATATAAATTTTAAGATATATTTAAATATTCAATCAAAATAAAAATATTGAAAGTCCAAAAATGATTTTCATTGTACCAAGTCGATAGCCTTGATGGTACCGATGACGCTAAGCAAAGGAGTGTTTTCAAGCACCGTTATAGTATATATCTGCTGTTCAAATGTTGGCCAATGGTTATTCACATCGATTATTTTAATATTTATCGTACAGCTCGCTGTTTTTAAATTAGGCCTCGCATTTCGTACGATTGCAGTCAATGTTATTTTTGAAATGTTTTTTAGATTGTCAAGTTGTTTTGCCACCGTAACAATACCTGAATTAGCCCAATAACTTAATATAACCTAAAATTTAGAAATTTTTAGGAAAAATTTTCGAGAAATGAAAAATTTTTCTCGCCTTAACGGCCACTCGAGAGAATTTAATTCTTTTTTTTTCAAGTTTATTATATTTTATTTTATTTATTGAATGTAATCGAACTTAAAAATGGGGTTCAAATTAGCAACATATATTCATTTTATCATCTCTGGCCAATGAATGGATATGCGAAGTGGATCGACTATTTCATAGATAAATAGATATATACGATTTATTTTATACTTATATAGTCTTCAATAATATCATCCAACTTGTAAATAGGCCTACGCTTTATTCTCAAAAAGGCTTCCATGATGAAGTTCAGAAGTTGGATATAATTTCTATAGATATTTGCAGATTTAAGTGGATTTAGGCTCATTTTCGAGTCGAATTTTAATTCTATTGTTAAAATTGTTAAAGACTTGGAAATAACTAAAAATAATGAATTATGTGGACAAATATTTCTATACAATTCCACTATATTTTCGACATTATTGGGATAATTGAAGTCCAACGGCTCATTGGACTATTGTTACAGTCGATTTCATCGAAGTGATTTACCTGATGATCGACCAATTTTGAATAGACCATCAACGCCTTCGTCTTCTTTGATTGTGAATAAGAACCCTCTTCTATCTGGCGATTCATTGATTCGAACAACGGTTACAAATGACCCAAATATAGCGTCTTCAGGAATACTTGCTTCGATAATATCCTCCATTAATTTTGGTGCTTGATCGTTATCTCGTAAAATATAAACCTTAAAAAAATAAAATAAAATATAAACCTTAAAAAGAATAAAAATGTGCAAAGTATCTGCGATGCAAACGATAAGATATTTGTATTTTTTTGCATCTAAATCTTTCCGCTTTTACTGAAAAATTTTTGCAAATTTTTAATTGGAAATTGAATTTTTTGTACCAAAAATCAATTAGTAAATTTTGAAGATAATGTGGATCCAAACCAAGAGGAATTTTCAATCAGTATTCCTATTAAATAATCTTACTAATCATAAATTCATTCAATGACAATCACTGAAAAATGGCTAGATTTATTAGAATTTTATCGCAGTACGAACTATTGCGAATACAATTCAATTTCTACTTAATTAAACCTCATCAGATAAATAACTGAAGTCTCTGGTATTATTTAATGTGGGTGATTTACTCTGAGCCAATGACTTATTGGCTATCTGCGTCTCCGAGCCAAGAAGTATTAGGCATTTAGAATGAGGAAATAAACTAGCGATTTCCTCAAACACGAGAAAATCAGATTTGCTGTCATAAAAAGTTATAAATATGGACAAAAACGTCAAAAATATATCACCTCAAGATCTCTAACTGACGATCGACATGGAACACCATTATCTGTAGCTTTGAATCGAATTTTAAATTGATCAATTTGTTTATTTAACGCACGATTCAAGCGTAGAATAGCAAAGTTTTTGCCCCTTTCTAATTTGAAATATCCATCCTCATTGCCATCGATAATTTCAACGCGAGATTCTTGATCGAAATCATCATCGGTGACTGTAACTATTGCGATCGTCGTACCAATTGCAGCCATCTCATTTATAGCTGCGAAGTCCAAATTTGGTGGATACATCCTGAAAATAAAAAAATCGACTTCAATATTATTAATATTATTAATAATCTTCTGTTTTTTTGCATTTGAAGAAAATATAGATTAGTAGTAAGCTGAAGAATTTTTATGTGGAGGAAAAGGTAAATAGTACCTAAACCGAATCACAGGATCATGATCGTTTGTTTCATTTAGCAAAATGTTGACAAAAGCTCGATTCGACAATTTTGGCGAACCATGATCTTCTGCTTCAATAGCTATAACACACATTCTCGAACAATTTTCTTGACAACCAGTTCTTGAACAGTTGAGGTTCGATTTCTGTAAGCACGGATAGGCTTCTCTCAGATAACCTTTTCAAAGATTAAAATATTAAAGATTAACTTAATACACTGTAAAAAAATTCTTTTCTGAAAAGCTGTTAGCAAATTTTCTGGTATTCAAAAGAAGAGAATTACTTGAAGGAAAACTGTCCCATTATTCTGATCAATACGAAATTGCTTATGCTGATCATTGGAAATGCGATATGTGATGCGTGCATTATCGCCCGTATCATAATCTATTGCAGAAACTGAAAGAATCGGATCGCTGGGATTATCTAAATGCTTAAGGACGACATCATAATGAGATCTATCGAAAACTGGAGCATTATCGTTCGCATCTAGTACATTTATAAAAATTGTTGTGTATCCAAAACTGCAATATGCAAAATTATTAAAAAATATTCAATTATCTAAAAAAAAATCACTTCTTTGTCCAATATGAAAATTTAAGCGCGGCCAAAAAGACATAAATTGGCAAAATGGCATAAAATTATTACCGAGGTGGTTGTCCGCCATCTGTTGCTGAAATATTAAGCACATGGAAATCCTTTGTTTCTCGATCTAATTCTTTTAGTAGTTCAATGAATAATAAATCATTGTTGTTTGGAATTTTTAAATGAATTAATTTGAAAAATGATTGTGAATTCTGAAAATTTTTCAATTTCCAGTTAAATTCATTCAACTCGATTCCTTTCTAGGAAATAAATAATAAAAAAATAAATAAGAAAACAATTAAGAGAAATTTAAGTGTTAATAGGCAAAAATCCATGAAAAAACGCTCTTTGTTGCTGAATAGAAATTATAAACCTCAATTTTATATTCGACAATTGTACCATTTTCACCGAAATCCAAATCAGTGGCTGATTGTAAAGTATAACGACTGCCGATTGCTGCTGATTCAATAATTGAAATATTCTTTAAAAATTATCGGTTATCGGTTTAAAAAAAAATGAATTTAAAAAATGGATTAAATAATTTTATGACAAATTTTCAAAACGAGTTAATTTCTTTATGAAAACAACTTGTGATATTTAAAAGATAAAATAAATTGTGGATTACCAAAAAAGGCAATGGGAAGATCGGGTCGTTATCGTTGATATCTAATATTTGTACATGTATATTTATGATAGAAGCTGGCTGTGTAACAAGAACAATGTCTAATGAATTATTTGGTGCTACTAGTTCACGATCAAGGACGACCGATGACCGGAGTTCACCTGTGTCACTATCGAAAGAGATATAGTTCGAACGGCCATTAATTCGATATCGCACACCAGCTTCGGGATGAATTTTACCGATTAATGTCCCTGCTGGCACACCTTAAATAATAGACATTGGCAAGTGACAAATTGCAATACCAGAAATAATTTTTGTGCAAAACAAATAAATCGTATTATGTTATATTCGGTAAAAAAAGAGGAATTAGAATCGGTTAACACCCTTTTTTTAAGGTGGATGACGGCTAGTACGATTAGAAATTTGTGCCAAAAAGCCATTTGGCTGAAAATGTAATTATGTCGCCAACACCAATTGAATTTTTAAATATTTCTGTGCAGAAGATAGTCTTTCTTACCTTTCAACGCAATAATCGAGCAATGCTCGTAAAAAAAGAAATATGTAATAAGAGCCAAAAATAAACCGACATAAATAGTTATCTGTTAAATAGTATATTTTTCCGACTTAAAGGCCTATTTTTATAATTTTCAGGATTCTCTCTTTAGATAACTCTTTTCGATTATATTAGTCAAAGAATTTTTGAATGAAAATTATTGAATGATTAATGGAGATAAATGGATAAGGCAATGGGAACACTAAAATAAATAAAATTTCGACTTGTTTTTCATAAATCGCAGTTTTTAAATTTCTTCAAAATAATTAATCGACCGCTGGAACAATTTTTAATTCAGTTGAAATATTTTGAGAAAATTTTGCAATTTCATCATTTAAATATTTTCACAAGTAAATACATAGAAAAACAGCAATTCATTCGGATTCGTTCTAATTTATCGTTCACTTAATAAATTTCACAGTGAATAATGTCAGAAGAGAGGGATAAATGAAAATGACCGATCAGTAGAATAAGCCTGAGAAAGTATTATATTTCAGTGCATCAGTGAATCTAAATTACTACGAGAATTTCCATCAAACAAACAAAAAACGTCAATGGCAAAATTAAAAACAAAATAAAATATTAAAATTGAACCAAAAAGAAAAAGGAATATGTAAAGTAGAAAGTAGAATAGGAAAATTGAAAAAAAAAGATGATAGACATATATAAGTTCGAAAAAAATATGAATATAAGGGAATTACATACCTTCAACAATTTGAAAATATAGTTGCCGCTCGGTGAATGTGAAAACCATGACGAAAAACTCGAATAATATAATAAATAAAACATATTTCATTCCAAGAAATCTGAAAACTGTTACAAATTTGCCTGAAGCACAATTTTCGACCGTATCGCCTAATTTAGATCACAATCGTTAAAATATTAAAAATCATTCTTTTCTCGCATATTTTCATAACATTGCCTCCGGGGTACATTTCTAAATCTCTTTAGCTAAAGAAATATTTCTCAATGAGCGACGGACGACGATACGACAACAAATTATCACCGTCGCCCAAATGTAAACATGCATATTCATTCCAATCATAAATTAATGTTCATTGTCAGATTCACTTCAAAATGTTCGTTCATGCATAGGCGATTTTGCAACAATGAATTTACCATGTAAACATTGTTTAATCAAAAATAATTTGTAGAATTAGATGAAATTATTGCAAATCATTTTTTTTGAAGATAAAATTTTCATATGTACTAAATTTAAATCAAAATAATAACGATTTTAATTATGGATCACAAATTCAGATAAGACTTCGAGTCATAAAACTTGGAAATGCCTTAGCCGTGTATCAGTGAATCCAGCCAACCTAATCAGTAATAAATACTATTTGATATTAATGAAAGAAGAATTAGATATAAGAAAGACTGAAAAATTTTATAAGCAACGATTTTTTCGCTTTGGTCAAAACGAATTTAAATTAAACTGGATAAGTTAAATTGCTTTATATAAAGCTAGCTTGTGGTCAAAGGTTATCACACTGGAATTTGGTATCCCATAAGCAGGTGGCGTTTGTTGCTTCATTTGTTCTGTTTATTTGTCCTAAATGGTTGATACCATTTTTAAAATGAAAGAAATAAATGGATGGTTGACCGTAATCAATACAAATAAATGCTTTTTTGTTTCACATTAAAAATTTTCATAACAAAAAAATCTCTGATCTGCGATTTGGGAAAATTTATAATTAACAAGTTTCAGAACTTTTTTCTGGAACTAATATTTTATAATGATGAGAGGAAAATTCTTCATATTTCACGAAATCCTTTCAAAATATTTATAGGAAATGTGATAGATGAAGTGATAAGCAACAATAAATGATAAGTATCAAATCCATTTGATTTCAAAGAATGAAACTAATAGTTAACCGAGTTTGAAAAAGATTAATCAAATATTAAATAGAGAGAAATTTAGCAGGGCGAAAAATGCAAAATAGGTGGTTGAAAAGGGGAGTGGACAAAGGTGGTGCTTATATAAATAGCCAATCATATTAAGGTCACAGTTTATTGTCACCTGGAACCAGCCTTCACTAATAAGCATTTCCGGTAGGAATAATCCCCTCCCTTAAACTCGCCATTTAAGAGGGTCACAGTTATAAATTAATTCGTTCAATCGCGAAGAAAATCATCACTCAAATCAACAATAAAAGAAACAACGAGCTGCATTAATCATTCATTAATTCAATCTTTAACACTGAAGAAAAGTAATTATTAGTTTTCGCGAGGTTTCTGAATTCTTTTCTGAAAAACCCATTTAAAAAACTGCTTCTTTAGCCGATTTAAAGAATTGTTTAAGAAGCGTTCAGTTGCACTAATGGAGACAAAAGGTTGGAGGGCAGCAGACAAACTTTCCTTTTAGATTCACTTTCATCAAGGAACAAAATTTGAAAATTGGCGTTTGAGATCAATTTAAGTGAATCAGTGATAATAAATGGTTTTAAAAAAAATCCTGCAATTTCTAATTCTTATTTAAACCATTATTGAAAAAATTAAAATTCAATAAAAAATATTCTTGACCTTGGGTTTGTTTGATTATTAGTGATGTGTACATGATGAGGATGGATGAATTACATAAATCATGATGTGTGTCACCACAGTTAATAGACATCACCTGGTATGCACAAAGAAAGGAATCTGAATTTCACGAATTGTGGTCTTTCCAAGGACAAACTTTTTTTCTAAGAAAATTAGTCCTTAGAAAAGACTGATAATATTTCCCTTTAGAAGTAATAGAAAAATTTAGAAGAATAGCCAAAGTTACTTCGAAACAAAATAAAACGAAAAATTTTTAAGAAAAGAAATTGTCAATTTTTAAGAAAAAAAGAATTTTTAAGAATTTAAGAATGATATTTATTTAGTAAGAAAATTTTCAGCTATTTATTTATCACTTGTGGATGGAAGCGTAGATGGATCCTCACCAACATATGTGAATTTTTTAAGTTCATTCTTGTCGAAGGATCCAAGCTCTGGTGCTCGAGACGATAATTTCGCTAATTCCTCCGATTTATTAAATATCAATACTTTTGCAATAAATAGTGATCTTTATGATAATTTAAAAAATATTTTGTTTACATTGCCGAATATTCTGGTGCAAAGAAAAAATGCAACAAAAGCCACAAATGCTCCGATAACAAGCTCCATATGACATGAAAAGATTAATATTATCTGAAAATGAAATGAAAACTCGCTATAAAGATAAAGTGGATATGATAATTATTCAATTATTTCAAAGTTTAGGCCCAATATAAGCTAAATATAAAAATCCAATAAATCTGCTTCAAGAACTGTTACAATTACGTTTTTTTTTTTCAACAACGCTCACACTCATTGATCACCAGGGTAATAACTCTTCATCTATGACTCTTCATCGAGGACAAACTTATTCAGGTAGAGGATAGAAATATAGGTGAACCCACAGTAGCACCCACTTGAACACCACACTAATCCCATTTTTCTTGACTCATTTTAGCGAAATGGTCTCAATGGAATAAAAAGAAAAAAAACCATAATTATTCCGGAAAATTCGCCATACATGTACTGTTTAATAACTGTCTTTACTAATTCACTGCCAGGGGGGTCCAATCAAAAACTTCCAAGATTATTAAATAAATTATCAAAAATACTTCTTTTTGTGAATGATTATTGGAAAATTGTGTCGTTCTAATCATCCTCCAACCTTGATCAAAATTTTTACCAATCAAAATAATTGACATATTTTTCAAACAGTGGAACGTCAATTTTACCGATTGCCATTAAATCATTAGAATTATTTTCCTCTATTCATTCAGAATATAGCGGTCTACCCGAACTCATAATAGAACATCTCTTATTTCAACAGAAACAATGACAGGATATATTTATAAAATTGATAAAAATGTTAGTTGAACATTCATTGAATATAGAAAAGGTGACATGGACATGGCCAATGAGAGTGGAGGATATTAAGAAGCTATCTACCATTGACCACTCTTGTCTAAGGTACATTTTACGAGTCCGTCGAGCGGATAAAATATAAGATAAAATATAACATGATCGCATCCATCTTCATTCAAATACCACTTACATTAATAATGTTATTACAGAGCGTCGTCTTCGATGGTTAATTCTCCGTCGTCCACCACAAGAGTTGTCGCATATTTCGTTACTTGCTAAACCGTGTGATGGATGGCGTCAAAAGCGAGGTGGGCCAATCAAGACTTGGACTGATACGGTGAGAAAAGATTTTGAACGTATAGGTGGACCAGCAATATATGGACTTAGAAGAAGGAAAAAGGACTGGCTTCTATTACTGCGGACGATGGCATCAGACCGCGCTGCTTGGAAGCATCTTACCTTTGTAGCCGTTGGAGCCAGCCTATGGTGGCAGTAATGGTGAGAGTTAGAAGAAGAGGAAGAGAAGATGCTAATTTACAAAAATTATTCTATTCCAACTTTTACACAAAAACTGTTCAAAATTCTTTACAAAAAAGAAGAAAAAAAAAGATAATAACCGATTCCTGATAACCGATAAGAAACAATTTAATGAAGATACTTTTTTCCAGAAATATATCCTAAAACGCATGTTAAAATGCAGAAATGAATTGAAATTATTCACTGGAATTCTTCTATTATAATTTCATTTTTTTATTTATTTCATGAGCTCACTTCTTTTTTTACTTGATTACTCGTTATTGTGGTAGTAAATTATATTCCATCGGCTTTTTTTATGAATAATGATCATAGGAGCACATAAAAGGATATAAAACATATTGCAATTATTGCATTTTTTTAAAAATATAATTAAATTGCAGGATTTAATATGGAAAGAATAGTCTATTGATGATAGTTCCGTATAAATCGAAATAAAGGGCAATAATAACTGACTATGCACACCTGGTTAGTTTCCTTTAATGGTCAAATCATATTATTCATCAATTTCGCTAAATTAATTGTAAAGCCATATCTTTCAATGCAGTTGGTTACCTTGGTTTCCGAACTTACATATTCAGTGATGTATTTGTTCGAAATTTATCCAGTTTTGAAGCCAAATATGACTGTTAACAAAATAAAAAATCCATGGAGTCACTTGGTGATAATTGAAGCACAGTTAGGTCGTTAGCAGCAACCGAATCTTTTTAATGACGAGTTTACTTTTTCTTGAGGTTTCTAAAGGTCAAGGAAAAATATTTTAATAATTAAAAAATATTTTTTAAAAATAAATAATATTTTCAGTAATTCACCGAAAAAAATAATTTATTAATAGTTAATAATTATTAATAGTCAGTTTATTAATTTATTAATAATTTAATAATTTATTTTAAGAGGTTTATATTGGCCATTAATGCCAAAGGCTTAACTTTTTATGTCTAAAAGTCTCATTGATTATATACGATCTTAGCTTCTTGTCTATTAATGCTTGAATAGTTGTTTTAAAAGTATTCTCTATTTAATGACAAGGTTTATTCAAGGCCAAGAATCTAGCAATCAAGTGCAAGCAGCATAACAATCCTGTCTATCTTAATTTCCATCAACTAGAGCGATATTTTTACGAGAGAATCAATTAGGCATAAAAGTAGGTTCTCAACATTTTAGGGATTCCATTTTTAATGCAAGTTTACTTCTTCCAGTTTATGTAGACTTATAATTTAATTTAGTGTTTTTAAACTCAGTCACATCAATTGCCTTTGAAAAGTAAGCTGTTTGAAAAGTAAAAATTTGTAAAAAAATTTGTATAAAGTGGATTCGTAAATGAAGAATAAGAAAAAATTTTTTTATTTGTGGAAATTTCAATTTCCTGAAAGGATTTAATGAAATCTCGAAAGAAATAATTACGATTCCTCTGCACTATAATTTTAATGAAAAAATGGACCATTTATTATCAGTTGTTCAGTTTATCCGTTTTAAACTTATTAAAACAAAGTTGTTTTCCACGATTTCAAGAACTCGTCGACATTTGGAAAATAAAAAATTGGAAAAAAAATCGAGAACAGAATATTCTAAAAAACAAGTAGATAACGCTGGTTAAATTCGCTTCTTTATCTGTTGTTATCTGTTGGTACAATGGAAAATCTAGTCTAAGGAGCTAAATTTCGATATGAGTGGATTACACTATCCAGCATTACCCTCATTCAACTCCTTTCGAATCGGAGTGCCAGAATCGAAGGCGATTATCGAAATAAGAACGAATATGCAAATATTTATAAATATTTTTAAATTATTAAAATTTCACATTTTATCGGATAATTTCATAAATCTTCGAATAACAACTGAACAACGGATTCTATTAAGTTTTATTTAAGGGTGATAAAACGATGCAAATTGCATATTGCAAAAAACAAAATTGAACTGAAAATTTATTCCTGACATAAGTCATAAGCTATAATAATAAGTTTTCTCGCTCAGCAAACTGAATAAATTTTGCAAAAATCGAATCAATGAGGCTTTTTGAGCCAATCTTATGAACAAGTGAAGACTTGAATGATTCAACAGCAATATTAAAAAGCTTTTGACGTGATAAACCAAATGTTTCAGAAGCTATAATATATTCGCCAGAAAGCGTACAGTTCATTAAGCCACGATCATCAGTCTGAAAATAAACAATTTAATTTAAAATATAAAAATTAAGAAGAATTTTACTTAGATCAAACACAATCATAGAATTTAAGAAAATAAGCAGAAATAAGCTGATTAGAGTTCATTTCTGGTTAGGTTCCATTGGCTATTGATATGATAAGAAATTCTTGACAGGGAGTATCACTTGGCTATAGCGGTAATACAAATAGTTCACCATTCTGATTTTTTGATGATAAATTTATCCTTATAGGAGGCAAGTCCATAGCGCTTCGTGATAATCGATGCAAAAATCAAGCAACCCCTTTCCTAATCGCAGAATTATTAAATGCTAAAGACCAAAAATTAAAAAACTACTAAAAATAAAACTCACACATAATACAAAGGGATGATTGTTCATAAGATAGTAATTAAGATGACTTTCTTTGTAAGAATTTGTATTGCAAATTGAATTCGATGTTAAACAGATTTCTGAATTTTTTTATTTAAACGATTAAGTGATCGAAAAAAACAAAAATCTTGCAAAATCTGCTTTCGTCAAAAGATTTTTCAATTAAACTTCCATTGACTAAATTTTAAAAATTAATACTTAAAATGAAAATACTTGCGACTTTACTTTATTTATGAAATAGAATCTGATAGAATTAAACGGCCTTCTAACCGATTGGTATTCTATGTTTAGTAACATATTCTAAACATAAGTTTTGTCCATTTTTATCCGTGTTTGTATGAATATATGTTCCATGTCCGATGCGACTAGGTTTGCATAAAAGGCAGTCATATAATTCATCGAGATGCTCCCTCATCTACGAAAAAATAAATTAAAATGGTAAATACAATAAAAATGGTGATAACAAAAAATGATTATCTCTAAACGCATTTTTTGGTAAAATTTTTTACAAAATTTTACTTCGGCAAGATGGAAAATGATTGATAAGCCTCGCTCATTTGCACTGGAAAATAAAGGTAAAAATTTTCTTGCATCGATCCTTGGATCACCACTGAGTTCAACACCAATCACTAATGGATCTTTGACCGAACCTTTAAAAAACTTTCAAAAAAATTGAAGAGCTAAGACTAAAGCCTATCGATAAGCACCATTCATTGTCAATAAACGTTGCAACGAACTATGATTTAAAAAAAAAAAAAAAAAAACCTACTCATTTCCAGTGCTAATTCAATCGTATCCTTTGCATCTTCAATACTTTGCTTTCTGTCAACACTCAGTATTAATCGAACAACAATTTTAGGATAAAGAAGTTGAGATATACGAAATCCTTCTAAAATCGCTGCAACATATTCCCGTTTATCCATCCACTGAGTATTTTTAGGAGTCGTTCGTAACTCCAAATAAATACAGTTTTCATCAGAAAAATCTCTTATCACTTCTTTCGTCGCCT
This sequence comes from Dracunculus medinensis, assembly GCA_900625125.1. Classification (NCBI taxonomy): domain Eukaryota; kingdom Metazoa; phylum Nematoda; class Chromadorea; order Rhabditida; family Dracunculidae; genus Dracunculus; species Dracunculus medinensis. Next base: position 265,855 of record UYYG01001166.1, read on the forward strand.
TCAAAAGTAAATTTTCTAGAAATTTTATCGAAGAATGAAAGTAATATGATAAAATTTATTAAAGATTTATATTTGCTAAAAAAAAACTTTCGAAATACAAATTTCATGAAACCAGAATATCAAAAAATAATTTAATAAAAATAAAATTTCTTTACATCTTAGAAAGAACAAAAGAATAAAATTATTTATTAAAGTAAATAAACCAAAATCAGATGTTCCCTTTGTTGCATTATTTTTTGTATCATCGGAAATAATTTGAATATTCTGAAATATTTTAAAAAGATAACGGTGTTTCCTTTTGCACATTAAGTTGCACATATTTTGTGGCTCTCCTTCTATAAGCATTTGGGAAGTGTTAATGACTTGTGATTTAAAATTACGAGTTCCATTATCAAATATAATTAAAAGACAAGATTTATTTCTATAAAAGATTAAAAGGCGAGTGTAAACGCCTCAAACTTATTTTTCCAAATGAAAAAAATAATTTTAAAAAGTAAAAACAAAGATAAAAGAACGAACTCATCGATACTTTTCGTTTCTTTGATCTTACAAAGCATATCACTATTCAACAATTTTTCATAATTTTCATCATTTTTTTTGTGCGAATTTTCTATTTCTTCAAGAATTTTTATACTTATACTTCCATTTAAATGTGCGTGAAGTTCCTAAAATTTAATTACTGGATATTTTGTTGCTACAAGCCACTATCATACGTGAAGCGGGGGAGCAAGATGGTAGGGGTTTAGCTTATCGCGCTGTGAAGTAAAGGTTTACATTGCAGTGATGAGAGTAAACCAGAGTGATGTTGACGATCCATTTATGCCGCCAAGTGATTGCATGGCAAAATTTAATTGTAGGCAAAGATTCGGATCCTGCCTCAGATAGGAATAAATCTATCATTAAAAAAGCCGATAGGGCGATCTCTTCAATATTTGCGTAATCAAATAACTACAAAACCACAAAACTGTACTCGTACTGACAACCAGCGGATCTATCCTAACCAGTGAGCTTTATTTTTATCATAGGTCAATAAATCATTGGACTATAGTTAAGAAAAAAATGAATATAAAACTCACACACTTGGGAAGGCGAAAACAAAATTTCTGGATATCGTCCATTGAATACAGAAATCTAAAAAAAATCAACACTATATACGCTTTCGTTATTGGTATTGCCCATTGAAACTAATATTTTCTCGGCTTTCTTATCACAACACGAAGCCAATTTAATTTTAGCTTAGGATTTCAGTTTAACAATTGCTACACAAGCATTTCGATCATTAAGTAACGTCTTTGACAAGGAAATGAAGTTAGTTGAATTAGAAATGACAGGAAAAAAGGAGGAAAAAAATATTTTTACGAAAAAAAATAAATTCACAAGCAATGAAGAGTGGATTAATTGGCGTTTTATTTCCATTCGTATAATAAAGTAAAAATCGATATAAATGAATTTATCGTATTTTCTAATATTCCTAATTGCTTGTTTCGAAATAAATAAATTTAGCAAATAATTTTATGAAATATAGTTTTGCAACCCGAAACGCGTATGGGAAAAATGAAAAAAAATACTTAGGATTTCAGAATTTTTATTGAAATATTGGAACAAAATTTGATAAATTACTAAAAATTATTTGCTTAAATAGTGTAAATTGCCTGTACCTTACATTATAAACATACATACCCATCTTCATATTCGCGTCTTTTATCGGACCAATCTACCCAAACAAAATGCTTTTTGATAAAATTAGAAATGCAAAAGAATTGTGCCGCAGCAATCTGTTGTAAAAACGAGGATTATGTGAAACGAAAGTTTATGAAGAATCGAAATTTTAAATTTTTAAACTCAGCTAATGTGAATCGCAAAATGCCAAATAAAGAATGAGATAAATTCAGAAGGAACTGTAACAAAAATAAATATTCAATACTGAAAAAACAATTGACAATGAATATTCATTTGGACATTTCAGGTTTGTCGGAATTGGACTCACCTGAAAAATGTTGTATTTCTGCTTAGACTGAGGCTCTTTTGTAAAGAGTCAACTAGGAATAGAAGGATCCGAAGCAAATCCGAACCCGTCCGAAGAATTCAAATACATTTTAATCTGAAAAAGACCCTCGCTCAAAAAGAAGATGCAACTCATAATAGTTCTTTCCTATATTTCACTCTTTTTTTATATATATTTCATCGATAATATTAAAATAAAAGAAAACAAAAAACTATTTATTGGACCCCTGAAATCCGTGACTTTCATTTATTGCAGCCCACATAAATTTTTTTCTACCAATGTTTTCTTACAAACTGTCAAATCAATCTAATTATTTTTTTTCTTGGTGCACATTTGCTCTATTATTTATTTCTTTGGCATATCTCCTCGTTCATTCTTTGCTTGCGGTTTGTATCTTCGGTTTTTCAGTGTTTTATAAGTGTGCTCACCAGTAGATTCGCTCCACAAACTGTTAGTAATTTTGTTAGGAAGTCACATGAGAATAGAAATAAAAGTAGTTCCTTAGCGCTAGCGAGAATTTCTGTAACAATTTTGCTCTGGTCCGAGACAACAACTAAAATTTTCGAGCCATTCGCTACACATATTGTAATTTGGATGTTTGCGAGATGAAAACAAATCTCGAAGTTTTGCTGAACTTTTTCTTTTAAGCCATTCAAAAATAAAATTATTTTTTCTAATCAACTGAAAGCGAATATTACAATAGATCGATTCTTTTCATAACAAAGCATAAATATAAAATTAGGTTTCCCAGGGAGAATTCTCTCATTTATTAATTTTTCTGTCTTTCATCAATTTATGCAACGCAATGTTTTATACATAATTCCTTATGCAATATTTTTCCTTTTTCCTTTTTTTAATTGCTTAATTTTCCTTTTTTCCTCAAAAAAAGATCCTGCAAAATTTTTGTTTTATTTTTGTAAAATTTAACTTAGAAAAAAATTTAAAAAATTAAATTAAAATCTTTAAATTTAAATTTAAAAATTTAAACTCCAATAGTTACGTAAAAATTTGAAAATAAATTCGTTTTGCTATTTTTCGATGTCGTTGTTACTGGCGGCCAATAACTGATTTTTCGATTTTCTGGACCTTTTAAAATCTTTTGTCCTAATTTATTTCGATTTAACCGTCTATTATTCAACTTTAGACAATTTTTATTTCCACAATAACCAACTCAAAATTATTTCAAACCTTCATTGCCTTGCGCAGTGAAGGTTTCATGAAGATTTCAAGTTCCATGAAATTTTTTCCTTGTTTTTTTATTATTAAATGTTCATTTCTATTTCTTTTATGTCTTTTCAATTCGAATTAATAAAATAAAAGTATACATTGCATTCCTCATAAATAAATTATTTCAAATTAATCCTTTCGAGTTTTTTTTCTAAAACGAAGAATAATAATGATTTCAAATATAAATGATGCTTTCTTCTCAATAGGTTTATTTATAAAAATTCGATGTTCAACACATTAATCGAGAATATTGACGATTAACAATATTTTTCTATAATTCTATAGCTCATTAAAAGAAAACATGTGTTGAAATTGAAAGTAAAAGAGAGGAAGCGAGGTCAACGTGGATTTAAAGGTCAAATGAGTATGGAGAAATGTTAAGATGTTCTATATTAAGGAGGGAAGTTTGCTGGAAAAGAAAAAAGAAACAAATTATGGAAGATGAAGGAAGAGAAGACAAAATAAAAGACTAACAAATGAGAAAAGTATAAATTGAGGATCGTTCGTATTTCATCGAGAAATGCATCGGAAAGACTCGACAAAAGAGTTCGAGGTGCAGCTGTTGCTTCCTTCAACTTTAATAATCAATCCACATATGTGCTCGTTCCTATGCTATCGATCTTAAATAAAATTTTCGCCTTTTTCGTATTTTTTTCGTTCTTTCGTTTCTTCACAAATATATATTTCTGTTATTTTCCATTGTTTTTAATATTATTTTGTTAATATTTCGTACTATTTGTTTTTTGTTTTTATATTCTTTATATTTTTTTTATACATTCTTTTATAATAATTCGAATTAAAGTTTTCTAAAATTGAAAGAAAACTTTCACTCGATTTATTAGGTAAAAATCAAAGAGGACAACAGTCATCTTATATTAAATAAAGGTAAATATTTAAAAAAAAATTAAGCAGAAATTGACTAAAATTATTATTAATAAATTACTTATAAAATTAAGCAAAAACTCCTCAAAATGGGTTGAGAATGTCGTTTCAAGCGAAGTTTATTTTTCGTCAAATTTAAGTTTTATAAGATTACATTAAGTCGTTGAAAGTTAACGATTTTTCATTTTTCATTTTCTTGGTCCTTTTCATTCCTTATTCGTTTATTTTTTGATTGAAAAGGAATTAATTCTGTGCAAAAAAAGGACCGAGCGAGGAAGAACTGCATAATATTGTTCTGAAACTATGGGCAGGATAGCTGAATGGTCAACTGCCGACCAGTGCTTCCGCTTGTTTCTCGAATAGAAACATTTCTAAATTACTTCTTACGTGTTGCAATTTTCGCATACGATTTTTTGCGGAAGAATGATCTGCCCATGCTCAACTGGAAAGGTCGAATTCACTTGCATAAATTTTAATGTTTTTAATTTAAAACGAAAAAAAGACTGGTTTTATCTACAAGTTTCATATTATAATAATTCATCTGAACATATTTTGTTTCCACAAGTGGATTGATTAAGTATAATTTTAATTTAATTAAATAAAGATTTGATTAATTTTTTATTGCGATTATAGAGTCAGATGGTATGGCTTTGATTAAGATCATTAAGGCATGTTTGTTTCCTGTTTAGTCCTTAATTGAACCTGTCATTAAATTTGGTTAGTGCATCTCCCTTAGCTGTGCTCTTAGCAGATGGCTCTCTGATGAAAAATACTAATAATGTAAGTAGAATAGTCAAACAAGAAATACTACTGTAAGTGCTATTTGTAGAGGAATTCGAATTCTTTAATTCGAATTCTCAAGAAAATCTTTAGCTGAATCTTTTCGAGTTTAAATAAATCATCGCCATTTCATGATTTCATTATTTTTGCTATTTTTTACCAATTTCGCTATACAATTTACCTTTTTTTGAGTTCTTTGCAAAATATTTTAGGTAAGTTTAGGCATTCGTTTATTTCGCTTCGATAAAATACAACTCTTTTCGTTTCTTTGATTTTTGAATTCGTCGAAAATTTTTTTCAGTTTACGCATGTTTTGAAAAGAGTTCATTATTTATTTATTCGAGTTTCATTCGTTTTTTTTTCGTAAATCGTTTCTTAAAGATTTGATTATTTCTATTTGCAGAACAATGTGTTATTTGTTAATTCATAGTTTTGCACTAAGTTTTTCCCCACTTTTTTTTCATTTATTTAATAATATCAATGTTTTTCATTTTTTAAAGTTGATAATCGATAAAGGAAATTTTTTCGGCTGGCAATTGATAAGAAGCAAATGCTCGAGTCGTAGCTATTTTAGCTTATTAAGCTTATTTAGGAGAATTGGAGTTTATCAATGTTTAACATTATAATAAATTAACAACATTTAAATATAATTACTTAGTTCTGTTTTATTTATAGTTCGAGGCTTCCTACAAAGTATATAAAGTGATTTACGAACTTAAAATCTCACTAAACTTCACTAAATTTGATGTCTTTTTTGTCCTCTGACAGCCGAACTTAACTCAGCTGCTATGATGAGACCTTTTCGCCAGAGAGTCATTAGGGATAGAGTCACGAGTACGAGTACCACTTTAATTTTCCACCCAATGAGAGATAGTTAATGACGATGGTTAGTCTAAAAATACTACTCGGCCATTTTATCTCTATTTCGCTTTTTCATTACGCATTTTCGCAAAACATGTCTATTATTATTCGATTTTATTTCCTCATTATTTATTAGGTTTAATGGATGACTATTTTTCGATTGAATAATATTATATAGGGAACAAAACATAAGAAAAGGAGAATATTGTACAAATAGGTCGACGAGTGTTGTTATCTTTTGAAGAAGCATTTGTTTTAAAATATTTGCTTATTTGATATCTCTTCAATGAACACTTTTTTGAAACTTGCAATCTTCTAAGGGTTTTTTTATTTATAGAAATAAATATTTATTATTCCAATATTTTCGATCATTTATTTTTCACGAATTTTTTTATAAAAATTTGTTAATATAAAAAGAGACTTTCGAAAAAAATAAAATAAGTGAGGAATCTATTATTTGTCGACATCTTTTTCAATTTTTAAATATTTTTTCTTCCTATATTTTGTTTAATATTTGTTTAATATTATAGACTGCGAACAAAATTTTAAGGCCAACCATTCATCGATTTTTTTTTGAAAAAAGCTAAATTTTTCTCAAAATATTTTAAGATATTCATTGAAAAAGACGAAATATGTGCATGCAAGAATGTTTCTTTGTACTTTGCATGGTAATATTGTTGGGCAGAACTATTTCGATAAATGACAAAAATAATGACAAAAAATTTCCCTCTTTAATCGTAGTCACAGTTGCAACCGATGAAACTGACGGCTTTCGACGTTTAAAACAATCAGCAGATGTATTTGGAATTGAAATTCAAGTATATGGACTTGGTGAAAAATGGACCGGAGGAGATACTCGTATTGAACAGGTTCATAAAGCCCATTTATTAGGTGAAAATTAAGGCAGAGTATGCTAATAACCACCGACAAACTATAATAAAGCATCGGTTAACTCCTTTTAAAAAAATTTTTTATTATTTGAAAAATTTTTATTATTTTAAAAATTTTTATTTATTGCAGGGTGGCGGTCAAAAAATACAAATTTTAAGAAAAGCACTGGAACCATATAAAGATCGTAAAGATCTGATTATTTTATTCGTTGATGCGTTCGTTTTTATTTTGAGTGATTATCAACTTAATTTTAAATAACATAATTTAATATAAAATAATTAGAAATAATAGCACATCGAGAAAATTTGAAGAAATATAAATAGAAAAAGTATAAAATATAAAATAAATAAAAAATGGAGTGCGATTAGGAAAATTTGTCGAAACAGAAATGGAAACTTATGCAATCTGGTTTCTTCTGATTATCTGATTTAAGTGTTTGATTTATCGAAAATCTTTTAGAAAAAAATTTTTTCAATTTTTCATTTTTCATTTCTTATTTTAGACCATTTTGTATCTTACAAAATAATAATCTGTAAAATAAATAATTAAAATAATCTTAAAATTTTTTTCCAAAAATAATTAGATTTCAGATATGATGTGATTTTCAATGAATATCCTTCTCAAATATTAACTAAATTTTTCGAATATTTTGGCGACTATAGAATTTTGTTTTCTGCTGAGCCGTATTGTTGGCCAGAAAAAATGTTAGCCGCAAAATATCCACTAATCACGTTTGGATATAGGTGCTTTTTTCTTACTTACTTTCTAACTAACTTTCTTACTTTCTAACTTTCTAACTTTCTTAAGGTCCTAACTTTCTTTATATTTCCCGTTTTGCTAGAAAATTGGTTTTCACATTTGATTCTCGAAAAAATAGTCGTAAATTTTTAATATTTTTCATACTTTTCTGAAATATTTATTAAAAATATTTGCAAATTGTTTTAAATAATTGAAATAATGTCTTTTAGGTACCTTAATTCAGGTCTTTTTATGGGTTATGCACCAGAAATTTGGAAATTAATCAATATTGGTTTAATAAAAGATAATGATGACGATCAACTTTATTATACTAAAATCTATTTAAACGAAAATTTTCGGGTAACTTTTTTGTTTGAATATTTCTTTGTAAGTTGAATATTGACCAAAAGTGGATTTCTTCGTGTTTATCCATAGCCGGTTTCTGTCAGTATTTCTATTGCAGTTCTTTAATCAGCACAACTTCTCATCATTAGGTTCTCTGCACAATAAATGCTAATGCACTCTATAAATCATAAAGAAATAAGCATTATTAATTAATATTTCTATTAGACTTTTCTAGACTTCGCTCAAAATGACTTTGGATTCCTTATCAATCATATTTCAAAATCTGAACGGTGTTCAGGAGGACATTGATCTTGAATTCGACGATAGTGGTGATGCTCGGGTCATTTATTTTCTTTACAGATTTTCTGTGAAATTATATATTTCTGTGAAATTATAAATGATTTGAGCCAATTTATTTTAAAAGCACTTTGTATAGAATTTTAGGAGGGTAAACAAATCTGAGGCGATTTCGAAGAGATAAAAGGGATTTTAAGGGAGTATAGCAGAATTTGAGAGGATTTGCCCAATATAATTTCGTGTTTAATAGATCATAAAGATTGCTTATAGGTTTACAATGCTGCTCATAACACACATCCTGTAATCGTCCACGGTAATGGACCAAGTAAAATCTTTCTAAATTATCTTGGAAATTATATCGCGAAATCTCGGTCATTGCGAATTGGAGCTCAAAAAAATTTTGTTGATTTAATGGTTATTAGCTTCTATTATTATTTTAGATTTAAGGATTGAAAACTTTAAAATAACTTTTCAATACGAAAGAAAGATTGAAAGTGAAAGTTAATGAAAATTGGTAATTATTATGAAAATTATTATAATTAATAATTATTATCACTATTATTATTGTGCTTATCACTATTTTATTATCATTATCACGAGTCATTTTTATTTAATTTTTATTAATATTAATTACTGTTTAAGATTTTTATGTATTAGATGCATTAGATTTTTTCAACATTAGGGTCTCAAATTTTTTAGGATTCAGCTATGAATTCATGGCCAACAGTTTTGCTATCCATATTTATTATTAAACCTATCCCATTTATCGACGAATTTTTATCATTAGTGGAGAAACTGCAATATCCTGGTCGCGTTTGCTTGTATTTTTATAATAATCAAGAATATAATAAAATAACGGTTTGCTATTGAAAATTTTTCAATTTTTATTGTTCTTCATATAATTTTTTTCTTTGGACGTTTTGCACTGACAGGATTAAAAAACATTTGTACAAATAATAAAATAATTTGGAACAAAAGTCGGGATAGCTGAGAGAAATGTTCAATTCGGCTGAGGTCAAGCATTGTTTACTGCTTGCTTGGAAGGAAATTTGCCATAAAAAATGAACTCCTGATAGTTCTGAGAATTTATCTCTAAGTCTTCGCAAGCTTTTCTTTGGTGAAAGGATCTCATTTTGGTAATCATTAGAGCTGAACCAGGAATGGTGAGTGCAACGGTGAGTGAGCAGAAGAAGGTAAAGAAAATAGAAATATAGAATAATTTCCAGTGAGAAAATCGTAATTCAGTTCAGCAGTGCTCTATTTCATGGTACTGTGAAATATATTTTAAAAATTGTGCTATTTTGAATGAAGACAATTTTTCTAGGTAAATGAATTTATTGAAAAATTGCGAGATCAGTACAAGTTAATCGAAGTGAATAACTGCGATGATTTGGTGGAACGGGAAGCCCGCACTCATTCTCTGTAAGTTCGACTCAATCTTCGCCAATTTTTTTCCAAAAATTCCGTTTTTAGGAGAAATCTTCGAGATATTTGCAATTTCAACAGAAATAAAGTAATCGCTTTATCTGCTTATTTTATTTTTTTGATTAGATTTCTAATTTACTTTAATTAACTTTGGTTTTTTCTTCTTATTTCAGCAATTTGGCATTAAAATGGCAAAGTGATTTTTATGTGACGCTTGATGGCGATGTACAAATCACTGAACCGAATTTATTGCAACTTTTAATCCAAAAAGCCTTTTCGCAAAAATTGTGAGGTTTTTCGTTTTTCGTCCATTGAATTAGTCCTTCAAATTATATATTCAACAACTAATTAGGAAAAATCAGAATCAAAAAATATTCATTTTAGCTTTTCCGTTAGAAATCTTAAGAAATTGAAAATTGAGCTGAAAATATTTAGAGATATTATTGCACCGCTAGTCGCTCAACCGAACAAACTGTTCACTAATTTCTGGGGAGCATTGTCGAAGACTGGCTATTATGCTCGATCCGCTGATTATTTAGATATTGTAAATCGCAAAATTGTTGGCTTTTGGAATGTGCCATTTATCAGTTCTATTTTTCTGATGGCAAAAAATAAGGTCTTTTTTATTTTTCATCAAAAATATATGTTTGTTTTTTTTTATTTCATTTTTTCATTAATTAATCCCAGCTTGATAATAATCACCATAGGTTCAATTCGTCCGTTTTCATGGAAGTAAATTGTAATTAAAAATGAAATCGTGGTGGTGCTTTAGAGTTGAGAAAACTTGTTCTGTTCGCAAGTGACTCTCTAGCGAAGAAGTTTCATCCTAATAATTAGTGGAACCAGCTGAACCAAAAATGGTGTGTTAGACGAATCACTGAAAGAAATCGAACAACAATTCTCCAGCTAAAGATTTTTTTTTCTTTCAAATCAATTCTAAAATTTTAAAATTTGTAAATTTTTATTTATTTCAGTTAAAAGCATTTGTTAATGCTTATGACTACGACAGTAATATCGATGCGGATATGAGTTTTTGCAAATACGCACGAGATTTTGTAAGATTTTTCATCGTTGGTTTGTTATTAAAAATGGTGCAACTTATCCTTTTACCGTTTATTTCCTGAGATAATCTCAGTTAGTCCTTAATTAGTTTAATTTGTGGGTTATACTGATTTTTAAAAAGTAGTAAAAGTAGTAATATCCTGCAAAAGTTATGAAAGTAAGAGAGAGGAAATGGTTGAAAGTAATGTGTTTTTTTTTTATTTAAGGGTCACTTTCTCTATATTGATAATCAGCAATACGTTGGATTCTTGGTAAATAGCGAAAATTTTGATACTTCTAAACAACATCCAGAAATGTATCAAATATTTGACAATCGAGCTGTAAGAAAATTTATTACGTTTTTCCACTTATTCAAAACATAACAACTAATTGGTAGAATATTTTATCTTCTTTCAGCTGTGGGAAGCGAGATATATTCATGAAAAATACGATGATATCTTGATGGGTAAGGAATTTATTGATGAGCCATGTCCCGATGTTTTTGATTTCCCTTTTATGTCGAAGCGATTTTGTTTGGAATTAATCGAAGAAATGGAGCATTTCGGACAATGGTCTTCTGGTACTCATATGGTCAGTCATTTCTCCTCTTCAGCTCCGAACAAATCGTACTCCACCTTCATCAGCTCTTCGTCAGCTTTAGCCTCTGACTTTTCTTTATATTTTTGTATTATACATCAATATAATATTTTCTGAGAAGATAAATTGAAAGATGTGACATTTGTTTGCCATTTTTTCACTTCATTGCAGGATCATCGTATAGCTGGAGGCTACGAAAATGTGCCCACTCGTGACATCCATATGAATCAGATCGATTTTGAACGTCACTGGTTGTATATTTTGGATGAGTATGTCCGTCCTATACAGGAACAATTATTCCTCGGCTATTATCATCAGGTTCGAGGAGATATTATATTTTTAGGGAATTTAAAAGGCATTAGGTATAAAGGAAAATAAGATCCTCGCTAGGCGCATTGAGTGAATTTTGAATGTTAGCTTAAATTTCCACTGTTTTTTTTATTCTTATTCTTTTTTGTGATTTACTTTTTGCACCAAAAGAGTTATCCAAATTTCCTCTTCTTCCAAAGCAAAATGTATATGTAAATGAATTATTCATTTCCTGCCTTTAAATAACTTATCGTACCAAAGTACTTTTCAATAGTAATTTTAGCCCATTGAATCGCACATGATGTTTGTAGTGAGATATAAACCTGATGAGCAGGCTTCCCTCAGACCACATCACGATGCTTCAACTTATAGTATTGATGTAGCCTTGAATAAGCAAGGAGTAGATTTTCAAGGTGGTGGAGTACGATTTGTTCGGTACAATTGCACTGCCGCTGCTCATCGAGTTGGTAAGTTTGGTTGAATTTTTTCTTTTTGAGGTTTCATTTATTTACTATTTTAATTTTTCTCGGTGGAAAATATAAATTTGCTCTGAAATGTAATTTTTCACTTTCAATTATTTTTCAATTTCTTAGAATTTTTTTGTTAAAATATTAAATCTCTTCAGGATATTCACTGATATTTCCGGGTCGATTAACTCATTTGCATGAGGGCCTTCCAACTACTAACGGAACACGTTATATTGCAGTTTCTTTCATTAATCCTTAGGTATTTTCATTGTACTGCCAATAAGTCGCTTTTCAATTTGAGTCGCTTTTAAATAATTCTAAACATTTTTAACATTCAATATTATTTTACGACCAAAACTTAATATATATATATAACCTTTAATTTCGAAGTAAATCCTTAAATACTGTTTTTTAGCTCTATTTTCGCATTTTCCCGATGAATTATTCTTTTAAATGAATAAAATTGAAGCATAAAAAGTGAAGTAAAAAATTCGAATTAGTAGGAAAGATTTGACTGATCATTTCCTTTTTTATAGTCATTTGAAAGAAAGTTTAAATTCCAAATTTAAACTTTATTTTTATATTACAAGTTTCTTTGATTATTTGCATTATGTAGCTTTATTTTTTAAAAATTTAAAAATTTTGCGGGTCAAAAGCTTGTGATTTTCCCGGAATTTGATTTTTTTTCGTATCAACCGTCGCGGAATAAATTGTAATTTAAAGTCATTTCTTCTTATTTAAATTTAAATTTACTGTATGAATCCCGTTGAAATTTTCTTCGCTTTTTTCCTTTAATTTTTAGCGATATTACTTTAATTCATCTTTCTTCTTATTCTGCCACTATACCACTATTTCACATGCCTATCCTTTGACCATTTGTCTAACTGCCATTAAATATATTTTTAGTGTACATATTTTATTTCGTTGTATTTTTAATTTCTTATCAGAAATCTTTATCCGAACAAATACGCAGTTATTGCTCAATACATGTTGCTATTTTGATAAATGCTTTATCTTTCTACTCTGTGCTTACTTTAAATCATTTAATCTGATTTTCTATTTTTTGTATATTATTAGCATTTGCAACATAAATTTACTCAACTAGTTTGATTGTGTGTGATTTGGTAATGCTAAATAAGACAAGGTTTTGAGAAGGACCCCGTTCTTCTGCGCTCTGTCTAGCCAAACTTATTCTAAAAACACTATTTTTGGTTTGAATGGCTCCATTCATCACTATAGATGTTGGTACCCTTCAGACAAAACTTAGGAGCAGAAAATAAGGGATGGAGATGGTTCCACCGAACGGATTTAATGCAGAGAGATTTTTATTGTTTTTTTGTTTTGCCATGAAAACCAACGTATAAGTATAAATTTTTAATGCAAATGATCATTTCCTAAACCAAATGTCTGTGCAGTCGTTAGATGAAGCGTTCTTTTCTAAATTTCCGGCATAACTTGAATTTAAATTTAATAAATTTGTAGATATGAATAATCTGATAAGACAAATGTTTCTGGCGAGTTTTTGCTTAACTTTCCTATTAACGAACTTCATAGATGCGCATCCAGCCGATCTCATTGTAGTTACGGTTGCAACTAGGGAAACTGATGGTTTACTTAGACTGAAACACTCATCAAACAATTTCGGTATAAACTTGAATATATTCAAAGTTGAAGAGACGAATGCAGATCGTTTGGTAGTATAATTATTTATTTATTTAAAAATTAATAATAATAATTAATTAATTCATTAACATTTTTTTGAATTTCTTAAAACCCTAATTCTCTTCAAATGTTTAAAAAAATTTTTAGAGGATGCGATATGCAAGCCGTTAAATTGTTCAATCCGAGGCAAAAAGTTTTTTCGCTTAGCTTAATTTTAATTTAAATAAATAAAAAATGATTGTTTTATTTTCAGAATACACTCGAATATTTAAGGACGTTAAGGAAAGGAATCGAAAAATTCAAAAATGATGCAAATAAAATCATTGTTGTTGTAGATCCGTTGGTTTTAATAATTTATAATTTAATAATAATTTTAATAATTTTTTAAAAATTAATAATTTGAATAATTTGATATTTTTTATTATATGATGTCGAATTGGCTAAAATTTTCTTAACTCTGGGAAAAAAGTGGTTAGCGCTGATTATTTTTAATTAGCTGACTATTAATATAGTTGGAAGTTTTTTCCAGGAAACTACATGACTAGAAATAAAATTGAGTCACCAACACCAATCGATCTTGAAACTTTCTGCTGGTTTTAGGAAGAAACGCTGAAACCCTTCCAAAACATAATGCAATTTTTTTAACTTCGAATTATAATATTACTTTATTTAGATAAAAGTAAAGCTTTTAATTAAGTATTTCGTAGGTAAATAAATTAAAATTAACGATGCAACTTAGTCTTCCAATTTTTAAGCCATTCTTTATTAATTCTTTTAAGAAATGTGCGTACTTTCAATAGTTTTTGTTAATTAGCAATAAACTAAAAATCTTCGTTATTTGGCTTATTTACTGTTAATCTTTCAGAGATCATACAATTATAAATGCCGACAAAGAACAAATTACGAAACGGTTTTTATTGACATTCAGCAATATCCACATTTTATTCTCAGCTGAAAAAAACTGTTACCAAAATACTAAATATTGCTCAATGAGTCCGATCCTGGAATCGGGAAAAAGGTGATTATTTTCGTTCCGCTGATAAAAACTTAATAAGATTCAATTATTTCTCCTTTCATGAGTGCAAACTGATTGGATTCTTCACGTAATTTCATTTCTCATTGAAGTCCAAAACTGTGCATTCAGTTTATCTCATTAATGGTGCTCGAACAAAATATTAAAGGAATGTTATTATTTTTTATAATAGATAATAGATCTTCCTTTTACCAAATTTTTATACGATGAAAGTGATTAATTTAGATATCTTAATAGTGCTATATATTTGGGCTATGCAAACGATATATGGCGTATGCTGAATTCAAAAATTGATAACGCTGATATGAGCGACTTACAAAATTTTTACAATAGCATCTATACTGATAACTATTTCAGAGTTAGCGATGTTAAAATCGCTTTTATAATAAATATTTCTATTATTTTTATATATTGTTTAGAATCGAATGGCACAGTTTTTCCAGTATTTAATTTGAAAATCCGATTTCTGTTTTCCTTTCATTAGTAGATGGATAAATGAAAAGTGGAATCATAAAAAAGATTAATCATAAAAATTAGGAAAATATACTAAATATACGAAAATATACTTTCCCGAAAATTTGGAGAAAATTCAGCAGTTTGGACAAATTAATTTTAGATTTAGATAGAATATAATTTTAGATTTCTTACGATAAGAATATTTAAGAATATTGGAAGAATTTTACATCTTGACGAATCGTTTTTTATTTAATTCTTTTTAGGACATATTAAAAATTGGTTTGGATTCAACGACGAGAATTTTTCAAATAATCGACAGAAATGATGGAGTAACAGTTGAATTTGACGATAATGGATATGCTTACGTAATGTTATAGTAATTTTCTTAATCTTATACTGAAAAAAAGGTGAAAAGGGAAGGGTAAAAGAAGAATAATGGATATTATTTTAAGTATTTATTTTATTCGTTATTACGCTTAGATTTTCATTATGAAAAAGAAAAATTATGAAATCTGTGTACGCGATTACGCGATTTGCAAATTTTAGGTGCATGACACCCTATATAATACATATCCATTGATCATCAATGCGGCTGAAAACAGTATTGCGCAATTAAATAATTTGGGTAATTACATAGGAAAATTTTGGTCCAATATTGATGGTTGTATTTCTTGCAATATTCTAGGCGACGGAAGATTAAAGGTAATTTAAAGTAATTACGCGAATGGTGATATAAAGGCATATTTAATTTTCATTCATTTCGTCAATTTTATCATGGCGAAAGGATCTTTTAGCGAGCCAAACTAGGGAAAAATGTGGGAGTTCACTTCTCAAATTTTTACCCAAACTGTTTAGAAACAAAACAAACTTCCAGCAATAAAAAAAATTAAAGCGCGCAAAATGAATCTTTTGAAATTCAGGCGAATGATAAAGATAATTGGCCAGTGGTAACATTGGGAATTTTCATCGCAAAGCCAGTACCGTTTGTTGATGAATTTTTAATTTCTGTAATTTCTCTCACGTACCCAAAATCGAAGATTATTCTTTACGTCTATAATAATCAAATATACAATAAGGAACACGTGAGTCTATTAACTTTAATTTTGATACGTTTTAGAGAAAAAATAATAAAATGTTGTGATAAAGTCACTTATTGACTCTTTGGATTTTTTCCATAAATAATAGAAATATTTCGGGTTGAACAATTTTCCAAACGAGTGAAATATGAATATCGTTCCGTGGATGTTGATAATATTGAAACAGATATTGGAGAGCGGGAAGCTCGACGCACAGCGATGTTAGTTTCCTCCATTTCCTCCACTCCAACCACTAATATTTTAAATATTTTCGTTAATGCACATCATTTTCATTGTCTCGCATTAGCCTTGTTATACTAACTAATAGAGTACGAATGCAAGGAGCGAAAACCCACGTAAGCATAAATATTAGATTTTAAGCATAAATGAGGCCACTGAAGAGGCCATTGAAGTTATACTATTTCTTAGGTTTTCTCCGGGAAATTATTTTACAACTGCAAATGTTTTATTAATTCTATCTTAGCATTTTGGCAAATGTTGTTTCGTACAAGTTAATATCATCTCGAAAATTGATGAAATTGATGTTATTTTTTCAGCAAACTCGCACTGCAATCAGGTAGTGACTTTGCTTTTCTAATTGATGCTGATATCCATTTCATGGATCAGAGCATTCTGCAATCACTCATCAAAATTAGCGATCATCGCAAACTGTATGTTTTGCTTGCTTTAAAGTGATTAATCCCTCAGCTAACAACATACGTAATCCTAAAAAACAGTGGAGAAAAGTTAATGACATAAACTATGGAACATCTAATAATATTATTAAAAAATAAATGATAATAATGAATATAAATGATAAACAATGAATGAAAATAATAAATAACAATAAACAACAATAATTGATAAATAATGATAGTAATAATAGTTAATGGTAATAGCTATCTGAGGCTATCTGATTCAACTCAGAACTCTTTTCTTTATCCCCATTATTCATTACTGGAACAAACTACTGGAATGAGCTTATTACTTGTGCCTCTCCTAAGTACTGTTTTAAAAGACTGATAAATGGTACTCTGCACATTTTCCTTTAATCTTGGTCAAATTAAACACCAAAAATAAGCAATGCATTCAGATTCTTAATAATAATTTTTGAAGTAATAATGATATTAATAATAATTGGTGATGCAAACAATAATAATAAAAAATGTCATAAAATATTCATATATGAATAGATATCTTTATTAATAGTTATAAATAATAAAAATAATTACTGCTTTGGAGTTAATTAATAATTTAATACATTTACAATTGAAATTATATTTCTAATATTATAAGAAAGTTATATTAAAAAAAAATATGTTTTGAACTGTTGTTCTCTTGGCGTTCTTCTTTCTACTTACGAAATTAAGGTTTCGTTTCCAGAGGAATCATTGCTCCTATGGCCGAAATGCCAGAACGATTATTTTCAAACTTCTGGGGTGCTTTGGGAGATAATGGATATTACACGCGCTCCGATGATTATATTGAATTAGTATATCGTAAAAGAATTGGTGTTTGGAATGTTCCATATATTGCATCTGCTATCCTTATTAATAAGGAAAAGGTCAATTTTCTACTTTTTTTTTATGTCTCAATTTCTGGATTATTTTATTTTATTACTAAAAATCATTCCATAAAAATCATTCATGCAGATTTGCACTATTATTTAAAATAATCCTTCAGTTGCAGATGCATGCTTTGCTCGATGCTTATGATTATAATATTGGTGTGGATCCGGATATAAGTTTTTGCCAGTTCGCTCGCGAAAATGTACTTTTTTTAAGATTTTATTTTGCCGAAGAAAATTCATTCTTTCTTGCATTTTTTCTTGGCTGAAATTTTTTTCCACAACTTTCACTTCCTACAATAATTCTTTTAAGGGCCATTTTTTATTCGTCGATAATCGGAAATATTATGGATTTTTGGTGGATTCGGATGAGTTTGATAGTGAAAAAAGGCTCCATCCTGAAATGTATCAAATTTTCAAGAATCGTTATGTAAGTTGTTCAATATGTTCAATAAGTTATTTTAAAAGGTCTTCTTGACACGTCTAATAAGTCCAGCGCGGTAGTATATGCGATATGGGCGTAGTCAAGCAACCTCAAGGCTTAAGAATATGATACCTGCTCGAAACCTGTCAAGAGAAACAGATCGCTGAATGCGGCGAAGGATTAGCCGTAATAGTGTGGAACGTAGCGTAACAGTGTCACTTATGGACATTGCAAGCTAAGCGATCACTATCCACATTCTATGTCGTGTAGATGTTGCCGGAGACCATCTTCCGCACTTCGGATACAGTTATTAAATCTGGCTTCAAGCAGAGGTACTGGCTACATCATTTCGAATAACTTGGGGCGAAATGGGGTAGCGATTGTCATCTGAAAAAGCTCAGTCCGCTCTGATTGAGTGAAAGACAGTAAGCAACCGCATAGCCTATGCACGCTTCAGAGGAAAATTCAGCAATATTTCTGCTATCAATGTGAATGCTCCAACTTTAAGCGCAGATGACCGCGTAAGTTCTATGCGGAACTTCATTTTCTAGCAATATCTCAACCGAAAAGTGACATGATCCTAATCATAGGAGACTGGAATGCACGCATAGATCGCGATAAACTCGGTGATTGGCAAATATGGCATAAAGGTCCGATGTGCCAATGGAGAACGTTTTCTTCGTTTTGCCGAACATTATGAGCTCTTTCTTACCAATAGTCACGTGGAATATCTCAGATAACCAAAATTCCAACCAGACTACATCCTAGTCAATCGACGTTAGAAAGGTTCCGTACTAGACAGTCTTTCCTATCGCGACACTAAACGGACAACCTTATAGATTTAATCATAATTCGAGCAATATCCGATATCCGTATAAAACTGACAACTTGCAAAAAAAACGTTTTCCAATATCTTCCAAATATTTCAAACTGAAAAATTCGAAGAGTTTTAATTTTCAAACCGAATTATTTAAGCCTCTCAATAATATAAATATCAACGACTTTTCTGGAACGATGAGTACTGGTCATGACTAAACACATCTCCGAAAAGTTAGCCACTTCGAATTTAATAGGATATGCTATTAGGAAATGCGCTAAAATTGGAAGCAACTGTACGGAAGTTGAAAAGGCTGCCAAAGCACGAATGTCAAAAGATTCTGACTATCGGCTTCGAAGAATTATAACAACTGCAACACGCCCAGGCACAAATCGCTATTGGAGCGATAAGGTCTTGAGAATAACGTTCAATTCAATTGATAGAAGGGTGCTTTGGAGGGTGATGAAATATCGGTGTTCCAGAGATCATTCAGATCATAAAGGCATTTTATCACCGTACATTAGCACAAGTCTGTATATATGGGTGTATATGGAGGAGATTCTTTCGAAAAAACTGTTATCTTCTCCCCTACAACAATCACTTATGCGATAGACTGGATAATGGACATCGCTTATCGACAAGAGATGTATAAATCAATTTAGAGCATAGTATCAAAGATCTTGAATATGCTAACGTAGTCCTTTTTGCTGACAGTTATGAGAAATGCAAATAATATCAAATAATATTAATGTCGACTACTACTGAAAATCGGAATGTAAATGTAAATAAAACGAAAGTGAGCGTCTATATAGCCGCAGTTCGTTCGATCTTGCTATATGGCTGCGAGATGTGGCCAATGGGAGTGGAGGATATTTAAAAGACATCTGTCCTTGACTAGTTATGTCTAAGGTGCATCTTACAGGGTGGTCCTGAGCTGACAAAATCATATAATTGCATCCACTTTCACTCAAATATCACTTCCATTAACAATACCATCATAGAACGCCATCTGGTTAAGGCACTTACCATAAGAGTTGACACATATTTCATAACTTGCTAAACTCTATGGTGAGTGGCATCAAAAGCGAGATGGTTCAATCAAGACACAAATTGACAGGAAATATATATAAATGGGCCAGCAATATATGGACTTAGATGATAGAAAAAGGAATGGCTTATAATTAATGCCAGTGATAGCCAGTGATTAATGTCAGACCGAATAGCTTGAAGACGTACTCTTGTAGCCAGCGGAGCCAGCCTAACCACTAATGGTGAGAGCTGTTTAAAAAAAAGATGAAGAACGATATATTTTTTTAGCTATGGGAAAAGAAATATGTACATCGTGATTACTTTGGAGCTATTAATGGAACAATAGATATTGATGAGCCTTGTCCTGATGTTTATATTTATCCCCTATTATCAGATGCTTTTGCACAAGAACTTATTGAAGAAATGGAACATTATGGAAAATGGTCTTCTGGATCAAATAAGGTTTTTTACCAAAATCAAAATTTAGATATAACAATATTCAATATTTAACAAATCATTAATATTTAACAAATTTTATTTTAAGGCTATAAAATATCCTACTTTGGCAATGAAGCCTTATCAGATCTTATCAGATTTGAAATATTTTCCACTGCATCAATAAAATAAATTTAAATTTAAAGTGCCGAAAATTCTTTCAGGATGATCGGATTGCCGGAGGCTATGAAAATGTGCCAACAATAGATATTCATATGAAACAAATTGATTTTGAGCGTCAGTGGCTCTTTTTTTTGGATGAATATGTACGTCCAATGCAGGAGAAAATATTTCTTGGATACTATCAACGAGTAATTTTTGAGAGCACAATGATGATAATAAAAAGTCATTGGAGATAATGGCTTAGTGGGTTATTGCTCAATTTGGAGCGCTGATGCTGAGGTTCGATTCCCCGCAGGAGTAAACTTATATAAAAATTCAGGTGATTCTGGCGACTCACCTGTATTTCTATCGCCAAAGGAACTCCCTGGCATATTGCTCAATGTGACAAGCCAGTGGAGCGAGTTTAACCAATAATGAGAACTCTTAAAAAAAAAATTTATTGACTCTACTAAAACCCTTTCATTTAAGAACAACGCAGAGACAGAAATATAGGCATGTACCAGTAATATAGTGATTTGAACTCTGGCTATGCCTTAGTCTTACCAATTACAACTTTACAGTAGATTTCAGCCAGTTTATGCGAATATGATGTTCGTGGTTCGTTATAAACCCGGTGAACAGCCATCACTGAGACCACATCACGATGCATCAACATACACTATTGATATTTCTCTCAATAAGCGTGGTAGAGACTATGAAGGTGGTGGAATATTTTATGTACGATATAATTGTACAGTTGCTGCTGATCGTGTAGGTTAGTGTTCAAAATTTTTTTACTATTTCGACTTGTCGTTCGTCCATCAAGATAATTTACAAAGTTTTCGTAATATTTCATCAAACTGTGGAGGTAAAAAAAGGATCCCATATGTAACTGCACATCTTTGTTGTGTATTTCCTTAAGTAAGTGGTAGCAGCTGTTAGAAGCGTTGGCAATAGAAATGTAGGTGGATCGCCAGCAACACTCGGATTTCTTAATAATAATAGGCTTATTCCTGTCGAATAAAAAGCGAAAATAGGAATCACTGATTTTCAACGTAGTTATCTGTGCTGCTAACCATTCATGCCTTTACTGTAACTGTGAATCTTGGTGAAATCTCGAATGAGATTTTTTGGATGATTTCAGTAGACAACCAAAGTTGCTATTAAATCGACTTTAATTTAAATTTTTTAGAAAGTTTATAATTCAGGTTATGCGGCTATGTTTCCTGGACGCCTTACACATTTACATGAAGGCCTGCCAACGACTCGTGGCATTCGCTATATTTCTGTTTCTTTCCTAAATCCATAGGAATTTTCTTTAATGATTTCCTTTCTTTTTTTTCACTTTCTTTAGCACTACCATGTATAAAATAATTTTTTAAAAAAATACAAATTAAAGCAATTCGATTATTTATTGGATTATTTGAAAAGAATCAGGTCAAACGACGAGTTGTCTGTAATATTTTAATAATTCATTTTAATTTCTAAGAAATCTCATGCTTTAATTAATTTGTGTTCATTTAGACCATTTAGGTTCTTATTTTCCCTTTATTTTCCCTTAAACTTTGTCAAATTAATCAAGTAAATTTAGAATCTGAATTTGCGAACCCTATGATTTGCGAAAGTTTTGTAAAATATTAAATTATAGTGCAAAATATCGATAGGGAAGGAAAATCTCGTATTTATCAAGAATTATTGCAATTTGTACTAATAAATAAAAATAATTATTATTACAAATATTTGTAAAAAAAATTGTTGGGAATTAATTTTATGAAATTGTTAATTTCTATATTTGGTCGCTTATTCGTCGACTTTCTATATTTTAATATTTTTAATTTTTTTTTTAGTTTTCTTATAATACTATAGGGGATCAGCGATGCTTGCATAATTCTAAGAATTATTAGAATTTTCGATGCTTACAGCCGAGCATCATTTAATTTTCATTATTGTACAAACACTCCTTCTCGCCATTTCTCGCTCTTTTTCGCTCTTTTGAAATTTCCTAGTTGCTATATCATTATTTAATGATTTCTATTTCGATATTGGCTGCCTTATTAATTTTTGCCTTATATTATGCAAAAATATTATTATATAAAAATACAAATTTTTAATTTTTAATATTTAAATGCTCCAATGTTTTCTAATGTTTATGATAAATTTATGAATATTTTGTAGACGAATGTTGCCCCTTTTTCTCGGTAATTATTATCATTAATTACATTAAAAAGAAAAAGATCGAGTCGGTTTGCGCATAAGAAGGATACGAACACTTTTAGGACGATAATGCTTGTATTTCTTACTAATGTGTGAAAGATTGGAAGCGCGAATCAAGTCTTAGCCCAGGACCTTACTCCTTTAATTTTCATTGTTTTATTAACACTCCTTCTCGCTCTTTTGAAGTTCCCTAGTCTCACCAACCTGTTTCTGAGATGTCTTTACACGTGGGTAATGGCAGGTTATCTACGGCACTCCATGACAGAATTAGCTGAGGCTGTACGTGTAGTGTGTAGTGACCGGAACATACATATCCAGCTCCTGCATTCCTGTCTCCTGGCTTTCTGGCGAGAATGTATAAATCCCAAGAATTGCACCCTAAGAATCAATGCAGCGAATCAAACAGGAAACGATGAGAGTTGTAAAAAAACTTCGATTACAAATATCCAGTTTATTTGCCAATTTACGATTATAAATTGGGAACAGCGCTCGATGATAAAAAATTCATTAATTAGGTACACAATTTTTAAAGCACCATCCGCGAGCGTAGCCGACGATTAGTATTTTGTAGTTTGTATTTTGATATTTTTTGTTCCCTTTTACTTTTTTTTGTTTATTTCTTTAATTTCGCGGGTTTAGGGGATAGAATGGTTCAGTGGGTTGTTGCTCAATTGGGAGCGCCGATGCCGAGGTTTGATTCCCCGCAAAAGTGAACCCATATAGAAATCTGGGTGATGCTGGCGACTCACCTGTATTTCTATCGGTAAGCGGCTTCCTAGCACATTGCCCAATGCGACACTCCAGTGGAGAGAGACCATTTTTAACCAAAAATGGTGAGGACTCTCAAAAAAAAATTTCGCGGATTTATACTGGTTAAATGGTATGGATTCATTTTATTTTGATTCATTCTGACAAAAGCAAAAAAATTGAAATTTATCATCAAAAATGGAATGCGACTGAAGCTGAGGGGTCTTGAAAGTCATCGATTGTCAGAACAAATACCTTTTACCTTTTGCTTGGCAATTACGTACTTTTGACCAGCAGTGATGGCAGACGGCATTCAGGCTGCACTTTTTGGCCAATGCTAAAGACCGCATCCAGGCCACAATTTTTGGCCAACACGGAATAATCCGCGTTTAGGCTATAGTTCTTAGCCCACACTGAAGACCGCATCCAGTCTACAGTTCGAACAGTTCGCAAATGAGCAATTAAGGCAAAAAAAGACTATAAAAGAATGTTTGCAGTAAGCGCATTTATTCATAACGACATTTATGGCGCTGCAAATCTGACAGTTCCATCATTATGAAACATTCGAGGCTGTTGACGAATGCAGTGAAATTATTCGATGTAATTGTGATCGGTGGTGGTCATGCTGGATGTGAAGCTGCGGCTGCATCGGCTCGATCTCGAGCGCGAACTTTGCTTCTTACTCATCGCAAGGAAACTATTGGCGAGATGTCATGCAATCCCAGTTTTGGCGGAATTGGCAAAGGTTTTCTTAAAAATCCTAGTAAAATCTAATTACCTTAAGTTAGTTTAGAAGCCTGTAAAAGAATAGGTTATTGCCATTTGCATATATATCAATGGCACTGATGTAGAATTAAAATTTTATTCTGTGGTTATAAATTTTTTAGCATTTTATAGGACATCTAATAAGAGAGATCGATGCAATGGATGGACTATGCGCTCGTATTTGTGACAAATCTGCTATTACTTATCAGGCACTAAACACTGGTCAGGGTCCTGCAATTTTGGGTCTAAGAGCCCAAATTGATCGTGATTTATATAAAAAATATATGCAGGAGGTAAATTTATGTATTCAGCATTTTATTTTCTTCCCCATATTCTTATACATTTCCCGTTAAACCCTTGAAATATTTTTTAAATAAAATTTATAATTTAAATTTTTAAATAAAACAAAATTTATATAGTTTCATTTATAGTTTTTTGTTTTTAACCTCTGATTTACAATTAATTTTTATTTGATAACTAATAAATCCGATAAGTTTTCCATGCGTTAAAATCTGAAAGATTTTTTTCGATATTAATTTTGGATTTATAGGAAATCATTTGTGGCACTCCAAATCTGACAGTTATTGAAGGATCTGTTGGGGATCTAATCATTGAAAATTCGACAAAACCCGAATGTATTAAAGTCAGTGGTGTTATTCTTGAAAACGGGCAGGTTATTTTTTCTCTTTTATTTTCTATTTTCTCTTTTTTTTCCATTTTCTACAAGATGGAAGCGTGTTTTCCTGCTTAATTGTCTTAATTTGATTTCTTTTTTTTTTTTTTTAAATTCTGTTGTTTATAGATGATTCGTTCTAATGCTGTTGTTGTCACAACCGGTACTTTTCTGGATGGTGAAGTTTTTTGGGGATTAAAGAGATTCCCCTATGGACGTCTCGGCGAAAAGGTTCAAGTGAAAAAATATTGTAAAGTAGTCGAAAAGTTAAAAATTCTTTCATAACTGTCGAATTCTTTTATAAAATTTCTTTCATAACGAAATTTAAGTTCTTTTGTCTTTTGAAAATAACAGAAATTTTTTCAGGCATGTACAAAGCTTTCACAAAAATTCTCGCAATTAGGTTTCAAAATAGGTAGACTTCGTACTGGAACACCACCTCGTCTTTTGAAGAAAACGATTGATTTTAGCAAGTTTGAATTGAAGCCAGCAGATAAAAATCCAATTCCTTTCTCTTTTTTAACAAAAACTTTGTGGATTGATCCAGACAAACAGGTATTTTTATATATTTTTTGAATGAAATTTTGTGAATTTATATTTTTGAAATAAAAAAAAGTGATTTTAAATATTGAAACAATTTCCACGGTTTTTAATTTAAAACGAACCCATTTTTCTTAAAAACATTTTTTTCATTTAGCTTTTCCTAAAAAAATGTTTTATGATGTGAATTCATTTTACAGTTACCAACATATCTGTCGTATACAAATGATCGCGTCGCTGAATTGGTTCGAAAACATTATAAAGAACATAAATATATAAGAAGCGAACAGATTGGTCCACGTTATTGCCCATCGCTTGAATCTAAAATTATCAAATTCGAAAACGTGTATCATAAGGTTTCAATTCACCATTATTTGAATATTTTTGCATTTGCATAAGAAATTTTCATTTTCCGTAGCAAAAGATAATGGGTTTGAATTTTTTTCAAAAGTTTAAATCTTTTTTTAAAAACGGTAACAAATATAATTTTAAATGAACGATTATTGCAAATAAATTTCAGTTTTTCCTGGAACATGAAGGACTGGAATCAGAGCTTATTTATCCTCAAGGCATGTCCATGACTTTTGCAGAGGATGTGCAACGAGAAATTATGCGATCAATTCCTGGGTTGGAAAATGTTGAAATTGCTCAAGCAGGTTATGGTGTAGAATACGATTTTATCAATCCACAACAACTGCATTCAAGTCTCGAAACCAAACTTGTTAAAAGATTATTTTTGGCCGGCCAAATCAATGGAACCACGGGTTATGAGGAAGCAGCTGCACAAGGCAATAATTTTATTGCTAGTTGATCCGATAAAATTATATATTTTTTGGAAGATATACTATTTTTTCATCATTAATAATATTAAATAAGAATTTTTTCTTTCATTATATTTTAGGTAGAAATGTTTCAAATGTTTTTCATTTTTTCGCATCTTTTATTTATCAGCATTTTTTTGAAAGAAGCATATTTTAGGTATATTGGCGGGAATAAATGCTGCTGCCGTAACTAGAGGAATCAAGCCATTACTTTTAGATCGTACAGAAGCATATATTGGTGTATTAGTTGATGATTTAACAAGTCTTGGAACAAACGAACCTTATCGAATGTTTACTTCACGTGCTGAATTTCGCCTTCATTTAAGGTCGTTAAATATATTTTATTTTATTTTTTTCATTCAAATGCTTATATTTTAAATTCGCATATTTTAAATTATATTGGAAGTCTTCTTCGTTTTAATTGCATCTTATTATATTTGATTTTTTGATAAAATTTAAGTTTTTATTGGTTAAAAAATCGACGAGCCTTTTAGTAGCTTTTTTTTACGCCAAATTCGCGAAATCTTTCTAAATTCAAATAAAAATTTTAAAAAATTTATACCATATTCTTTAATATTATTTGCATAACGAAAATCACTGCTTTGATGGGAGAATATTTTTCGATATTTACATATAAAACTTTGCAATATTTTGTGGAAACTTCATTTCTTATTCTAGTTATCGTTTTTATTTATAGTTTCTGCTTGCACTATTTGGTTTCAATCAGTTCTATAATTCATAAAATTTTTTGTTTGTAATATATTAATAAAAGGACTTTCAGGCCAGATAATGCTGATATTCGACTTACAGATAAAGCATATCATATGGGTGTTGTTTCAGAAGACCGGTATTCACATTTTCTTAATTTGAAAACCAGGTTAAAAGATGCAACAGAACTGCTTAAATCGATTAAATATCCTTTAGCTACGTGGCCTAAGTATCTTCAAAATTTTAAACCAAAAAATAAGCTTGGAAAAGGTTTGTTTCCAATCTTTTTTAGTTTATCCCTTTTATTTTGTTGCAAATTAAGTTGAAATATGATTGAAATAATTAATTGCTATCAAAGCTTTTTATTTTATTTTTTGCATCAAATTTTTTATTTTTTGTTTATTTGTTTAAATTTAAGAAACAATATTTCTTTATTGACTGGTGATTGCCATATTGCAGTATATACTGCATACGATTTATTACATCGTCATGACATATCGTTCCGTGAGCTCGAACGAGCTTTTCCTAAAGAAATGTCTCCCTTTCTTGATAATGAACTGGAATCAAGAATTCGAATTGAAGGGCTATATAAAAAACAACATGATTTATTAGTGGAAAAGGTTTTCCTTTATTTTCGTTTCTGCAACTTCAAGTGCCAGCCTCATAATAAAATAATGAAAATTATTCATTACTTGAATTTATCTGAATTATAATTATTGACTTATTTTAGGAAATCGTGAAGAGTCTTGAACTTCATTTTTAAGAAATTTGGTTTCAAAATTTTTTTTTTCAAAAATGTATCATTTATCAGCTTATATAAATGATAATAAATTATTTATCAACTTCAGGCTATAATATATTATGAGGATCATATCCTTCATTTTTCATTTCAGATGATAACAGTTCGACGTGAAGGACGGGCTTTAATTCCAGAAAATATTAAATATTCGAATATAGATGGCTTATCTTTTGAATGCATGGAGAAATTCGAACAGTGGCGGCCTCAAAATCTAGCTGCTGCTTCACGGTATATTTGCCTATCTAAAATATTTTTGTTGAAATTCATTTTATATAAATTCTAAATATAGAATCTCAATATATTATGGAAATTCAGTTGGATTATTGCAAATTTGAATTTGAAATTTTTTTCATTTTCCATCGAAAAATTTCATTTTTATTTTTCATTAAGAAGCTGTTTATTTTTAATGCTGTGACATCTGATTTTTCTCCAGCGTTCCTGGAGTAACACCCGAAGCTTTATATATTCTTCTACGATATATTAAAACACCAGAAATCCAGAAACACTGTTGTGTTGGCGATTAGTGGATGTTCGTACGGGAAATATAAGTTGATACATATAATATAAAATATAAGTCTGTACTTTTTTTGTTTTTAATTTTCTTTCTGCAAGTAAATTAGAAACTGCCTGTAGAACAGATTTGAAAATTGAAAGAATTAATTTCTTTTTGTGTTATTCTTTTATTCTTTTGTTTTAAAAATCTCTAATCCGTTAAGAGAAAAAATACTTGGAAAACTGATATGGCGAGTATATGAATTAGGAGAACTATTCTAATTATAGGCATTTAAAGAGTATATTTATTTTATTAACTTTTATTTAATCATGAAAAAATTGTATGAAAATTAAACATTGTTAATTAATAATTCTTCTTGTGAAAATTCTTTCATGGTATATTTACAAAAATCATTTAAGAATAGTAGAATCTATATTGTAGGAAATTTGGACAAATACCTTCATAATATGCTTATAACAGTTATTTTAAGATTTTTTAATAAATGGGCAGAGTGGAAAGCTTGTTTACTTAATTGGATTTAGAATTTAACATAAAATTCTCATTCATCAAAATATTAATCATTCAGTCTTCATTACATAATTGTTAATCTGTTTATTTATATATTTAAAAATAAATTTGTAAAACTGGTCCCAGTCAAAGGAATATTTGTTATATGAATGCGAGATATAACTAATGAGAGTGGAGGATATTAAGAAAGTTATCTTCCTTTAACCACTCATGTTCATTCTAAGATACTATTTACGTGTGGATAAAAACCTCACAAGAACGCATCCATCTTCGCCTAAATACCATTTTTATTAACAGTACCATTACAGAACGTTATCTTCACTGGTTAGGTTACGTTCTTCATCGCCCACCAAAGATATTAACACCTATTTCGCTACGTACTACCTTGTGATGGTTGACGTCAAAAGCGAGGAGGGTCAATTAAGACTGATACATTTTGAACATATAAGTGGATCAGCTATATATAGACTTAGACACAAAAAAGATGGATTCTACTATCCAAAGTGGAGCAGCTTGGAGACGTGTCACCCTTATAGCCAGCGGAGCCATCCGTTATCCTAACAAGTTATAGTAAGAGCTGTTAGAAGAAGCAAAAATTATGAGAAATAGTTTTTTGATTTGTTCTTCCAGTGATTAAAGCAATTCTGGAATTTTTTTCCGCGCTATCGCTTATAATTTCAATTTTTAAAACGTGAAACTATCTCGAATGTGAGGAATCTCGATTTAATTCTAAAGTGAAAAATTAAAATAAATAGAACTTCCAACTTTCAGATGTGCGATTTTCATGTTTCAGATTGAAAATCCGAGAATTCAATTTTTATAAAATTTTTATAGTTTTTAATTCAAATTTATTTTTCCTTTTGAAAATTGAGAAATCAAAAATTTTGAAATTTTCCAGAATCGAATTAAAATGAATCCATTTTCAAGTGAGTGCAAAAAACAGAACTTGGAAAATGGGGCTATTAGCCAAAAAAATTGTGAACCTATGCTTTAAATATCTGAAATAGCTTAAAATAGTTCAATTGGCTTAAATTACTGTGAAAAAAAATTATTGATCTGATTTTTCAAAACAAAAAAATCGAATCTTTTTTAAAAAATAATACAAAAATAATAGAAATATTTTTTTAAAATAAGAAAAATGAAAGATGTTTTTGGTTTTAAAAGTAACACCTTAAATTAATTTGCAAAATAATTGTTGGTCTGATTTTTTGAAGTAAAAACAATAAATTATTTTTCTTGAAATAAAAGCGATTTTTTATATTTTTATTATGAACGTTTTTAAATTGATATAAAAATTGATATAAATAATATTTTAAATACAAATATTTTTAAGTCCCATAAAAACGTGGTAAACGTAGTAAAGCATTTAAAATAAAAAATAAAAAGTATAAATAAAAATAAAAATAAGAAGTATGTGTATAAAAGTATAAATGAGAAGGTAAGTGATTAAAATTCGTGCGTAGAATGAAATTACTCGAATGTGCTGTTGTGCTTTGAGAAAATTTAGCGAACAAGCGGGTTATTTTATGGAAATAAAATTGCCCGAAAAATTATTGTTCTGTTTTTTCGAAATAAAAGGAAATATTTTTTGTAAATGTTAAAAATGTTTTCTTGAAAAAATAACAGAAATGGCATTTTAAATTTTAAGCACCATTCGGTGAGATAAAGAAATAAGTTCAACTTTTCACTTCGACGATAGGGAACGCCTTAATGTATTAAATGATTTCTCTATTGAATTTGGTGAGGACTACCTCTGAACTTCAAAGTATTTTCAATAAGTTTACAGCCTAATTTTCACGAGTCCATCTTCATTTTTCCAAGGTTCTCTTTTCCCTTTTACAAAGCAAATCGTCGTGACCGACGCGAAAAAAGCACATCGCTTCGCCTCCTTCAATGGCAAAGATTATTTTTTTGGGCGATTTAGCTATTCTTAAAACAAAAGCATATTTAGCATTTCAAAACGTCTCTATAATTATAATAAAATCGCTTGCACTCACACTCACTTATGGAAATTTCTTTTAATTTGGTGAGTTTTGTCCATTAAAAAAAATATTTTTATCAAATATTAAATGGTAATTAACATATTTATGCTTCTTTATAGATTATGTGAATATGATAACCGACATTATCACATTAAAGTACTGTGATAATGTCGGTCATGCGAATTACAGTGATGTTGAAAAGCGAATTCGCAAGCTACTGCATTGGCTTACATTCGAAGAGAGCACATGCTTCTTAACTAATGGATGAGCCAGTGGCATTTATAACTTTTAGAGATTTCTTCCCATTTATTTGCATCCATTTGAAGCAATTACTTAGTAATTAACTAACTGATTAATCCCAAAAATACGAGAAAAAATTAAATTGAGCGATTAAGAAAATACAATGTTAGGATGTAAGCAGATCGAGCGGCTGGATTGGATTAACACTCAGATTCTGAGTGGCAGTTTTTCCACACGACGCATTTCCAAAGGCAAGGTAAACTGCTTTTCCTTCATTTCTTTTACTTTCTAGAAAATTATTTTAAAGTCCTATCAAAATTTTTCAAAGGTTATAATTACGGTCGTCCGTTTTAAATTTTCATTATCACATGATAAAATAATTTTAAAAATAAATAGCGAAGTTGTAAACGCATCGTTAACTAGCAGGGTTTGTAGCTTTGCCTAATCAGAAATCTTTATCCTTCTAAATGTACTGAATATTGCAAATATTATTTGACCGCATTTGCGACTGTATTTGCTCTGAGTAGCAAATAGTTAGCTGTTATTAAGCAAACATTTCTCAACTGAATAAGATTAAGTAAGCATTAACTTTTCGTGATTTGGTCAACTTGCTATCAGTGCAGAAGTTTTACATTTTAGTGCAGAGAGAGGATGGTTCCTGATGATCAGTTTAATCCTGTCAAGAAGAGGGAATCATTCTTTAATGCGCAGCATAAATAGATCATCCCACCCTTATTCTCAATTATGCAAAGTCCTAGAAATTAAAAAATCCAATATGATTGAATAAAATGTTCATTTTATGGTATTATATTTGTTTCAAGATAAATGATAAATGTTGATATTTCTGTTGATACTTTTATTTCTGTTTCATAATGACTTATCAGCGTGGTTAATTTCTTTACGAATCCTCACCATTACTTGTTAAACTCGCTCCGCTGGCTGCACTGGACAAATATACCAGGAAGTCCGTTGGCGATAGAAATACAAGTGATCGCATATATCACCCCGATTTTTGGACAGGTTTACTCCTACGGGAAAACCTCAGCATCAGCGTTTCGAATTGAGAAACAACCCATTGAGTTATTCAATCCCTTATCAGCATGGCTAGTAGAGCCAGTCAAATCAAAAATTTAAATGTTGCCAAAAAAGAAGTAATTGATTTCTCGCAAACAGATAGATTGCATTTTCCAGTGATACAGAATATGGTTTTTGAAGAGAAAATCTATACATTTGCATTTGCACAGTTTTGAAAAATGCTTATTTCAAAAACCAAGTCATTTATATTATTGGACCATTTTTGTAGGCTTACTTTAAACCTTTCATTTCATGCAGAGGTATAATGCAGGTGCGATAATGTTTTGCATTTTAAATTTTTAATTATCAGTCACAATCATAAATCAAATTGCTTTATTAGATAAAATAGATAAAATAGAATGAGATAAAATAGATAGTCGATTAAATTTTTGCGCATCCATTTTCCACCATTTTGGCCAAATTTGCAATATAAGGATATGTTGTTTGGTTTGCCTATAAATCGATTAATATGCACAAGACTGATCAAGTAGGAGTGGCAACTGCCAAAATCCATGAAATTTTCCATCAGATGCGCCCACAGATATTTTTTATACTGTTAAGAGTGGAAATTGAGCAGCATTATAGGAATAAGAAGATGACGATGCAGTACCGATAGATTTCAACGAATGCCAGGAATTTGACAGATATAGGATTGTAGAGTTTAAAAAATCGAAATTTTAAATGCATTTGAATAATTCTTGAATTATTCAATTTTGGTTACAAGCAACTGTTATCTTTCAATGCTTAGAATGGTTCATTAGTAAAAAATTGTAAAATTGTTGTAATATTCTTTTAAATTATTATAATATTGAGAATTATGCTGAGTTGCTACACAAAAAAATAAACAAAATATTAAACAAGATAGCAGAGTAAAACCAATCTGAAGCCTATTTCTTTTTCATTACGATGATTGAGTGAAAAGAATCTCGTCGGACCAGTTAATTGATTCGTAACGAGTTAAACCAAAAATGCATTCGGTGGAAAATATGAAAATAGGAAATCTCTTCCTCAATCACTTCCGATGAATGAATGATTTCATCATAGTTTCAGTATTTTACATCATTGCAACTAAAAGATTGGAGCTGTTATTGCAAAATTTCGCAAAATTCATCTGCTTTTTCAAGGAACGTAGAAAGAACGAAGAAACTCGAGCATTCTATCGTTTTCACGATAATTTCACATCTCATCTCACAGCAGTCAACCAAATAAAACTAAAGCTAAACTGTTGAATATACAAATCGAATTTCATAAAGTTGCGAAATTTTTAAAATAACGAAGACTGTGCAATGCCGTCATAAAGTTCCATATCAATTATATATTAAAAACATAAAAAAAGCATAAAACTAAATTATTCTTCTAACCTTCGCCCTTCCCATTGAAAAGGTTTATATGCATTTGCATTTCTATCCCTAGTATAGGCTCTATAAACTTCAAAGTTCAATTTTTCTAGTTATAATGCGATGCTCAAAATTCTTTTAATTCTTTTAACATTTTTCAGTAGCGGCAATTCCGGAAGGAATAATATCAAAACCTTGTATCTCATCCACACAGTAATATATGACGCTCGTCCAGAAGCAAGAATTTTCGGGATTGTTCACCTAATTTTGCTGAAATTCTATGGATTATGGATTGGATCGGAAGGATGGGATGAGAATACTTCTAGTGGAAAACCCTTCGAATGCAAAAATTTTATGGAATATACATCAATAACTGAGAGGTTTTTGAAATTTTGTATTACATATTTTTCTGTTCGTATTTATTGCTTCATGAAACGGTATTTCATAAGAATTATCAGAAAGAAAAAATTTCTAAAAATTTTGCGGAAAAATTTCAGTTAGCTTCTATGGCTTCCACATACCTTTATATCATTCATGTATATTTTTTATTTTAAGCAAGTTTAAAATTCTTAGTGGAAGAAGCATTTAAACCAGATGCCTGTGCTGGAAAGGCGAGCTACATCGATTGTGAAGATATTATAGGAATCATTAGAAGAATTGGCATAGCAAATGTTGTTAATACTTTATTCAAAATTCCTGATAAATATTCAATTAAGAATGTTAGCTCATCGCTTCTGATATTTAGTGGTAATAAATCGGTTATCCAGCATTATTAGCCGTAAAAGTTAATTTACTTTTATCATACATTTAAAGATTTCGCCATTTGAAGAATTTTTTAAACAATTTATTGCGTTTTTAGTGACTTATCGCCAGAAATAACAACAATAAATTCAACTATTAAAAGGATGATAACAGGCAGCCATCGTTAACAATCAGTATCAACTATTAACGGTAGAAGGCAAAAAACACCACTATCTGTACCTCGATCATGCATTTCTCGATTGATTGTTTAGTGTAGTTTGTAAGTTTGCTTAATCTTCCATTATTTCGTGTTTATTCTCTTGGGGATTATTGCTTTTTTTTACTTTCTTTGTGGTTATATCCATAAGAATTTGTCGTAAACTCATGAGAATGGCTCATTAGATTTATAAAAAATGATTACAAAAATTATTCCGTCAGTTAAAAAAATTTTAATTATAATTTTTATAAATTTTTTGCGCTGAATTTTTATTCACAGTTTGTTATTTATAATTTATATAATTTTTGCGTTACAATACAGCTTTCTTTGTTATTTACGGTTTACTTTTTTTAATCTTTGCATTTAACCATTTTCAATTATTAAAATTATTGAATCAATTATTAAATCTAAAATATTCGAAATCATTGAACTCATTGCTAGTGCAGTGATATGTTTTCAATAAAAGCTGGCAATAATAATTGGGGAAAGAAAATGAATAATTTTTTTTTCTTTCAAATAATTAATTATACTTAATATTCTTCATCGCTTTTTTATTTCGATTTATGATTTTAATTAGTTATTTGTTCGACTTTTCTTTTTTTCTGCGCATTCCATACACGAAGCTATAAAAATCCATGGATCATCACTGCTGTACTTCCAAGTCCAAAAACTTTGCTAAATTTTTTCACCAAAGAAATTTGAATGAATAGAATAGTTACATTACTTCAGTGCACTAATAACCACTAAATATATCACAATTCAAGTAAAATAAAATAAAATAATTATATAATATAATATAAAAGCATATTTAAAAATATAAATATATTAGTATAAAATAATATAAAAATACATAATTAAAGTTAGGCGCGCCCATGTATTTCACAGGAATCACGTGCTCTGTAGAGACCAGTTTATTTATTGAAAACCAGCCAAGCAGGTCGACAAACGCCATGTATTAACAATAGGTAAAATAACAAATAACAATAATTAGTGATAAAAAAAAGAAAAACAAAATATGGCAAAAATTAACAATTTAAAGATGAAATAAAGAGGAAAATAATAAATAATATAGTACAATTCGAAATAACTATAATCGGATGGTAAAAATCGAAATATCACAATTTCTGCATGATGAGAACTTTTTAAATAATGTCATAAATGATATTATCTAATCTTTTTTTATTCTAATCTATCTTTTTTTAAAGATAGTTAGGGATGACGCACAAGCTATATCGTTCGTTTATTTATTTCAGTTATTATAAGTACCAAGCACAAGCCATATCGTTCGGTAATTTATTCTAATAATTAATAGTATTCTAATAATTATGAATAAAGAAATCTTGAGTCTTTAGTTTTGCACATAAGTTTTAGTAATTTTAGCCCATTAATTTTTGTTGGTTTGAGCAATTTAATATAACCATATAGAATCTTATAAGTATAAATTAAATTTTGTTTAATACGAATACGACGAACTGACAGAGGATACAGGTTATACTGTAGAACTTTTCTTTTTCATAAACTTTGTAATTAAAGTGGCAGTTAGAAGAGAGGCGTCGTATAAAATATTTTTGGAGTCTTTCAATCTTTTTACTTGATTTACGCGATATCTCGGGAATAACATGTAGTATTGTAGTCAAGAAGTGGCCAAGCAAATTCTTTGTATATTTTGATAAGAAAATCTTCAGTTTTGTGCTTAAACGAACGAAAAATAAAATTTAGTATGTTTGAGGATTTCTTTACTGTGGTTCTGCAGTGAAGGTCGAAGTCGAGATTTTCATCCATGATTATTCCAAGATCGTAAATGGACTCTACTGATTATATTACATTAATAAAAAGATTAGGTCCTATAGAAACCTTTAGAATTGATATGAAGAACGCTACATTTTTGAAAGGAAAGGGTAATTTGCCTATCATATAGCCAGTTGGACATTCTGTTGAGGTCATCCTGTTGAAGTCAGTGGAGATAGGCTATCTATTCTACCATGAGAATAATAAATTTTACAATCATAAAGATAAATGGTAGAATTTAGTACACTTCAATTTCACTTTGATGATATCATTTATATATAATGAAAAAAGCAATGGCGCAATATAACTATCTATTATTACGCCAGATTTAACAGGTGACAAGTCAGAAAGAATGTTAACACGTACAGCCTGGTGGCGATCTTTTATACAATCTGGCACCCAGTTATAAGCCTCCCCTCCCATAATATTAAGAGTGATCAATAACTTGCCATAGGAAACAATCAAAAGTTTTGGTCAAATCTGGGTATACAACTGATACTTTTCCATTGTTAATTGATGCTGATCATTCGGAAAGATTTGCCAATATTTGTGAAGAAATAAAATTTTTGTACAAAAGCCATGCTGATAAGAGGATATAAAATTATTGGCATCAAGGTGAGTAAGTAATAGGTAGGCAATTTGTTACAAATCAACCTTTCCAGCACCTTGCTACTAACGCATTTTAGGCTAATAGGCCGGTAATTAGAAGGGTCATAGATATTTCCTTTTTTATAAATGGGAATTATATGAGACAATTCCTAATTTTAGGATTAAGGCCAGACTTCATAATATCTATAAATTAGAAATAGAGAAAGACTCAGAGAGGCAGAGAGGCAACCATGATTTAAACCGCGACTTTTCTTGTGGCATCTTTTCATTATGTTTGATAAATAAAGGAAAAATCCGTTGGTTCAAAAAAAAAACGAAATACGTTTGTATTTTTTGATTATTTAATTCGGAAGAGTGGTTTTGTTGAAATATTTTCGAGAAATGTTGGTCGTATTTTAAAATACAAACGTATTAAAATGTTTTCTGAAAAAAAATAACGAAGGTGCAAGGCGGTCGATTTTATTTTCGTGCATTTTTAAAATTAATCATTGAGAGATTAAGAAAATTATTATTTATTTTATGCTTTTTGCTGTAATTGCGCCAAAGTTTTACTTGCATTTTCTTCCTCATATTTGTGGAGATCGTTTTTTTAAATTCAATTGTTTTGTTGTTTCCAAGGAAGATTCGTTTATTTTTGGTTTTTTCAAGAATTCAATTTTCTTCTTTTTGTTTTTCTTTTAAGCTTTCTCGATAAATACCTTATAATTGCTTACTTACTTGAATTTGAAAGGCCTTCACTATTTTTAATTTTTTATTATCATCGACATAACGAAAATGAGAAATATTCTAAAAAAATTAAAAAAAACGTAATAATTTTAAAAAAAAATTGACTTAATGCATAACGTTTTAAGGCTCAAAAAATAAAATGATAAAACGATGATAATTTAATGAAAATCAGCCTAAATGCTTTTAAGGTAAATGCTTTTAAAAATCATTACAAAAAATATAATAAATATAAATTATCATATATAATATATATAATATAAAATATAATAAATAAGTAATCAAATGCCTTTTTGAAATGTCAATAAATAATTTTTAATTTTAATTTTATTTTGTATAAAAAATCATTTATGAATTTTTCAAATGCAGAAATTTGATATATTGAAAAAATTTTAATATTTCGCTTTCGAATGAATATGTACAAAGGAATATCAATTATCTTAGAGCGTGTGGAAAAAAAATGGATGATTGATGCGAAGAACCAAGAATTGAAGTTTAGAAGTTCGATAATAGTTTAGTGGTTCGATAATAAGCTAAGTAGGCTAAATAAATGAAATAATTCAAATTGTCTGATCTGATTACATCAGTTGTTTTTGATATTATCCATCGGAAGTTTGGCAATTCTTGTGATAAACACAGTGATGGACACAAGCAGTAATCCACTATACTATTTAAGCAATGGTGGATGTAGTTTGAGATTCTAAACGCATAACCAAGTGTTTTATTTAAGGTCAAAAGGAACTTCTTCGAACAGTGAGAAGACAATATAACATAATGTAGCAATTCCTTCCAGGTTTCTTAAATCTTCTAACTTCTATTGAAAAAATCCGCTTAATAAAATGGAATGATTCTATTATTTAATAATCGCATTGAAAGAGCCTAATTTTAGGCTTTTCATATTTTAGACCAATTAAAAAACAAATTTCCTCCAATCACTTTAGTGTTAACGAATTGAACTGGCCCAAGAAGTAAGCTTGCTCTGCCAAAACAGGTTAAGACTTATGCTACTTGAAATAAGGATATTCTCGACAACTATTTGGGGGATTACAATAATTTAGATGTTCTTGTCTAAATAAGCCTTAAAGGTGTGGCTGGCTCAGTGGCAAGATAATTACCACTGAGAGGCTTGGATTCGAATCCACCGATGCACCACTCTCTGTCGTGCAACAGTGTTTTTTCTTCTTCTAACGGCTCTCACTATTACTGGTTAGGCTGGCTCCAATGACTACAAAAATAAGACGTTTCCAAGCGACACAGTCTGATGCCATCGTTGATAATAACAGAAGCGACTTTATTTTCGATCGTCTCAATCCATATATTGCTAGTCCATCTATACGTTCAAAATCTTTCTAACCATATCTAACCATATCAGACCAGGTCTTGATTGGTACACCTCCCTTTTGACACCATCTATCACAGAATTTAGAAAATGATGAAATAGGTGTCACTCGTCTGATGAGCGACGAAGAACGACATTTCGTTAACTGGAAGAACGCATTTCCAGCTGCCATTATCCGAGTTGTAATTTCGTTTTTTGCTGGCCATCTGATATTAGAGTGGATCCAAAGTATTTAAAATAGGTAGTATCGAGTAGCGGAGAAAAAAAAGGAAGATACTTAGTAGGTTGCTGCCCAGAGTTCAGAGCGTAGATGCTGAAGTTCTAGTCCCGGTAGGAATGGAGTCGACCAAAAATCTGGTTGATGCTGGCGACTCACCTGTACTTCTATCGCCAAGGACTCCCTGCCATATTTGTCTATTGCGATGAACCAGAAATGCGAATCTTATTAATGCTCTAAAAAAAATTAGAGACCAAATTAAAGACCTTTAAAGACCAAATCATGTAAGCCAATAGCCATGATAGTTCAATATTATTTTCTTTCCCAAAGTTCATTTCTCCGCAACAATTGGAATTTATTGCGTTTTTTAAATAGATTTTATCGAAGGAATGCTTTGCAGTGTGAATAACGAAATTTCATTGTGACTCGTAACACTTCGAGTACATTTAATTAATATCAACATCAACAACGATATTATTTTTCTTCGTTGAAAAAGACGAGTTTAATTTGAATTAGGCTTATGGAATGACTAAACTGGACGGACTGCGGAGATATGAAAACCAATTTTCGTCAAGAAATTCTAATAAAGGACAAGAATGAACAACTATCAGAGCGCCATCTGGAAAATGGCAAAAATGGCAAGCGCATTCAGCTCTTTCTACCTTTCCGGATTACAGTTTTAAATCACGAGCGAGAGAATTGGATAAATTGTGTTGAAATCGAATTATTGGTTAGATTAAAAGTTTACACTGGAAAAAAAATGGAAACATTACGTATTCAGGAAACATTTTTATTATCATCTTATCCTATTATTAATGTAAGAAAAAAGTCTACGGTAGCAATTAATGTTTTATGTGAAAAAGAAATCGAAAAATATCGGAAACGATAATCACGTTTTTAATGATATTGATCAATGTCAAATCAACTTTCATGCTTGCAGCTCTCGTAAAATGAGTTTATCAGCGCGTTCCATGCCAAGTTTCATTTGACGTAAATGATCTATAGTGCCTTTCTTTGGTTCAATTCCAATACAACCACGAAATCGAAGAGTAAGCACTCGTTCGAGATCATTATAAATCGTACTAGACAGTTCATTTAACATTCTTCGCATCTCCAGCTAAAATAAATTCAATGTACGTTCTGTGAAGAACCATTCTAATTAAATTCATCAAATCAATGGGCAGAGTAGTTGATTTGGTCAAGGATTCGGATCCTACCTTCAACATGAGCAAGCCCGTGAAGGAGAGGCCCTGCTTCATTTAAGAATTCAGATGGCACCAACAATGCATTTCTATTTCTATGACCATGTTAACAGTGATGGAGAGAAGATTTTTACCTTTTAGAACACAAATTTATAAAGGAATAAATCGTCGATCGATCTGGCTGAACACTGGCTGCGCCATGGCTATTTTGCCAATTCCTTTACTTATTGTTTTCTTATTTTTTATTTAGATTTAAGAATGTTGAATGAACAAAATTTTTTCACATGATAATCATTGAATTTCAATAGCCAACTGATTCGATCATCGTTTATTCTTGCTTTATCGATATTGTATCGAATAAGTTTTTCAGCAGCAGTCATCTCCTCGTCCAAATTTATCAAAAATACATGGATTTTATTCTAAAAGATTTTTTGGAAAATTGAGATATAATTTAAATTCAAATTCAAGTTTAAGTTTGGGAAATAATAGAAATTTTTTTATTACAAAACTTAAAAATAAATTCAGCTGAATTTATAAATAAAAACCGAAGATTCGTCAAGGAAAGAAATTTATAATTATAATTATGTTGCATTAATAAGAAAAGAGTGATAGGTACCATTAAAAAAATAGATGCTAAAAATCTATGAAAAAACGATCCCCAGGATTCAACCTCCTTATTGAAATTTCGGAAACTTTCAGCATAGTTATTAAGATGGCTTATTACTAATTTTATCAGTTTTTTTTTCGAAGAGTGCTCATCTCTTCTGGTTAGGCTCATTCCACTGGATTGTCGGGAATGCAATCATTAGAAGCACAAATCTCCAGGGAGTTTGAACGATCTTACAGTTAATAGAGCTCTAGCATTAGCAGCGTTATGAAGGCAACAACCTACTGAAAATAACAGCTGTGTCATTCTACCTATTTTAAAAATAAATCTATTACCATAATGCGCTCATTTTTGGAATAAATTGATTTTTTCCCGGCATATATTCAGTGATAAACTTATATAAAACTTATATAAAAATAAAGAACAAGAATTTTGATCGAAATATAGGTCACGGTGATAGATATGACACTTATCAAATAATCATTATCACTGATTTATATTTTGGTAGTCAAGCGTATTAGATTTTACAAAACCATACTGACCCATTAATAATATGAGAAACATCGATTTAAATTAACTGAAATAAAATTAAGAACGTCGATTTTGCACAACTCTATCTAAAGTAGATTCAACGAGAATAGATAAATAGTCGTTAAATTAGTATTATTCGCTCGAACAATGCAAAACATGGAAGTTGCTTAACCTGTCTTAAGAAAGAGACAGATATATACTAATTATGAGTCTAATTAGTCTGTTGTGTTGAATAATTAGAGAGACTCGTATGCGAAAGGCTAATGGGAGGTCAGTAACCTTTTATCACCTACGCTTGAACATGGATTGATAATTCCAACTCTTAGAAAACCTTTATTATTGGTGTGATAAGCGAAAATGAACAAGTGAACAAAACAAATATCTTACTTGAAGCTCTTGAATCAGTTCCGCGGAATTTTCACATTTCTCGCAAATATCATGGGAAAATTCATAAACGAGATTGACAATCGTTTTTAACTGAAATAATCGGCTGAAAAACAAATCCGCAGTCTCAAAAAAAGGATTTCATGACCTCTTTTTCTGTCCAAGTGCCATTTCTGGTTAAATTCGCTCTGCTGGCTTTATTAAAGAATCATCTGGTGAATATATAGAATGAACTGCTAGCACCACGCGGATCTTTGAAAGATTCGTTCACTGGTTTATTTCTTAGGAAATAGACTTTTACCTTGCCTTTGCGTGCCTTTTTACCCGCGGTGTAATTGCTCGTACGAAAAGGTTACAAACAATTGAATGGTTGACCATGGAACAGTCTCTGCACATTAAATAGTCGTTTTTTTGGCTTTTAAGTAAATTTAAAAAACAAAAATTGTTTGGAACCTGTGTGCAAATATGCGAAGAAATCAATGCAAGTTCGTTTTTAGAAGCGACACCGCGTTCTGAAATCGTTGTTTCACAATCAACTAAAGACGACTGATTTATAAGGGTTTCTCTTATCAGCGAATTAGCGGACGAGTTACCAACTGGATTGAGCCAAGGTAATGATGACGCTGAAAATGTTTCAGCGTCCATTTTATAACCGTAATCCGGAAAATACTGGTCATACATATACAAATACTGGTCTTTTCTCAAACGTATTTTCTGCAAATTGAAAAAAAGTAATTAATTTATTTAAGTAGAAAAAGTCGATCGAAAACGAAAATTTTTTGAAAATAATAGAGTTTAAAAATTAAATTACTTGTTAATTCCATGATGTTGGTCCCCAGGACCAAAAAGAACTTCTCTCACCAATTGTTTTATTGATTTTGCCTCTGCTTTCGACATAATTGATAGAGCAGCTGGAGGGTATTGGTGACGGTGTTCCAAAGAAGGTCATTCGACACATAAAGGCATTTAACCATGGCGCATGGGGAATTAGCGATTTCTTTCAAAATAAGAACCGTTGTCCATCACCTTTTCCTTTCCCTTACAATGTTCAACTATGTTATTGCATGTACTCAAAAGGTTTTTGCTGATAATTACGAAAAAGTGCAAGTGCAAGAAACACAACGTATCGGCAACTGCAGTGGAAATCAGACTCAAGATCAAAGCAAATAAGACGAAAGTTCGCCTAATATTTTTTTTTCTAAAAATGAGCTAGGCTCGTTCTGCATCATGGTGAATCGCCAGCATTAACCGGATTTTTAAAGGATAAATTTTCAAGCCTCAGCATCGACACTGCGAATTGAGCAATAGCCCGCAGAGCCATTCTATCCCTTTTTGCGTTGGCTAGATTCGAACCTGAAAAATTCTCGATTCTCAATGGCAGTTATTTTGTTATTAAGTCACTATTTCATACCAACGTTGATGGATTGCTCATCTCTAACATTATGTCATTAGTTGAAGAATTATCAGACTATGATTCTATCAAACTCTTCTATCAAACGACAACCTCGCAAAATTACACCTCGCAATTTTTATCTGGTGAAACCTGTACGGAAACGGTCTTGGGCACATTTTATATGCTGATGGATAGTGCGGAAAACGAGGAAGGCCGAAGGCCTAGAGGATATAGTAAGAAATGATATAGGCAGCACAGCGATATATGGACTTAGACGATGGAAAAAGAAGTGGCTTCTGTTACTCTCAGGAATGACATGCGATCGAATGGCTTATAAGCGAATACAGCCAAATGAGCAGAATAGTGCCAGCGTTAGAAGAAGAAAAAGCGTTTTTCAAATTTTTCTTGGAAGCGATTAAAACAATAAGAAAAAAATTAAATAATAGTCATAAAATTAAATATGAATTGCTGAATCGAAAAAAGGAGAAAACAATTCGAATGCGAAAGAGTTCGTTTAAAGATGAAAAATTTGACATTGAAATAAATATTTGGCAAAATCTCACCAAATTTGCGTTCTCCGACATCATTAAATTCATCAACCATTATCAGAACGAATCGAAATAACGTCGAAGAACCAAAAATGCCTTTCACAATTTCAAAACAGTTTTCGCAAGAGCCGTAATGTCGAAAGAAAATCTATCATCATATGCAGCGGAATTTGCTAAATTTACGTGAAGCATTGGAGTTAAGATAATTGTGAAAATCGGCAGTGGGCAAAAAGGATTATTTAACGAGTATTCACTTGGCTCTTAAGACCACTTTTTTCAGAAATAAGGATTTGCTTTATAAAAGAACGAAGATTTTGACTGATAAGAAAATTAGCTGTTACTCTTATTGCTCTTCGCCAAACAATATGCATGTGATTCGTATTGTGTGTCGAACAAATCAGTTATATAAATTATTTTACATTCAAATATAATACATTACAATAATATAATACATTTATAATACAATACGTTATAAGAAAATATTTAAGAAAATTTTATCACAAAATGGCATCGATTATGTCAACTGATTTGCTGAAAGAAATGACCATGATAAGAGATTTGATAATTGATTTTCATTCATAAAAATCGAGCATAAAAGAATTAAAATTAGAAAAATACCCATTGGTCGGCAT
This sequence comes from Dracunculus medinensis, assembly GCA_900625125.1. Lineage (NCBI taxonomy): Eukaryota > Metazoa > Nematoda > Chromadorea > Rhabditida > Dracunculidae > Dracunculus > Dracunculus medinensis. The sequence continues at coordinate 310,233 of UYYG01001166.1, forward strand.
TCTCTCTTGACTCACTTAAGTGCATTCGGCGACGTTTGATTCGTATATTTTTCGCAGCCTAAATTTCATAGAACTTTATTTCATGAAAATTAAAACGTTATGCAAAAATGCAAAAATTAAAAAATTTTTAAAACCAAAAAATCCAACGGATATAATGAATAACATAAAAAGAAAAGGATTATCGTTTTCCTAAAATTTTTCAAAGGAAAAAACGAGCGAAACTGTTCTTTTCTACAATAATGAAGACGAGCAAGACAAACACAACAACTGTAGATTTCTGCTTCGACTGATCACTTCAATTTTCATCACAACTGACATAAACAGCCACATTAAGCCAACAATAGGAACAAACAATAAGAAATTACTATCACCATCAACAATCAATGATAATTCGAAGAAAAAAACTAACCAAATGAGAATTAGGTGATAAACTTTAACAAAAAATATATTTATTTAAAATTTCACATTATCTGGAGAAAATATTTGCATGAATGGATGGACATCTGCAAAAAAGAGCAAAAAAATAGGGTGGGTCTTTAACTAGAAATATCATCAATTTAATTCGCTTAATTCATTCAAAAAAATTAAAATTGGATTATTCGACATAATAAAAAATGCTGGAAAATATTTTAAAAATCCCATTTATAAAAACGCAAGTGCCGCGCTTAAGTGCTGAATAACAAACATTAAAAAAGGAATTATTTCGCTATGGTAATTACTAAATTCAGAAAGTCATTTGAGGAGTATAAGCAGATCAAATCACTCGTAAACTTCTCTCCTATCTAATGAAATATTACTGAATCAAAAAGAAACCGAGTTCCTTCACCTCATATATCAGCCATTTTATTCATTTACCTTAAGCTTCTTGATTCATTTTTTACTTATTTAAAAATATAGCCAAAAAATATTGAAAGTCAAAAAAATCAAGAAATTTCTTTATTTTCGAAATCAACCGAAAAAAATTAAAAATTTATAAAAATTAAAAATTAAAAATTTAAGTTTATTCGAGTAAAAAAGGAAAATTGAAACAAGATTGTAATAATTGAAAAACTTCGGATTTTTTTCCCAAAATTCACTTTTTTTCATTTTTCATTCATTTTTCATTTTTACAATTCATTTTTCCCAACTATTCGGTTCCTTCGATTTTAAGATCCGCATAAAACAAAATATTCCCATACAAAATAATTTGAGAAAACTGGATTTAACGAATCAAATTAATGTTAATATTTTATAAAATATTAACTGCCATAAACAAAAAACAACAAACCACAAATCGCCTAATAATAACTAATAATTTAACTAAAACTTTAACTTTAACTAAAATTTAACTAAATAAAATACTAATTTTTCCTCTTTTTTCTATTAATCAAAGATATAAGAAAACGCCATTAATGATTTAATAGAGAAAAGAAAGATGAAAGAGAAAAACCTTTTAATCGATGGATTTTTCGAAGTGATTAATTTTATTTACAGCAACTAATGATAACCGACAAAGGTTTAATTCATTTCAGTATTCACAAAGAAATGAATTATTATGCAAGTTATATAGGAATTCATAATAGAGCATAGATTCAGAGAAACAAAATAATAAATAAATTGGACTCACTTGTGCTTTGACTGTCGCATAAACCTTTGAATTTTACATGCTGCTGCATGGCGTTTTCGTTGATAATGGCCTCTGTAATACAAAGTGAACAAAAAAATTACTTTCGTACTCCATGTAAGTAAAATGATTCTCGATCTCTGGTTTTCAAAGAGTTCAAAGAGTTTAAGAGTTTAAGAACGGCTAAAAACTTAGATCTATAATATTAATTCTGAAGTCTTTTAGGGCCACAATCGCAGCTTAAGAACCTTAAGAACTATAGCCCCAATACAAATGCATATATATACATATATAATTATGTGAGATTATGTCAAAAATTCAAATTTGCTTTTTGAAAAATAGCAGCAAAGGACTTTCTAAACCTTTATATCTATATAGGTCTATAATATGTTAACATTGCCGTTAGGTTTAACATTATCATTATTTTAACATTATTTAACATTATTTTAGATGTTGTGTTAGTTACTTCTACTTCTCTTGTTGATAGCATTAGACTCTTGGTACCTTTTTGTAATAGTGATCGCAACATCATTCATGCTTCATTAAAATTAAACCGTTATGTAACCCCCTCGAGATATTCTAGAAATTACCGTCATACCGTCTGTGATTATGAAATCTTTAATTCTATCCTCTCAGAAATAAACTGAGATTTCTTATTCTATTTAATTCTCTCTACTGGTAAAAAAGTTAATTTTCTTAATAGCATCATTTTATACCTTATAAAGCAATATATCCCTTTCAGAAAAAAATGCGTTAAGCCGATTCCCATTTTTTTAAAATCTTAAAAAAAATGTCAAGAAGCTTTATAATAAATACAAATTAACCAAATCGCCAAGTGACCAGTCTGCATATCAAGAATGTTTAAAAAGTTTCCGTAGTGCCATTTACAATTACTTTTCAAATAAAGAAGAGCAACTTTTAATAAAAATTCTTTCTAGATCTACATCAAAAGAAAATTTGAAAATCCACGTAAAAAATTAATTCTGCAACATAATGATAATGTGATCGCCTTTGATATTGATATTACAATTTTCAATCAATAATCAATCAATATTTATTATTTAATTAATATTTTCCTACTGTAATTATTGAGGATAATACTCATACTTCTTGTTTTAACGTAAGTCGAATTTTTTACAATTCTCCCGGTGAGGTTGAAATAACACTACTGGATGTTTATGATGGCTTAAATAGACTTAAGCCGTCCATTTCACCTGATCCCGATAATATTCCACAAATAATTTATATATAAATTACATAAAAGGTCGTCACCAAGCTGTATGTGTCAATAACACTCTCTGTCTGACACAACACCAGCAACGTGGTACTAAATTCTTCTATTTATCTTTATGCTGATAATTGTAAAATTTATTATTCTCATGGTAGAACAGATAGCCTATCTCCACTGACTTCAACAGGATGACCTCAACAGAATGTCCAACTGGCTATATGATAGGCAAATTACCCTTTCCTTTCAAAAATGTAGCGTTCTTCATATCAATTCTAAAGGTTTCTATAGGACCTAATCTTTTTATTAATGTAATATAATCAGTAGAGTCCATTTACGATCTTGGAATAATCATGGATGAAAATCTCGACTTCGACCTTCACTGCAGAACCACAGTAAAGAAATCCTCAAACATACTAAATTTTATTTTTCGTTCGTTTAAGCACAAAACTGAAGATTTTCTTATCAAAATATACAAAGAATTTGCTTGGCCACTTCTTGACTACAATACTACATGTTATTCCCGAGATATCGCGTAAATCAAGTAAAAAGATTGAAAGACTCCAAAAATATTTTATACGACGCCTCTCTTCTAACTGCCACTTTAATTACAAAGTTTATGAAAAAGAAAAGTTCTACAATATAACCTGTATCCTCTGTCAGTTCGTCGTATTCGTATTAAACAAAATTTAATTTATACTTATAAGATTCTATATGGTTATATTAAATTGCTCAAACCAACAAAAATTAATGGGCTAAAATTACTAAAACTTATGTGCAAAACTAAAGACTCAAGATTTCTTTATTCATAATTATTAGAATACTATTAATTATTAGAATAAATTACCGAACGATATGGCTTGTGCTTGGTACTTATAATAACTGAAATAAACGAACGATATAGCTTGTGCGTCATCCCTAACTATCTTTAAAAAAAGATAGATTAGAATAAAAAAAGATTAGATAATATCATTTATGACATTATTTAAAAAGTTCACATCAAGGAGGAAGTGTGAAATCTCGGTTTTTACCATCCGGTTATTTCGAATTATACTATATTATATTATTTTGTAATTTCCTCTTTATCTCATCTCTAAATTTTTTGTAAGTTATTTATTATTTATTGTTAATTTTTTTTTTGTCATTGATTCTTATTATTTGTTATTTTAACTGTTATTAACACAAGCACATGGACCCTTTTGCGCCCTGCTTGGCTGGCTTTCAATAAATAAATAAATAAACAAATAAATAAATAACTATATATAATTAGGATGAAAAAGGGTTTTTATAGCAGTACGGAATTTTCGTTGGGAGCACGGCGATTCTTCTTCCAATATTCTACCTTTACAAAAATTTCTTTTGGGAATCCGCTCCACTATCTTTTTACTGCATAGATTTAGCTTTCCTGCCATACGGGACTCTTCTTTTGAGGGAACATAACGAATTGAACATATTGGTGTCTTCTGATTTCTTCTAAATGATCTTCAGTCAAGTCAATTGAGTCTCCGATTCCGGTAGTTTCTAGAGACCGGAAATGCGACAGATCTTGTTCTGTCAGCGCCGTGAAGGTTGCTAAGCTACGACATGTTCCTTGTTGTGCATGTAACATCCGTTTAAAAGCTTTCCCAGCAAATATTTTACTTAACCGAGAGTCAATTAAATATCCGCCAGAGTCCAGAATCCTTTCTCTCGTCCTTTTTGCCTGATCTCATAAGAGAGAAATAATAATCTGAGCCTATCAATATATCGGGTTTCGCCATTTTTATTACAGATGGTGTCAAAAGCGAGAAGGGTCAATCAGGGCTAAAATTGACTGATATGTACACGAGAGATTTCGAAAGGTGGCTAGCAATAAAATAGTCGCAAAAAGAAGAAACTGCAATTACCTTTAGGCATAGTATCTAGTCAGAAGATTTGGAAATATTATACCCTACCATACCATATTATTCATATTACCAGTATATACAGCCAACCAGCAATGGTGCGAGACATTAGAAAATTCTACCAGCGTTTATTAACGACAGTTCACGAAGCTGATAGAAAGAAAAAAAATTTGCTAAGATTTGCTTATAAAAAAAATAGTCAGATGAGAGAAAATAATAAAAAAAGATGAAATCGTAAATGTCGAGATTCAAAAAAACATGATTTAATAAAAAACGCACCATAAATGCATTCTGCAGAACAAAAAAGAACAATGAGAGAAAAAACAAATAAATATAGAATAACCTAACCTGAAAGCGTGTTGAATAGTTAACGCAGCTTGATGTTCTTTCATCGTCAACTGTGTAGGTGTATTGAATGTCGCATCCTAAAAAATTTTTGAAAGATTTTATTTAACATAAAAAAAACATGTGCAATAATATCAAATTTTTATGGATGAATTTCTAAACAATTAATAAATTTAAAAAATTTGAAAGAAAGTTGGCAATTTTGCAACAAGAATAAGGACATATTTAATTATTCTTGCCGAGTAAAATGCTAAAAGAGAAAGAAAAAAAGAAAAACATACATCATACTGAACATGTTTTATATCATCAACATTAACTGATAAACAATGATTGCTATCACCTCGCATAACTGCCTTATGCATACGAAAATGCTTTTGAATAAATACTGCCGCCTTGTGAAGACGTTTGAAATAGCAAAACTAAATAAATTAGCACTTTAAAATATTATTTTTTTCAATTTCAACCTCTTAGAAAATAACTGAAATTCCTAAATATTTTGTTTTCTTTTAAAAATATGCTTCTTTTATTTCGTTTTTTCTTGCCTCATTTCATTTCATTTGCTTCTTCAATCTTTTCATATTTATCGTTTAAGAGTAAATTTTCCTACGTGAACAATTCCTTTCTATTAATTAGCAATGAAATTAATAATGATTAACCATTCATCTTCATAAAAGGGAAAAAGGAAAAAAAAATGAGATATGTATGAGTTATTCCTAAAGATATCCTCTGCCAAACAAGATGTAAGACTGCATGTCAATAAGCAAAATTCGATAAAATCTGATTAAATTTGCTCAAATATTTACTATTTACTAGCTTATATAGAAAATTAACAATTCTACTAGATTATATTTAAGATAATTAGTAGAAACGAATTCTGCAAAAGTAGAAGAACTGATAATTGAAAATCATTAAAATCATTCAACCAATAATTGAAAATTCAAATAAGAAACAAGTATAATTCCGATTTTTCAAAGTATTTTATATTTGGAATTGATAATTTTTTTGTTAAAAAACAACTTCTAAACCTCAGCAATCCCTTTAATGCTGCTATAATCTACTGGGCGGAAATCAGCCGAACCTTATCAATCAAATCTTTCTTATCTTTTACATGCCGTTCATAAATTAAATTTAATAAGTTAAAAGGGTAAGTTGGGCAGCATAACGCCACGTGTTAATGTCAAAACGATAAATGACAATAAAAAAGAGAAATTCTCCACACTTCTCTCTAAAAATCCTTTTATCTCGCCTTAATCTTTAAATGTGTAAAATCTAATATAATTATAGTCTATGGTAGTTTGAAAGTTTTAGCCCAGTTCTGCTTCCTTTCTGTCATGTCATCTGACATCTGCTTGACATGTTGCATCTGCTTTCCGCTTTGCTTTTTCAATAAACCAAATCATCGCGGGACAAAATTATGCTTCATACATAATTTTCCTTAGTTTGCATATATAAATTCATTTTTTTAGATTTTTTCTTACCAGTTATTCAACTTTTTGTTAGCAATAAATGATGATTTATTTTCTAGGTTTTTGTTCGATAATTGAATGCATTTTACACTTACGGACGCTCTCTCTATTGAATCATATTAAAAGGCAAATATTTCTATTTTTTAAAGACAAAGAATTCTAAAGAACGATCTCAATATTCTCATAAAATATTTCAATCAGCAAACAATTCAAATCTTAACCTAAAATCCAATGCAAATCCAAGGAAATATTCACAGTAAAATGGGCTTAAATGATTTCACGAAAAAAAATCTATTTTTATCACTGAAAAGCTTACTTGCTTGTATCGCCTATAATAGCTCTGAATGAGTATCGCAGCATTACGCTCTGCTTCATTCTGTCGTTGTGTACTAATTCTAGCCTTATATTGACGATAGGCATGTTGTATGATCTTTGCCGCTTCATAAAGTTCACGTTGTTCGCGGTCTGAAAATCTCGAGGTGAGCTAAAATGAAAAGCTTAAACAAAACAAAAAGGTTCTAAAATTTAACAATAGAGAGACTGGGCACCGGCAATTCGGCTAAAGAACGCGTTTATTTAATCTTTTCTATTTAACAAAGAAAGCCTCCAAAAATCAAATAATTTGCGTAATAACTTTCCAATTCCCTCCGAGAAAAATTTAGAACAAGAAAAAACTTTTTTAACTTAATGCTTCTAAAACTGTTCGTCCAATTATAATATCGCCGCCAGCAGTAAAAGCGATTTCGTTGCTGTACTTTTCATTGAATAAAACGATATTAAAAAGCTGTTCAATTCAAAACCAAATATTTCTTTTTTTGGACTATTGCAACAATAAAAAAAAATTCTTTCACGAAATAAGTAATAAAAAGAAATAAGTGAAAAGAAAGACTAAAATTTCTAAATTGGATTAAATTGTTACTAAATATTTTAAAAAAATAGCTGAATCTACTCATCTGCCAACTATAATTTCCTTGAAAAAAAAGAAATTCAGCACTGAACTAACAATGTCAAATAAAAATCCACCCGATTAAAACAACGTATATTTAATTATAAATAAACAACAATAAATAAATATAAATAACTGAAGAACAATAATAAGAATTACTAACAATTATTGCTCCTATTGTTATTATTATTATTAGTGATAGTAGTTGCAGCAGTTGCATTATTTGTATTATTAGAGAAGGAAGATGATGAAAACCGACAGACTATCGATGAAAATCGAGCAGTTCCCATTTGTCGTTCTGCAGTTTATGGTTAACTCGAACTTTGCCAGATATGGAAAGGTTATAACTATTATTATTGCAAAACGGTGAGCTGCAAGAATAGCTGCTTGCGATTCCTTACTTTATAATCGAATAATAATAATAATATAATAAAACTGGTTGCCGCTTGTTGGATGCAAACTTGTTGTTTCGAACTACTGCGATAAAATAGATAGATAAAGGGCGGTGCTGGCTTGCTTTCGCTAATAAAACATGCTGTTCGTTTGTAGGCGAAACCCAATCTCACAATATTTGTAAATTTAACTTAAACATCAAATAAATAAATGATAAAATGATAATGAAAAAATGCGAATCCGAAGAAATGCGAATCTAATATCGAACCGAAGCAATAACTGCTTTCCAAGAAATTTCCAAAGAAAAAACAAATTGGTATAGAATAATTTGCAAAAAGTTGAGACATAATGTTTTAGGAATTTAGAAATGAGGAACGAGATTTTCGGCAAAATTTTTTCTAAGAATACAATTAAAACTCGCAAGAAATAAATGAAGTGATAAATGCAATGCGAAATAAGCCAAAATCCAATTCAGTCCTATCCAATCCAATCTCAAAAATATGCAAATACGATTAAGTGCCCACTTGAAGTCACAAATAATGATGAAGCAATACACTATTTACACTAATTACATTCGAAATTTCACCTTTTCAATAATAAAAACACTCGAAAAAAAAATCGAAATGATACTGACGACTTACTGTCCCCTATACTTTCACCGCTAGGTGACTTTCTGGTGAGAAACGGTCCAAAAAACCAATGGAGCGAACCGGAAATGATGAGGGAGCATTTTAAAGTGAAACAAATAAAACCATTAGAAAAGTTTTATTCGATGATGTTTATTAACAAGTGAAATAATTTTCTCGAGATCCTCGACGAATTTATTCTTCCAAATTCTATTCATTCTATCTAAAAAAATTGGAATTTTAAAGCAAAAATTATGATTGATATCTGAAAAAAATCACCGATGAAGGAGGAGGAGGAAACTCATTTATTAGAGGAAAACTGAATGCATTCATGTTAGATAAAATTTTTGTTGCTTTCTTGTTTTTTGGCGAAAGAATGATGAAACGAGGTTTTTATATAATTTTTAGCGATAGGATACTTGCAATTCTTTAAAACGACCAATTTTCGATTTATCTAATGCGCGAAGAAAAAAAACTTTTGAAACGATTGTTTTTGCCAAAAAATAAATCATAAAACGTTCATTGCAATTAAGGATGCCTTCAAAAAGATTTTCGAAAAATTCGTTCGCACCCATTGAAAATGGAAGAATATCATGCAATCCAAAGACGGAAAAGACATCTATCTACAAGTTGCATTGCAAGAGGAAATATATGGCTTAGACGATTACAATAATTTATGGTAGTTCGACAACTCTGTTGCTTAGTTTGACAAATCCTCGACTTTTCTCGGGTGAAAAATCGATATAAATGATATAAAAAATATCGTTATTCCATTCTTCCTGGATTTATAAAAAAAAGAACTGTGATATTTAGAAAAATTCCATTATGGCAAAATATGAACCGAAAAAATTTCATCTGAAATTTTAATACTTTTAAGAAAATTTACCAAAAATTCAAAAGAATCACACAATTAAACATATCATATTAAAATACATCATCAAAATCACCCGATGAGACAACTGTTCAATCACCTTTTTTCAGTTTTCTTCACCTCACCATCTTCCAAGCTCGGCTCAAGACGTTCTCCTATTTATCAGTCGATAAGCAAAAATTATTTGTAAAAAATTAAACAATTATCTTAGCTATTAAGCCGTTTATCACTTATTTCAATAAAAACCTATCGTTTGTTAATTTAATTCATCTGAAATGAATGAAAAAAAAAGCAACTCTGAAAAAAGAAATTTAATAAAGAAAAAGAAACCATAATGAAACAGAATGGAAATATTTTGAATGAAACATTTATCATTTTGTATCATCTAAAAAAATCCGACGAATCGGTGTAGAAACTCTAATCGGAGATCATTTACAAGCGAATCTAATCCACTAAATCAATATGCTTAATGCAATTTCAGCATTTCGTCCAACGGTGTCACCTCACTTATCATCGTTAAACTCTACGAATTTTTTTGAAACTCTCTGAACTGCCTACAATAAATATTGTACATGAAACAATAGCATTTCACTTAGTGCATCTAAATTCGCTCCGAAAATATTTTATTATTAATTATCTATCTTAAATGATATGTTCAAAAGGATAAATCAATGATTGATTGAATGATACGGAAATGTTACAATTTTAAAGATCAAGTAAAGAATATAACAGGCGTCACTGGATTCCTTAATCTCTATAAATTAACAAACCTAAATAAATTGGATTAAATTTTGAAAATATAATCAAATATAATTATAGACCAATTAATTAGGAAAATCCGATTTTGAAAATGAAGTTCACTTGTCGATGTCGTTTTAAATAGAAAGTTTAGCACTTAATAAAATTCCTTTAATTACAAACATTGGAGAGTATCCATAAGGAAAGAAAATATTTTCCTTTATCACGATATTCCTAAACGTTACGTTATTGTTATCTAAATTACTTTTCTGCGTATTTCCAGTCATGTGCAATTGTTTTCCTTTTATATAAAATCATTTACGCTGAGAAACTTGGAGAAATCACGTAGCTAAACATTTCCAACGAATAAATATTCTAAGGAAATAATGAATTTGAAGTGGCAGTCAAAGAAAGAATAATTAGGAAAAGAACACATTTTTCCTCATATGCATTCTCTTTTTTCCTCAAAAAGTATCGTCTTTGGCTCGCCTATTTCCACTATAATATTTTGTTTTTTTTTTAAATGTTCACCACTACTTCTTAAAATCGCTCCACTGACTTGCCGATTTAGATAAATATGGCATGGAATCCCTTGAAGATAGAGATAGAGAAGTAAGCATCATCATCTAGATTTTTGAAGGCAAGTTTTACCTTCCCGAGAGTAGAACCTCAGCATCGGCGCTCTGAATTGAGTAACAACCCATTGAGCAAATCCATTTACTCAACCTTTCCACTCTTCTTTACTATTTACCTTAGACAACCCTGGCGTCCGACAAAGCGTGGTGCATGGGCCGGATCGGAACCCACGCTTCGATTCTTGATAGCAATCATCTTACCACCAATGCACCAACACCAATACAGATCTATTACTCTTACATAGTTGCTCTTTGAGCAAAAACATTTATATACGGATTTCAAGAAATGAAAATCCCTTTTAAATAATAAATTCATCCTCTCCAGAAGGTAGAAATGAGCACTTCCAATCATCTATCATATAGATTTCTTTGAACCAACAATTTCCATCAACAGAAAAAAATTGAGCCTTTTTATACAATAAAATTTCATGAAGAATATCTGTTAACAAAAGTGGTAACAAAAGTTACTTATGCGATAAATAAAGTTTCTCTAATTCCATAAAAATATAGAATACATTGCAAATGAACGAAAAAACCGTTGTGACGACCAATTCAACAAATTTAACGTAAAAATATTTGTTAGATATTCATCATCATTTAAAAACATGGTTAACTTCAAATCCAACTGGTTAATAAGATAAAATGTTCGAAAAGAGTCCATCAAAATCGTCATGAAGACATATGGAGATGAAATGATCATCAAATTCATCATTATTTTTGTAGCAAGCGTTTTTTAAAATAATTTACTCTAAAGCCTCGTAGGGCAAGTAATTTTTTCCATTATATTCTAGAACAAAAAAAAGAAGAAAAACAAAAAAAATAGAAAAAAAGAAGTAAAAATACAACAATTGATTTTTTTGATTTATCATTTCATTCCACTTTTTTTTTTCATCAAAAATTTTAATTCACTTTAACGAATTGATCGACTATGTTTTCGACTAACGAATATGTTTTTTTTTAGAATAGAATAAAAATACGAAATAAAGTGGCTGAAGTTTTGTCAACATTTTAATTTTATTAATTCTATTAATAAAAACTACCAAAAATTACCTGACAACCTCAGATTTTGAAAATGTTCCTCAATAGGACCAATCATTCCTTCTGTATTAAAAAAATCACCCAAATCTCTGAAAGAAAGTAAATAATAATTACTAATTAAAATCATCGAATTTACAGGCAAAAATATTGGCATAAATTCAAAAATGAATTTGAAAAACCATACAATACCAACCATTTCCGGGCAGAGAGGATAAAGTTTCGTAATTTTATGTATCGTAATTATGAATGTCAAATAAACATTAATTCACCAAACCCCAATTATCAGAGAAAACTGACGATTATATAGCGCTGAATCAGTTACTTGCAAATTTATTACTTAATATTTTCAGAAATATTTCGAAGTTTTCGTTATTTTTTATTTTAAACTCAGATAACTCAAATCCTTTTCACCTACCATTATATACCTGATGTACTGTTATATACCATTATATACCTGATGTACTGTTCTTCAATTCCTTCAATTATTAACATAAAAAAAGAGCATAATTGAGAAAAAATATTAGATAAATATGTTTGAAGCAGAAAAAGCTACTTATTATTACTGGTCACAATATCTCGGGAAGATGTCTGATGATGCATCAGATTATTCGAAGCTGATGATGATCGATCGAATACAGATGATGAGCCATTATCTGCGCCGAATAAATTCATAAGTCCAACGTTTTCGGAAGATACTTCTTGTTCAAGCAATGACGACTGGTTAAGTCTAAAATGTAAGAAAGATAAGAAAGTTTTTAGTAAAATTGCAAAGCAGTTAAGCAGTTAGAGTTACCTATAAACATCATCCAGAGGAGTCATTAGTTCCTCCCAATCAGTGGCATCTGGGTAAGCACTCTGAAGAAATGGATTTTTCGAGTTACATGAAAGTCCTGAAGATAAGGGAGCTGATTTTTCGACTAGATCATCCAATCCATTTGAATCAAGAGAAATTTTTGAAGCCTAAAACCAAATTTTATCAAAATATCGATCAAAGGTAAAAATTTAAATTTAAATAAGATGTATTAGGAATTACTGAAATATTTATTGACTATAAATGCAGAATATCAAAATCTCTCAGAAAATATAGGAAACTATTAAAATGTGGAAATAAATAATAAAACAGTTATTAAAGAATAATTGGTAAACTATTCGGAGCCTGCCTCATTTAGATTGGAACCGGACTCGGTGCTTTGAACTTTTATTCTTGCTGGTAAAGCATCGATTATTTGCTGTGCAAGGTTAGCAATACGCTCACGATTGTTACCTTTCTCCGTGCCATTATACCTGTAAATTTTAACTTCATTTTTTTCATTTAAATTTCGATAAATTTCATTTGAGTTCATCGAATGTACTAACTTTGTCACACCCTCCCAAATATTAGCTACATTACAAAGGTCGGTGACAGGTGTTTCCACTGAACTGTCTATCCAATTATTGACGCCATTCTAAAATAAATTATAGAGAAGCAAAAGTATAAAAAAAATTCTTTCAATATAATGGTTAAAATTGGCTCAAAAATGATAAAACTAATTTTTATTGAAAGCTGAAAACATTTTTGGACCATATCGTGCAAATAAACGATTTTCAATAAAAATTTCAAAAAAAGAAAATTTTCAATAAAATTAATCTAGTAAAAAGTTCTCGAAAAACAAGTCCATAAAGTTTAGAAATATAAATAATCACCTGGTAACAAAGATGAGAACTATGCGAAGAAGCATATGAATCAAACGATTCAACATCCGAAAAAGCACTACTCATCTTCGTCGAATCTAATGAATTTTCACGCTGAAAATCTGTCAAGTTCAATTTGATGAAACTATTTTCTGATTTGAAAATTCAAGATGACAAATAATCTTTAAGTTAAGCTGAGAAATTAAAAAAATATATGGAAAACATGGAACTCTTGCTGATAGCAGATATTGCGATGAATTATAAAATTACTTGTTCAACATTTTCAGTTGCTGATTGCATGCAAGGCAATAGAAGTTGTTCATTTGTTACAACTTCGCCGTTGGTCATTACCCAAAGCGCAGTTGGATTAGGAAGTTCAGTGGCTTCAATTGTCATATCATTTACCTCTGAAATGTAATAAAATTAATGAAAAATTTCTTAAAAAAAAACTGATTTACGATGTATTAATAAGCTCAATATTATTTTAACCGTTCTTTTTTTGTAAGCCATTTGAAAATAATTCCAAAATATCATGATTTCCCAAATTAAGAGCAAGATCTTGTGATGTTTCGCCGAAATCATCAATGACATCAGCAGCGTTTGGAAAAAATGACAGAATCAATTTCGCGCACTCGATGCTCGAATGTAATACAGCAATATGCAATGGAGTACGTCCTCTCGCATCCCTTGCCACAACATCAAAATCTCGAATACTATTAGTCAATGGTACCTTCGACCTGAAATTAAAGCATTCCCATGATGCTCACCAAGGCCGATAGAATAGAATATTGCGTTAATAAGCACGAAAGAAATGTAAGAAATGTAAGAAACTTTATTTAAAAAAAGAGAAGAGCATTTATTACCTATTAAATATATGCAAAACTTGTTTAATCGATTAGAATGACGAAAAAAACAAACTGAAAAAATTTTAAGAAGCCAGGAAAAAAATGAACAAATAAGCAATTTACCCCCAGTGCAAAATAATTTGAAAAATGCGATGAAAGTCAAGGGCCGCACAAACATGCAAAATAGTAAAAGCAACATTATTTGTCGAAGATTGTTCGAGAAGAGATGGATTTAGCTGATAACGCATCATTTCCTTGCATATATTCAATATTTCATCTTCAGTTTGTAAATCTGACAAATTATAATCCTGAAGAGACAAATTTTATATATAATGGATTTATAATTTATAACTTTTATAATGAATTCACGATAATTAATGAATAATAAATCTAATGAACAAAATAAACTTATAAATAAAAACAAAATTTCCAGCAATAATACAAACATTTGCTAAATGATCCATTATGAAATAGGATCGAATAAATGAAATCCTTTTATAAAGCATAATCATCAACATTTCTTTTTCCTTACGACTGGTACTATCGTAATAATCGATATAAACAGGGTGAGATATAAGCATACCATCACAAAAAACTGTTACTTCAATTTTCCCAACATTGTTGGCTATAAAAAACAATTTGCTTACTGAAAAATGACGATTAAATTACTAGATATTCAATTTTTATTTCATATATTGAAATGAATTTTTCAATTTTATTTTTACTTCAAAAAAATCTGATTTTTAAAAGATGAATCTGAAAAATCCGAAATCCGAAATAAATATATTTAATATATACTCGAAAAAAAATGCCACTAACGAGGAGCAAAGCAACGTATGACACCAGCTTGACATAAAGTAGCAGGTACCATTTTATCACCGAACACCACCGCATAATTGTGGTCACGGAGATACCACCCTCCCACCAACAACACTTTCGTTCCCCCCTTCAAACAAAAGGTGTATATGGTTGATGGCTTCAGAAAATATAATATAATTGATTAATTTTTAAAATGAATTCGCGACAACTTATACAAACATTGAATGCAAATTTTCTGGCCGCAAATTTTTTTGGTCTATAAGCTTTATTTTTCTATTATAAGAAACATTTAACTATATATTTAAAACTAAACTAAAAGAAAAAACTAAACTAAAAGAAAAAACTAAAAGAAAAAAACTTTTAACAAAAATAACAATCTTTTCAAAAATCAATAAACAAAATAGATCTAAATACATATATACCACAACATGAACGCTATCAGGTGAGTAATCCACGATTTCAGTAAGAAGTGATACGCATTCAGATCGATTTGAAGACTGAGTCAAAGCAGTAGATATGGAAGCAGATAAGTCATCAATAACCGAAAATGAGGAAACAACCTAAAAATAATTTTTATATTTAATTGTAAACTATTTTTTTCTACGAATTTAACAGATATTTTTCAATAATAACAAACTGATGTATAATCATCGGTATTCACTTTATCAATAATATGAAATTAACATTCATTACTTATAGTTACAATTAGTAAGTACAAACAGAATCGGATTCGACAAACCGCCCCATCGAGCATGGTACTGAATATGAAATACATTTTTGAAAATCACAATTTACATTCTTCAGTGAACTTTGACCCCGATCATTTCCTGAAAATAAGAAGTAGAAAAAATTAATAAAACCACAAATCTATGAAATCTACATTTCAACATCCAAATTATTCAAAACTATAAAATTCCATTACAAATTCCTTTCCATTTTCTAAACTAATAGTTTTTTTAAAAGTCTTTATTAATGTTTACTTTCTATTTGTCTGACAAGAATATCACTATTAGATGAAGGCTGCCGCCGTATTGCAATTGGTGTATTCACTGTACTGCTACAACTATTACTTTTCTCCAGTGTTGCATGTCTCGATTTAAATTTATTTCTGTCAGTTGCTTTTTCATTCGCATTGCAAATCTAAATAGAATTATTTCTTATAAAGTGAACCATTAAAAGTGATCATTTCTTTAAAATTGATCACATAGAATATACTAATCAAGCTTATAAAAATATTTTGTTTAAGTATGAGGTAATAGCATAAAAAACCAATAACTAATTCGTAATATGGAAAAATATAAAAAGGAAATGAATAAATTAAGAACAAATTAAATTAAGAACCTGGTTTGAAGGACTGAGATTTTCATATACACTGACCATCAGATTTTTAATTTCAGTAGGGTGCATTGAAAAAACTGAAATCATTACGTAAAAGAGATGTCAACATTTGGTCAAATCACAAATTTAATATAATTGGAATTAACTACTAGTAAAAATCATTGAAATTAAAAAAGGAATTGATTCAATGATGCTAAATTAAGCAAAATCGAAAAACAAATTTCCACAAAGAAAAAATATACTTTAACAATTCCGATCGACTTTGCTGACATCTAAGAAATTTGAATAAACTAATTTTTGCCTTGGTAAATTGTAAAAGATGATAAATTGCAACAAACCCTCAATTAACAAAATCTTAAAACGAGCAAATGATCAGTTCCCTTTGAAGGCATTCGATCAACAATTCATAAGGATTACGAAAAGGATTATAAAATCTCTTCTTTACCCCTTTTCTCCTCCGTGGATAGAAATATATAGAGTTACAATCCAAAAAGAAAAATCGAATGGCTAGGTACCATAAAGCTTTAGTAAAACGTAATGCATGACCTATGATTGTAAGATTTTATCGTACGAAAGGTAATAGTATTTTACGCTTTATTAATTTATTTTAACTGGATTGTTCATTTTATTAAAGAACCAATTTTCAGTGGTCATAAATCATCATAAACTGAGCGTTGTACACAATATCATAAAATTAATTTGAATTAATTAAAAATTTCTTACTTACTTTATTACTTTACTTTATTACAAAGTTACTTTAGTAAAATATTTCATTTTTTTGTTCTATTATTTTATATTTTACGTTATTTATGTTAAAAAAGGTATTAAACACGGTTTTAGCCTTCCTTAAAGAATTTAAAAAACTAGGAAAACTAAAAAAAAGAAATGAGTAAATATACAAATTTTTTGGATTTGAATTTCGAGCTGAGCCCTTGAAAGCTTAAGGCCGCTAGATCGGATCGTTTGAGCGATACGCATATGTAACGGTTGGCTATCACGTTCTTCCGACGGAACGTTTAAATAATGAACAAATACGACTTCAGGGTTCTTAAAAGATAAATATCACATAGTGATATAATAATTTGTGATAGTGATCATAATAGCTTCAATATTTTCTAGGTTCGCTAGCTAGAAACTCACATTAATTAACCAGTAAGCACGACGGTGAAAAGAGGGAACGATGGCTGAATGCACATAGCTGCCAGCAAGTACATCTTGCTTTTGAATTTTCAGCTTCACATGATCTTCACGGATTAATTTTCCTTCTTTCCTCCTTTTCCAATCATACCTTGAAATTTTCATGATAAGAAGTTAAAATTAATTTTAGAAATAAAAATAATTTTAATAAAAAAAAAACGGCTAATACCGCTGATATTATGAGCAGCAAAAGTATTAAAGAATAAAAAAATGAACGAGAGCAAAATTATCTAAAATATTATCGTAGAAAATCATTCAGCCATTAAATGAAACAAACAATGACTCTTTACAATTAATTTAACGCAAAAAATTAAATGTAAGCATAAAAAAGAAGAAAATCTTACCCGTCTTGCTTAAAATAAACTCCGTCGAGACGCCTAAACAATTTTTGGGTAGAAGAAACTGGAAAAACAGAAACTTCAGAAGAAATCCATTCTGGATGATTCTGTGCGGAAAACAAAATACTAGCAACATCCTAAATTGCATAATGAAAATTAATTTACTTCTTTTTTTCCAATTTTCCTTTCTAAAATTTCATTTTTTCATCCAACTGTTTTTTTAATATAAATATCTCAATTTTAAAAATAATTAATTTCCATCTTCGCAGAACCGTCAAATTCATTTTTCTTGTTAAAAAAACAAAAAAATAAAAGGACGCACCACCTAGAGAATAGGAAGCTAAATACTACCTCGTTTGAATTCCATTTGGTGGAATTGGATGGAAATTTCTCTAAATCGGTTAGAAGATTAATAATATGAGTAGTCATAATAAATCTTAATCAGTTTCTTTGGTCCATATTCACCGTTCTGAAATATTCTATAAAGCAAAATAGAAGTGATATCCCATGTTTTACCATTTCGGCCTTAAATTATATTTTCAAAAGTATTTAAAATCCGTTTTCCCTTTAATATAGAAAAAATAATGCAAAAAGATTGGATAAAACCTCAAGAAAATTATTTAAAAAGTCATTTAAATTTTAGAATAGATTTCAGAAATTTCAAATTTCAAAATTTTTTTGCTTCGTTTTAGAACAAAAGCTGTAAATCACATTTAAACATCGAAAATTCTAATGAAATGCTTCAACTAACAGTTTTTCCTTCTATCCCTTAACTATTAAAAATGAAATCTGTGTAATGAAATACTGAGGATCTACGCATATTTCCAACTTCAAGAAATAGCCCAAAAAAACAGCATCTAGTAGACAGTAATGATCAAAATAGAAACACTGTTATTAGGAGAAAAGCAAAAAAGAAGAAAAATTATTTATTTATTAGATCAATTTTCTTTCATTTATTTAAATATTTAATATATTTAATATTTAATATTAATATTTATAATATTCAATATTTAATATTCAAATATTTATTTAATTTTAATTCGTTTAAATTGTAAATTTAATTTGTATCGCTGTTACGATTTTTAAGATTATAAGATTTTAGTTTCACCAAGAAATCTTATTTTCCATCATTCCAACGTTATATTACTTCCACTAAAATTATTTTATATTTTATTAAAAGCTAACAGAAATTGAGGAAAAAAATAATGCTATTTTTATCGAATTCCAAAAATAAGCCATATAATTAATTAAAAGTAAATAATTAAATATTTTTAAAGAAATCCATGTGAAAATGAACTTTTTTATTATTTACTTCAGTTTTAATTATTTGCTTTTCAATTATAATGATTAAATATTCTTTTAATTATTTTTATTCTGCAATTAATTATTTTGATATTTAATTATACTTATTAAGGTATAATTACACTTATTAACTTCTTTTTGAAAAGTGCTTACCATTTTTGAATAGTTGCGCACCGGTTTTGTCACATTAGACAAATCAACTGACGATAGAAGCACAAGTAAATCGCCACCTGGATTTTGCAAAAAAGTTTAATTTTGCCGAAAATAAAACTCTTTCCCCTAAGGGCGCTTCAAAATGAAGGAAGAAACTCACTCGTTCAATACCTATTTATTATTTATCATTAATTATTATTTATTATTATTAATTAATTTTTATTTATTATTAATTTATTTATTAATTTATTATTAATTAATTTAATTTATAAAAAGCTAACACGAAACAGAGGAAAAAAATAATTTAATAGTTCGTTTCGAATTTGATTTCGAAGCAAACAAATCGAAGAATTATAAAAAAAAATCGAAAAATGAAATCAAAAAATTTATTGAAAAAAATTTCATTTTATATAGAGGAAAGTTGGAGTAGTTCAATTTTATTTTCATTTGAAAAAAAAAGCACTGAATAGCATAATCACTGTAATCAACGACTCAAACTTTAAACAGATTTCTTTAATATCGTCAAAGTTTTCTTATTCACACTTTAAATCTAAGGAAAAATTTTTGACATGAAAGAGTTTCAAGTCAATAAAGCCGAGTTACTAGCTCGAGCAATTAGTCTGAGTTCGAGCCCAATAAAATATAAATATCTAAAGGGGCCAGCAGCTTGCCAATAAAAATATTAAATACTCCAATGGTTTACACATTTCCGTTCTTTTTTTGAACGTTTTAAACTAAAAATAAATTTTTGCGAATTTTATCGAAATTATCGAGCAAGAATCGAACAAAACTTTAAAAAATTTTTAAAATTTAAAAATTTTAATTTTAATCTGATTTCACCGGACCAAACTGCGGCCTTAAACGACTGATAATACGGCCCAATAATTCAAATGTTAATGGCTGCACCGCATTTCGAAAGCAGCGCCATTTTTTTTAATCGAAAATACGCAAAATGAGAAATGATGGGAAATTAAATGATTTGTCCTGACAGTTTAACACAAAAAAAACGTTCCTTTCATTTATTAATGAAATTCCTCATAAATGAAAACAAATTTTGATAAATTTTTAGTAAAAAATATTAATTGAAAATAAAATAAAATTGTAATATCCTAAGCGATTCATTCTTATAATATTAGTAAATATTAAGCTATTCAAAGCCAAACAGCGGCCGAGCAACCCCGACCCCCCAATCCCCTCCCCCCCAACTCCCTCCGCCTCCCAAAATTGTAAAAAGAACCATCAAGCACAACCTTTAAAATTAGCTTGGCTTATCACGGATTGCCTGCTACAAAATAGATTGAAATTCTGGAACAGTGCCAACATTCGCAGAAACACCGCCCACCATCGTTTTCATGCACAGTGTATTGACACACTTTTATGATAATTAATTAAATCAATTTGCATTATACAAGTACTGTAGTAGGAAATTGCGAAATTGCGCATAATCGTCGAGTCTGACCTTTTGACCCCGAAAGGTTTCTGAATTTTTGGCAAACAAACTTTTGAATTTGATTAAATTAGCCGATCTGGTAAATGATAAGATTCTTTGAATTTTGCTTAAAATCTGATCACTTTTAATAAAAATAAAGTTTAAACAAATTTTTTAAAAAAAGCCGTGAAACAATCGCCCTAAAAGATTTCCAACATTATATTCAGTCTTACGAATATTATTTTTATTAATATAATATTAATATTATTGTTTATTATTATTATCATTTAATTAATCATTTACATTCATTATTATTGCTATTTATCATTCATTATTAATTATCATTTTTTCATTCATTTATCTATTCGTTAATTCAAATATAAACCAAGCAGAGCGTAAGTGAAGAGAACATAATATAATATTAGGCGTATGCTCAATCTTTTGGGGTCCGCACTGAGTGAAGAGGAAGCAGCACAAATACACAATATACACAGTTAGGAAGGAAAATTGGAAGAAATGTGCCAGAAAACTTTATTTATTTATAATTTTTATCATAAAATTAAAAGGAAATGTGGAAATATAAATTAAAGTGAATCTTCATCTTATTTTGAAAAAAAAGTGCACAAAGCAGTTCGATGCAAGTAAATGACGGAAGCAAAAGTGATGCAGCGAGTTCTCAAGGCTTTCTTAGGCGCCGCAGCTCGGACAAGCCCGGTGTAAAGTCGAGGAGCACAAATAACGACACTAAAATTTGAGACAACAATTTTTTTGGATGATACTATAAACAACTCTGCTACGATTGCTTTTAAAACTGAATGGACAAACGATATCACATGGTAACTTGTTCGAGTAATTAATTCTTACTTGTGAGAAAGTGCACTGATTTCACACAAAGGCAATTTCAGTCCATTGCCACTCGTAGTATTAAAATTATTATTATTAGAAAGTTCAAAGTCAGCAAAAAGTAAATTGGAATTTAACTATTTTATCATTAGAAACTTTATCGACTTTAATCGTCGTTTTCAGCAGGAAGATGAAAAAAAAGATATGTTTTCGGTGGAAGATCATAAATTATGTAAGCCTTTCCGATAGAAATAATCTCGAATGAGAGGCAATGAAACTGCTGGCAAAAAGAAAAATCAGGAAAAAAATCCAAAATACAATATTTATTAATGGTCCCCGGCAAATCGATCTCTATTCGGATTAGATTTTACTGTTAAAGAGATGCTTGAACCAAATGGGATGTGATTCCTAATAAGAGATGAGAATCAACTGAAGAGAGGTGTTATTTGGATAATCGGGCTTTAACAATTTTCTTATAAGTTCACGCGATACTGGTAAAATTGGTGAAAACCAGGATTGATCTTATGCAACCACTTTTTTGTAATGGAATTATGTATACATGCAAAACAATTATAATGGAATTATATATTCATGAAAAGCAGACTTTAATTCTGTACACATGGCCAAAAGTATTATGAATAGTAAATTATATTAGAATAACCATATTTTAAGTCTTAAAAATAATTTAGACTTGGTACGTGGCCTGGTATAAGGCTCAGGTCAGGCTCTTTAAAAATACTGGTCAATTATTTTAATGGCTTTAGCTATATTAAAGTAAGCAATAAAGTTGATGAATAGACAGAAAAATGAGCATAGAAGCAATTTTACTCATTTTACTAAAATTGACTCTTTTGAATAAATTATATTCATTGGAAATAAAAAATAAGGCTTTAAAAGATTGGAATAAAAAGCTAAAAAATTTGGAAAAAGAAAACTAAACTTTTGATTTATTAAAATAGGTAAATCCGTGACCCTTATTTTTGTTGCATGTGGACTTCTTGGTAAAATTTTTCTACTCCGACGGAGCCAACGGAACGAACTTAATGGTGAAAGTTCTTAGAAAGAAAAAGAATTGGATAAATAGGTGTTATTCAGTGTTATTCAGTTCAGGACAAAAAATTTTTTGCCTTCTTAACAGCAATTAACTTTTTTTAAAACTCAGAATTTATTTCCAATTTTTCATTTCTGAAAACCTCCCATCGTTTTTTTTCCCTAAGTTTCGTTAAATAATTTGTTTGGCAATTCCGAATTGCTATTTAAAAGTTTGTTATTTTTTCACCGCAAAATTGGAGTAATTAGGTAAAATCCTTTTCATCTTATACATAGGCTGAGAAATTCTTAGTATTATTGAAGTTGCTAAATTTTAACAAATCTACTTTAATACTAAATGGGATTTAAATACTACTAAATGGGACAAGAGACACGAAATTCCAGCTGGGATAGCCATAGCGAGAAATGTCTTCCTTCGTGTAACGAAAATTCTTTCGAGATATTAGTACAAGAATGAAAGTTCGATGTCATCCAGAAGCAGGACGTGATATCTTGTTATATAGCTGTGATACATGGTTAACGAAAGCAGATGCAGATATCTGCCTATCTTTTATCATTCGGCCTTAGATGCACTTTATTTTACGATGGATCGAATCTCATACATTCGCATGCACTTTCGCTCTATCATAATTTTTTCATATAGCGCCCTCTGCTTTGCTTATACCATGTTCATCCATGCCCATTGTAGGAATTGATGTATATCGTTAGTGGCTAAACTTTGCGGTAGATAGAATCGAGAAGAACCAATTTAGACCTGAATTAATACATTCAAATATTTTGCACGTATAGGCTATATTATACTATAGATGTAAACAGTGGAAAATACCTCTGTTACTTTTAGTTACTGCAGAGAATCAAATCGAGTTCGGAGCGGCAATAGAGCGAAATGAAAAAGAAGGCTTTTTAAGATCATCGTGCTTTTAAGGCTTTGATTTTAAGATAAAACTGACAGATTTTAAGGAATTATATATCATTAATTAATATTTTTACCCTACAATCCTGAAAAATTAAAATTTTAGAATTTAGAGAAATATCACGATTTTTCTTAATAATAATAGAACAAAATTTCGAAGGTTTCATTAATTTCAGTTCCAAAAGTGGTGACAATTAAATATGGTGAAAATTTGGCGTTTAACTATGGTCGCAAAATCATTCGTCATAACGATAATAAATTTTCACAAATTCATTTGTTATAAGAGACAGGATAGCCGAGTGATAAATTGTCATATTGATTAAACTATTGTTAGAAGCCTCAAAGTCCGATTCCTACCTCCAGCAGAAGTAAACTGATTATTAAAGAATCCGTATGGTGCTGGCGTCTATTTTTATGTCAATATGACAAATTTCAGGCAAAATTTCTCAGCTCTTACAGCACACTGAGCGAACCTAACATGGCATAATGAAATCGTGTTAATTACTGCTCTTAGTTACCTCTTATTTAATTACTTATTTAGTAATTTAGTTACCTCTTATTTGTTATTATTTTTTGTAGTTTACTTTTTGTTCAAAACAATATATATTATCTATTAAAATGATGCCAAGAGAATAATTTTGAGTGGCCTTAAAACTGTGGTAATGACAAATCCAAATTTTCAAAATAATTCCAAAGAGAAAGAGGGAGGTTTCATATATCTGAAAAGATAAAAATTTGATAATAGTGGTTATAACAAATTTTTTTTACGGTGATTTCTGAGCGATGAAGATTTTTTAATAATTCATTTAAAATAAATTTAAGGAAAAAAAAATTGCAGCGAAAAGCGAAAAGTATTCATTCCATGAAATGTTGCATTGCTTATGAATCAAAAAGTTCTCTCTCTCTGTTGCATTCAAAAACTACGATTTTGTCGAATTATATGTAAGTTGAATTGGTCAGCTTCCTTGAAATTATTCGTTTATTCAGGAAAGACTTTACCTTTATAAAAAAAGGTTAAATCATTATAATTTTATATATTTCAGCTGGGCAACGTCTGTCTATGTAGATACATACATGCATTGGGAGTAGGATGGTATAGATTAGTAGGTTCAGTAGGTCGTTGTTCAGTTCAGAGGTTCCAAATGCTGAGGTTCTACTTCTCGCAGAACCAAACCTGTCCAAAAAAATCAGGGAGATGCTTGCGACTCACCTATATTTCTATCGCCAAGAGACTCATTGATTTCTCATTGCGAGAAGCTAGCGGAGAGAATCTAACCAGTAATGATGAGAATTCTTTAAAAAAAAAGATACATGCATATATTGTAACCACCAAAAGAACTACTGGCCATACTCTTTGACAAATAAGACAGAAATTCGAATCATAGCCGACGCTACCCAGAAGTGATCATTGGCCAAACACCTCTTAAGTTGGATTGCCTAACGTCAATCTCACCCTTTGTGGAAGATGTAAGGTTGAGAAAGAAGCATATTTACCTACAAAGGATGTGGAGAGAAAATCAAAATCTTTTATCAATAATACATATGATAATACATATATACATATATATTGATAAATTTTTTTTTAACGTATTATATACTAATCATTTTTTCTACTGTTCTTTAAAATGAAAAAAGGCATCTAATAAGTTTTGTTGTCTAATAGACCAACCACTTGTTCATCTATTTTTTTCCAAAAAAAATGAAAATCAAAATTGTCTTTGTGCGATTTTTTTGAAAATTGTCTAAACTTCGAAATTCTAAGTATAATTTATAATTTTTTCTTTATCCTTAACGGTTCACTTGTCCTTATGGGTTTTTGCGAGTGAAATATTAAATTAATATAAAAAATGAGTTAAATTTTAGATAAATTTTAAATGTAAATCGAAATATTACAAAGTACCAAAGAAAGCGAACTTAATACAAGCTTATTAATTAATCATTTTATAAATTAATTAACAACCCGATATGAAATTTTTTTGTGATAATAAAAGCAGTAGCAGTATAATTTTATTTAAGTAGAACAGCATTGCACATTCATAAATCAGAATCAGAATTCTGAAACTGGAAAATATAATTCAATATTTAACTCAAAAATTTCTTAAAATTTTAAGAAACTATAAAATTATCAAATTTGTTTAAGATTTTCGCGACTCATATGAATTCGTTTTACATAATTTTGGGTAAAAAATTGCATATATTGAATATTCTTCTTCTACAAGAAAATCGGTGAAATCGTTTTGACATGAAAAATTTATTACATTACTTCAATTATTTTTATTACCTTAGATTTTATTGCATATGAATAAAAAAGCACTAAAAAATTCTGATGATTTTGCTAAGCGCTGAGAGTTGCACTGAGAGAGAAGTGCTGAGAGAGAAAGCGTTGCACGAATTATATAATTTATTCACGTTCTGCATGTCATTTGCATTGCGCATGCATGTTTCCGGAGAAGAAATCATAAATGTATGTTAATTAAAAAATGTTTTCCTTAAAATTGACTCCATCTTTATTTGTTTAATGAAACGTTTTGAATTCAAACGCGAGAATCTTATAGGGCTAAAAAGATGCCGTTTATGCCGTTAGTTGTTTCGATAGATAAATTTTAATTTTTGGCGATCTTTCTCAATTCATAGTTCTATAATTCTACCACAAAGAAACGTAACATGGCCAATAAGAAATTGTTTGTCACTCATTCAATCATTCAGTTGATTTATCTATATCTTAATATTAGGAAAGAGAAATTAAAAAACTCCGAGGTAATTCCAATAGCTGATTTTTTATTGAATGTCTTTTATATGTCATTATTTCAGTCGGATGGTTTATGCTGCAATCCACAAAAAATGGACCAGGAAAAGTTCATTGATTTATGCGCAACAGATCTCTTGTGAACATTCTTGGCTCATTAAAATCCGAAAAGAGCAGAAGCGCAAATGGTCAACAGAATGAGCTAAATAATGTCAATCAAAGCGCAATGAAATTACACTATGGAAGTTATTTACGATCGCTTCATCTTCCTTGTGCATATCTTTCTTGGTATTAATTTTCTCGAAGTGAATTTATCGAAAAAAATCTTAATTATTCTCGTTTATTAGCATTAAATCTATTGAAGTTTTACGTATATACTGAAAAATAAATAAGTGAACTTTCAGTTAAATTCGCCTAGCTTGTTTATCAAAATCGACAAAATGCTACCCAAGGAGTTAGAAGGCGATAGAAATACAAATGAGTCGCAAGCACAGCTCGGATTTTTAGATGATAAGTTTATATCTGCTCGAAATATAACCTCAGCATCGGCACTAATTCCCAATTAAACAATTATATTTATTAATATAATTCTTTTTTTGAAATTTGAACCAAACGTGAAGATTCTTTCTGCAAAAATATTTAAATGCATTTATAACTACACTGCTTACAATCGAATTCTGAAATTCTCCTCCATTCGTATATTCTTCATATTACAAATCGTACATATTAATCGATAGATTAGTTAGCAATAAATCAGTTTGGGATCTAAGGAAGACAACATTAAGAAGATGAAAACGAATAGGAAGTGTAAAGTCGAGAATAATCAGCGAGCGGCTTTCAAAGTCGTATAGAAGTGGATACTGTATAATCTCCAACCGGGTAATAATAATCTACGCGATCATGTTGAGGTATTTTTCGCCGAAACTTCGAAGATATATTTGCTATCGCTTTGAATAGAATCATGTTACAAAAAAATTTAATAGTTTAATACGGTCAGCTTATTCAGAATTCATCGACATTTTTCAAATCTTTCACGTAATCAGAAAATGGGAACTCTATTCTCATTTCAGAGTGTCGTCACTCTTGACAGAAATAAATCTATCCATCCAAAAATCCGGCGATTTACTATTTCTATCGCCATGTGATACCTTGGTTCCTCTGCTCCAACGAACAAGCGCAGCCGATGCAGAAGTGGTGAACTCTCTTAGAAAAAAAATATAGCCAATTTCATTTATCTTATTTTACTTCTCTTGAAAAATGTTTTCAAACAAAAAAAGAAAAAGCCTTTTTCATTCTATGAATGAAATACCATCGAGGACAATAAATGGAGAAACAAATTATTGTGATGCTTGAAATGATAATCTAATTTGATACTGTATTATTGAACATGAAAGCGTTTCAGTAAATTCTCAAGAGAACCAAAAACCAAATACAAATATAAAAATATCTTAAATAAATTCATTTTAAATGAATTCAAAGTGAAATGCATCGCTAAATATAAAATAAACTCAGAATTGTTCTACTTTTTAATGAAATGTGGACAAAGGTCTTTTCCTGTTCTTCACTATTTTCTGGCAATAGGCAAATTTAAACTTCACTAATTGTAAGAATGGTACTTATCCTTCATGGAATCAAAACTGCTTTTGGAGGTGCAGCACAGCCTGATTTTATCCATATATAGATAGATAGTTTTAAAATTTTGCTAAATTAAGTGTTACTCATTCTAATGCAGCATCATTTAGGAATGCTAAAAGATTGGAAAGAACATTTAAATAGAAATTTTCCTGGTAAAATTCAAATTTCTGTGAAAATCGTGAAATTTATTTAATAAAATTAGTTGAATGGATGATTTATGTAATTATTCTCTTCTTTATATTAAATTTTTGAAAATTCTCGTAAAACTTATTGGAATTTCGCTTCGAAATTTAGAGTTAAACTTGCTTTGATTCGATTCCAATAGTTTGTGCTATTGGTTAAGTCGAATGCAGTGAAAAGAGTGAAAAATGAAGATGAGCGATGCCTTGTTTAAACTAATCGTTGCTTCGAAATGAATGAACAATGGCTAATTGAAAGGAAAATTCGAACGCTCCATTTTTAATTTTTTCGAAAAAAGTTATTTAAAAAGCAATTTGTGAAAAATCGATTTAAATTAAGATTTCAAAAATTTAACTGTACAAAACTCGGAAATATAAAATGACGAAATATTAAAAGTAAAATGGGAATGCTTGGTTCTTAATTTGTATGATCGAATGCAAAATTGCCGCATCGTGCGTTTGATTTCTCTCACTTGACGCGAATAAACCTGTGAAATTCGCAT
This sequence comes from Dracunculus medinensis, assembly GCA_900625125.1. NCBI lineage: Eukaryota > Metazoa > Nematoda > Chromadorea > Rhabditida > Dracunculidae > Dracunculus > Dracunculus medinensis. The sequence goes on from UYYG01001166.1 coordinate 338,966, forward strand.
AATTTTGCGTGTACCTGTATTTTTAACTTCGAATGATTCCTTAGCGATGAGGTTTCATGCCGAGTAGACTATGGAGTCAGCCAAATCAGGAATAGTGAATGACGCTGATCAATAATGATAATTGTTGCTTTATACCAATTCATTTCTTATTCTATTGTTATTTAAATCAGATGATACTTCACATAGCAGAAAGAATTTTAAACTAGAGATGGATTCAATTGACAAAAATACTGTCAATATCCAGCAATCAATTTATAACGAAACTACGAACTTAATGGTCCTTCAAAAAGCGCCCACCATTTCTGGTTAGGCTGACTTGTCGGATTATAAAAATTTTGCTATGGAGCCAATTGATGATAAAATTTTACTATAGTTTACTATAGTTTAGCCAGCAGCTGTGGACTTTTAAAAGAGAGGTTTAATACTAACAGGATATCAGCATTAGCGCTGATATCCTCGAAACGGGAGCAATGGTGCACTGAGCCATTCTACTCTTCCCACTACAGAATGGAATCGACTTTTAACAACTTTTATAAAATGATAATAAAAATGAAAAAGAAAACAACAAAAGAAAATCAGATTCGTAGAATTCTGATCGAGAAAATTCGGATTTGTGATGTAAATTACTAAAATAATTTGCGGCGGATTTTAAAATTTTTTTCCAATTATTTTTCCTTAAGAACACACAAACTAATAAATGATCAATTCATGTGGTTAACTGATTATTTTATTATCACTATTATAATATCACCATTATAATAGGATTATCCTATCAAAATGACATTTAAATTTGCGAAATCTGAACAAAATCTTTCGAACAACAAAATTTCCAACGCTGTCTGACATTGTTATAATCTTTAATACACAAACTACGTTATATCTTTGCCAAACTCTTGCGTCTAAAGTCTAGCTAGATTACGACTTAAGGCGGGTACAGTAGGAACAGTTGTGTTCAAAGACGAGTCAGTTGCCCGACGTTTTTCTTTTCCCCGTGGCACAGCTGACAAAATTTTCTAAAGGTAAGTCTTTTATTTTATCTAACAGTTGGCCTTTGCAATTCATATTAACCATGAAACATGTGCCCTCGAAAGGACCAATTGCCTTCAAATAATGCACCAAACTACCCCCACTCCTGTCCACGTTAACTAATATCACTTGTCCACTATGCCGGCTGTTCTTCACGGCTGTTTCAAAGAATGTGCGAAAAAAAAATTTCATTGCAATTCTATTGGTTTTTGACAATAAAACATGCTCATACAAATAGCATTCACCAAATGACTCTCTCACAAAAGGATCTCACGATAGTAATAAGTGGAACTAGAAATTTTGAGAGGTTTGACTGGGAGAGGACTAAGCTTCTCTTCGAATCTCGCTTATTATCTAAGCGTCCAACAGAAAACATTTCCAGTTAACCCAATTCTTCTAACATCTCCCACCATTACTGGTTTGCCTGGCTCCATTGGTTCCAAATGATGATAAGACGTCTCCAAGCTATCGTTGTCAGTAATAGGTGTCATTTTCATGTCATTCCTGTTTTCATCATTCATCTAAGTCCATATGTCGCTGGTCCATCTATACATTCAAAATCTTTCCTGACAATCTAAGTTTTGATTAGCCCACCTTGCTTTCGTCACCATCCGTCACGTTTAGCAAGTAATGAAATACGTGTCAATTTCTGTGGTGGACGATAAAGTGATCATGCTCTCTCTCAGGGAAGACGTTTTGAGGATAATCCAACCAAACTAAATCTTTATTTTTCATCATTAATAAACGACTGCATGAAAAGAAATTTTCATAGCTTTATGATTTGAAGATCCGATTTTTTGGCAAACATATAGTTTTCACAAATTTTCTTATGCTATTTGGAAAAATCATCATATAATACTAGAAAATCAACCAAACTAAGTAGGCTAACAATGTAGATTTTCAGATGTAATTAACAGCCTACTGGATTATTTTATCAAAAAATTAGAATAACTGAAAAACCCCAAATTAATTTTCTTCTAGCAACTATTTATTTAAAAAATTATAAAATTATTCAATTATTCAAGAAAACCAATGGAAATTCTAAGGCCAAACCTTGTCAGTTTCAAGGTATTCTTCGTTCTATTCATCCTTTTCATCCCAAAATGGTATTTTGCAAATAGAATCGCTTCAGTTCCATTTTTTTCATAAATATAAATAGGAAAGATATTCGGCCACAATTGTTTGGCTTGACAATATCGGAGAAAATATCTCGCACAACTGGTTGAAAAACAATATTGAAGTGGTTATGAGATTAATAAAAGCAGAAAAAAATGTGAATAAGCAGGTGCTACTCGAATGACTATAATAAAATTGTTTTTAAGATGAATCCAGACGGATGCCAATATGATCCACTGTATGGTTATACTCAACCTCAGGGTAGGCTCACTACTGCTCCGGATATTACAACATTGACACCTTTCGCTCCACAGCCACCTCCACTTGGAGAATACTCTACCACGCATCCATTACCTACCTATGATCCTTACAGGTGCTGCATTAATAAAAATTAAAATTTTTACTTTATTACAATTATTTTTATTATAATTTTTTCTATTCATTATAATCTTAGAAATTTTTGCTTAAAAGGTAATTTATATCCAGAGTCCATTGAGTTAAGCTCGTACTCATTTAATGCTATTCTTTACCTGTTATTTAGTGAGTTCCAAAAGTCTTAAAAAGCGTCTATTAAATATATTAATTTGTCAGCAAATATTGCATTCAAATGGCTGTTTGTGAATCCTTTATATGCGATTATGTGAACGCTACTATCTGAATAGCTGGGATTTTTAATTTTTTGATATAGATTTTAAGAATAAATTTATTAGAGCGTGCCGCGAGAAGGAAAGCTTCTAGAAGAGTTCGAAGACTGATAATGAATTAAATACTTAGCCATAAAGACCTAAGTATGGACGAAAAGGAAATATGCAATTGCTGAATTTGTTAAGTTTTAGCTCAATATAAATAGCTTTTGTAATCTGAATAATGGCGATGAATTCCTAACATTCCATTCCCATTTATTTAATTAATCCACTAGATTTTCTGCAGATATTCTTCTTATTATCCAACAACATATGGACCAGCAACTGGTTCCACTTCATTTTATTCACCCGATCTCTCGTCTTTTTCCGTCACTCGCAGTGGATCCGACTTTAACAAATCCGCTCGAACTGATTTGACATTATTAAAAGAAGTCGATGTGAAGCAAGAGCGTGATATTAAAGATCATCGTAAGTTGTTCTTTACCAAATATTTTCTGAATTACTATAGTCATTAGAAGGGATATAAGAAAGGTTCTATAATAAAAAACGTAAAAACGTAACAACATGAAACCATCAGCATTATCGCAAATAGCATACAAATGTTCAAGTATATTAATATATTAATCATCGAAAGGAGAATTTTTGTGAATTGTTCTTGTATCAACATTCTCGCGCGGACCTGGTTTTTACGTTCCTTCTTTTTTCATTTCATTTGATATTTTATGCAAAAACGCAGATTTAATCAGACATCAGATGGTTGAATTTTCACATTCGTTATAAGCAATAAAATAAACAACAAAAAGTAAGTATTGAAAATTATAGTGAATATTCCTCTTTACGTCCTAAAATGCTTTTACAAGTTTCCACTTACACTCAATTTACACTGAATTTTCGGGCAGTCGCTTTTTCGGGATTTGAATGATGAATTTCTTGCAAATAAGCTAAAAATGAAGCAGAGCACCATCATCAATGCCATATTTATCATTATTCACTGGTTTCTTGAAAAGGTGACAGTAACTAATTTAAAGGAAAATTCAGTTTCAACCTCAAAATTCAGCATATTTCTTTGTGGCCAAATCGTTGAATGCCTAGGAGGCCTTCATTATCGTAGATGAACTCTTAATTCTACTTTTGGCCTTTCTTTCTACGCAGAAAAAATATAATTTATCGAAAGAATGGTGGCTGAATATTTGCTTTAATAAGAGCATTGCTACTGCTCTGCTTGATTTTCCAAATAAATAAACAATAATACCGACTTTAGAAAAAAATAATGAAAAAAAATGACCAGAAAAGTTCTCTTTTAATACTTAAAAATTTACAGCTTTCAAATAATCACATAATTTCCAAATAATTCAGAATGAAGAATATCTTTAGAGTATGAAAACGAAGGATTTAGCGAAGGATTAAATAATGTTTATGTGCGAAAAAGCCAACAAATAATCTATCTTAACATTGAATCCATAGCAAATAGAATGGCAAATATTGTTTAGACAAGAGAATCGTGAAAAAAATTGAAGGACAAGACTCGTGAAGAAGTTTCAAGGATTAAAAGATTGTAATTTAGCCTTATAAACTTTGACGATTAATAGATTTTTCGGTGCTGTATAATGGCGTTCAAGAAATTTCACCAATCAACTTATGAAAAAAAGAAGGAAAAAAACGAATCAAACCTATTTTAAATTAAATTTTTTACTTTTTATACTTTTTTTGTCGCTATTTTTCAATTTAATCCATTAAAAAAACTTATTTATTGTTTTTTATTGTTGAAGAGAAAGTGAATATGCGAAATAATGTTTGATATATGAAATACGAAAAAGCTTCTAATTTAAGCACTTTGATATGATAAGTTAAAGAAAATTATTAAAAATTTATGGTTAAAAATATGGTTATAAATATGGTTAACGACAAGGTGAAAGTTCTTAAGAGTTCAAAATTATTCTCAATTATAGAAAAAATATTTATAAGAAATATTTATATCAATATTAATTTCTTTTTGGTAGCCCTTAATTTATATTCTTTTAATAATAATTGACATTTCTTTAAAAAGTCGAATTTTTTTTTGAAGGAACTATCAATGTATTTTATATTTTTCAGCGATTGATCTGCTAGCAGTTGCTGGCGGCTCAACATCAGACCTTGGAGATTCACATTCCGACCTTGCGCAAGGTGGCAATGATGCTAATCAACAGAATATGATCGCTCATCAAGCTGATGGCGTTCAAACGCCTAAAAGACGTAAGCCACTAGTATAAAAATGGAATTTTAATTGCTCTTATAGTTTAATATTTCAGCACTCGTAGGCACTATTTATTAAACATCATTACAGTAGATCGGCGAAAAGCAGCAACAATGCGTGAAAGGCGGCGACTCCGTAAAGTGAATGAAGCTTTTGAGGTAGTAAAACAAAGGACGTGCCCGAATCCAAACCAAAGATTACCTAAGGTAGATAAAAAATTGGAATATTATGGTTGCACATTGATAAATTGTTATTAGCCAAATGAGAATGCTTCTGAACCAAAGGTTTAGGTTGAAATTTTACGAAGTGCTATCGAATATATAACGAAATTGGAAACCATGTTACAAAGCCAGGGAAAAATGACAAAAATAATGGCAGCCAATCAAGGAATTCAGTTACCTGAAAGCGACAATCAGGATTATGTTGTAAGTAATTTGAGATGTCTAAAACCATAAATTCCGCTTTTTTCATCAGCTTTTCTTTGAATTTGAATTAGTAAATTTCAATGATTGGATTGAATAATAGATGGAGAAGGAATATGGGAAAGAATATTAGAGAAATACCAGTGGCTAAAAGAAAAAATAGAGATGTGGAGAGCCAAAACAGTGATAATTAAAGCATTAGGAATTGCCATCCACGAATTAAAAAATGGCTTCAACAGATTTCAGGAACACCAGAGATCTCTGCCCAGAAATGCGCACGTTCAGAGCCCTTGCCTCTGGTGGAGAGCCCTCGCCTCTGGGATGACCCTATCACCCACAGGCAGCGAAAAAATGAAATTCTTTTTTTTGTAAAAAACTCTCTTCTCACTCTCTGTGGGTAGTATAGGCCTTTCTAAAACTCGGATCCTCGACCATGTGCCTGAATGCTTGGGATTTCTTTCTACACAATTCTACATAGAATCTTAATTGCGCTTTGTTGGGCAGAAATTTACGATGCTGTTCCTGAAATCTACTGAACCAAAATTAAACCTTCATTATGAGGCTTTAAAAGAACCATTTACTATTTTTCTATATTACTTCAGATACTTGAAAAATTATAACAACAAAGAAAAATTTATGGGATAAATGTCGATCTTAAATTTATGAGATTTTTAGATCTCAAATTAATTTACATTAATATTACAAATCAAAGCCTTAATTTAACTTTTTTTTGACATTTTCATTATTTTGTAGCTTTTCAAATTCTTTCTTTCTTAATTAGGAAAATATGCTCGGTTTATTAATGGCTATTTTATATTGCTTTAAATAATAAATAACAGACTGAATGCCAAATAAAAAGACAAAAAAGAATGAAGCAGATTTTTTTGTTTGAGATTGTTAGTGAATAAAGAAAAGAGGATGGGTAAGAGGGAGCTGCTTTTTCGGATATGCAATCATAAATTGTTGACCAATTTCCGAAAAACTCTTAATGACTTTGGGAAATTCGAAACTCGTCAGTTGAAAATCATTTTTTTTCATCGAAAACAATGATTAATAAATAAATAAATTTAATGAAATCACAAAAGTCGCCATCGAAAAAAGAAGTATTTCCAGAGATTTATGTCGATGACAACTGGTTATTTATTATTTTAGTTCTAGTATTGCTCAAATCGAAGAAATTTATGATTGATTGTCTAAAAATCAGCGTATTGAATTCATTATTATAATCTTTTTTAACGATTTATAAGAAACTTATTGGATTAGACTTCAATTTTCAATAGTGCTCATCATTTCCGATTAGGTTCCGCTGACTTGGTGGACTAGACATATTTTGCTAGATAGCCACTTGGTTATAATACACGTAGGTCATTATCCAGGTTTTTGAAGAGATAAGTTTAATTCTGCAGATGTTAAAATGTTAAAAATTATGGGCAACTAAATAGATCGATGGGACCATCCAAATATGCAAAATTAACCAATTCATATGCTAATGTATAATTTTTCCTAAAATCCCATTATATCACTTTTTAAAATGGCTCACTTAATTACTTTTATAAACTTTTATATACTTTCACAAACTGCTTACTGCTTACTTACCGATCATCAACGCTATATCCTTTCACTGATTATACTGACGATTTCTATGGGGAAAAATTTTGGTTTAAAATTGCAAACCAATCAGAATAAATTCCAATATATATAAATATAATAATAATATATAATATATATAAATATATGTGAAAAATATGTTAGTTTATAGAACGTGCATGTCGCTAACAATAATGGAGCGACATATTATGATTCTAAACTTGGACCTTATTCAGAAGATGCAGAAGAATTCACAACTGTAACAAATGATGATAATCTGCACGATTCAGGTGAATTAGGTTTAAAGAAAAATTTTTAAAATCCTTATTAAGTTCTTTCCGCCTTCTTTATTAACTTTCATAAATCGCTGAATTCATAAATATTAGAAAACAAATCAAAAATTTTTTATCCACTGAATTTGTGGAATGTAATTCTTATAAATTTTAATTCTTATAAATTTTGCTGAATTAACAAGCTAATTACAAATTGAAAAAGATTGAAAATTAGAAAATCCTGAAAATCCTGAATGAGTTATTTTCACTAAATGGATAAAATTTACCACTTCTGGTTTGTCTACACTGACTCTTAATAATCTTTAGAATAGAAATTTTTGTTATTCATTTCATTTGTTACAAGTTAAATGGTCAGCTTAGATTTTTTAATGATATTTTAGTATCGTAACAAAATCCGAATTCTTTTCTCTCAAAGCAATAATTTAAATCATTATCCACTAGACTATCCTGCAATCATCTATAAAACGTGGCTATCATCTATAAAATATGGTTGAGATACTTTCAGAAGATTCCTAAATTTGCCATAAAAAAAGAACTAATTCGCTTATAGAATAGAATTTAATAGAAACTAATAGAAATTAATTTGCTTAAGCGAGTAATAAAGTTGCTCAGAGTGATAAAATTGGGCATAAGATTGCACCATCGATTACAAGTTCCATTCTCTTATCCCGACATAATAGAAGGATTGAAAAAACTGGTCAACGTTTCCCTTATATGTTCCTTTAAATCCTTGATCTTTATTTTGGAATTTAGTTGAAGCTCTGAATTATTCTTGGATTTCTAATTAAATTAACAACTTCTTGCATGAATCTTTCTTGATAATGATTATACGGTTTCAATGTTAGATTTCAGAGAGAACGTTGGTCAAGAAAAGCTCTCTAGATCGTCTATCACGAATCGTGGACAGCATCGCGGCCGAGGAAGCAGAAGACGAGGCCGAGGGATCCGGCAATAACCCCACGACAGTTTCCTAAAATTCAAAAAAATCATCACCATGGCAAATATAGCAATGAAGTTAGTTCCCGATTTTTGATCAACGATTAAAGCTATACGGTTTATTGATTATTGCTTGGCTGACCTGAATGTTCAACTAAGCTGCCTCAGGGTTACCTTCTTCATAACCAAATTTGTATTCAACGCCTCGATAAATGCTAAATGGACAGCATTATGAAAATTATGTGATTAAATTTATAAATTGATGAGTTATTCGTAAGTTATATGGCATTGATGTGTTTGAAATTTTTTTCAATTTTTTTCTTCTTCCTTTTTATCAACAAAAACTGGTTAACAAATTGATTATATAAGCATCGATGATGATAATGATAATGATAATAATAATATACGTGAAGAAGCGTTCAGGGTTGGCAATCACCTCTTATAACACTGATTCAATTACAATGATTCTCTCAACTTCAGTAAGACTATAAATAACTAAATTAAATCTAAATTATTTATGATATTAAGCAAAAATAAAGCACTTTTCTAAGGTGATTTTATAATAATTAATTTAGATAACTAAATTATATTTGTAAATAAATATAAACTCACAAATATATATTTGGAAATATTGCTTTAACTTTCTCAATTTTTGAGTTTATCATAAACTATTTTACAAACATTACTTTTTGGTTTTTGTAATACGCTTCAAGTTTTAACGTGGAATATCTAAAACGATACTTTTATTTATTTTCAAGTTTGTTGTCTTAAAACAAAACTTCGTCTTGAATAATCACGTTGAGAATTTTATAAATAAAATATAAATAAAGATGCCACCTCGCTTAAAATTGTTTCGCTAGCCAAAATAAATTGGAGAAATTTTTGCATATTAAATAATAATAATACTACGGATAACTTCGCTCAATTCAATTTTAAAACTGGGCTTAATAATGCAAAAACTATTCTTTGGACAATTTATTCCAAGAATCAAGACAACGATCGGAAAAATTATGGGTAAAAATGGTCATTCCCGGACCTTCTACCAAGGCCTAGGAGATTGAGGGTTCTGCAAAATATTTTAGCCGTTCCTAATAGTGCATTCTGGATAGAGGTTGTTCTTAGAATCTGCTGAAGCCACTTTTCTATTTTAGGGGTTTCAAGGTTCCAAGTACTCCAATTATCATCGGAATTACTTTGGTATTTTCCACGTCTTCTCTAGTTTCTCCTTTAGCTCTTGGTATTTCTCCAACTTCTCATATTTCATCTTCTCGACACTTGATATTATCAATGTTGATTCCTGATTCTTGTCTACTATCATGATATCTGATTGATTGGCCAGTATTTGTTTGTCTCTCTGGATGGAGAAGTCTCACAGGATCTTTGCCTTATTACTTTACGATTTTCTGAGTCTCCCATTTAGTCTTTGGAGGATTTAAACTGTATACAGAGCAGATGATGTTCCTATAGACAGTGCCAGCTACTTGGTTATACCTTATAGCATAGTGTAAGTTGTTCCTACTTGCTTTTACACCCTGTCGCCAACTGTTTCTAGGGTATTTTTGCAGTTTTATAGCTACAGTCTGCATCTAGTGTTCTATTTAGTTTGGTAGATCCTTGTTTCGATGGATCTGATGCTGCAATAATCACTGCCTCAGTGTTGTATTTTAATCCGGCTTTCTTTTTCTTTCACGAGTAGAATTCCACTGTGCCAGCTACCTGAGCAATTTTCCGATGGTGCAATCAAAAGAGGATTTTACTTTACCATTACTTTATTATTTCCTCTACTTGATCGTTCTCCAATGTCTACTCTTCAGACACTCTCTCAAAACAACATATTCACTGATATAATCAGAGATTCATGAATATTATTCAAATCAGCCCTACTAATAGTTTCTAACAGTTTAACAAGTCGTCATACAGTATTCTCAAGATATAAAAAAGGAATTGATTGGCCACTATCGACAGGTAATGACCAATCATAAACGTTAGTAAGAAATAGAAATAGAACTGCTATTAAATTTTTTCTATGTAATTATTCGCCGCAAGATAGTTGTATAGTACATAGTTCCTCTGGAATCTCACTTCATATAGTAATAATATTTGTGGGATATTCGCAAAGATTATATCCATTATCTCTTTTAAAATTAAAAATGGCGTAGAGTAATTCTCAAACATTGGCAAATTGCTGAATCAAAAATGATAAGTTAAATTTATTTGTTATTAATGTTTCATAACTCAATATATCAATTGTGAGAAATTAGAGTTTTTAACGAATTTCATTTTTAGCGAAAATCTGAAAAAATCAAAATTTATGTGATATCATTTCATTAGTTCTAAACAAATCAAATCAGCTTCAATTATTTGGAGAAGAGATTTGAGAATTTTTAAATTATAGGTGCCACAAACATGTCATTATGATAGATGATCGTAGCTTTTATGATTTTTCTAAGATATATTTCTAACAGCAAAATATTAATTTTTTGTAAACAAAATCAAAATAACTACAATTTTAAATGGTGGAATAAAAGAATGACGGCATAAATAGTTAAAATAAAAAATATTTTTATTTTTTAAAAACATAAAAATATTTTTATATTTTAATAGAACATAAAATGATGAAGATGATAGTTTTATAAGTACGGCAAATGACAAAATTTTAATCAAATAGCAAATAAATTCATGAAACATTCCATGAAATGCTTTTTTTTTATTGTGCTTTTTCACTATCTCGAGAAAAATCGAATTTTATAAACAAATAATGCGATTTGCTTCGGAATAAACAATAAATTTACTAATTAATTTCTGAAGAGTTATGGTTGAAATCATTCAAAAATATTCCCACTTAAAAAAATAAATATAAATAAACAAATTAAAAATGAAATAAAAAAATGCAAAATGCCACTAATTTAGCTAGTATCATTTTTATTTTATTTCTTTATGTACCTAAGTATATTCTGTTGTTTTGTAAATAAGTGAATAGAATGGTTTAGTGGACTGTTGCTTGCATTTTCGAGATGCTAAGGCAACTCCCAGTAAGAGAAAGCCAACTTTTTAAAAACGCGGACGAACTATGGAGACGACTCATCTGTGCTTTTATCGCCAAATAATCCTTTTATAAAATTTGCTTGGTCCAAAAAATTTGAACATATTTAAAACTTATTTTAAACATATTTTAAAATATAAAAATATTTTTTTTAGCACACAAAACCGCGAATTTTTTTTTATTGCGTTCAATTTGAAATTTTTCATCCACATAAGTTTATTTTCAATTAAAATCTATAAAATTGCAAAAAATTCAAATTTTTTCGAAAAGAACGATTAGAAAAGATATTTATACTATGAATTTACTTACGATACTTTTTTGATGAGATAAGATAAAATAGAAAATATGATAAGTGATAAGCGTTATAAGACTCAAAAAAATTATTCCATATTATATTGAGAAAATTATTAAAGCTGGAATTTCAACTGGGCTTAATTATTGAACTTTTTAAAAAAATTAGTGCAAGAACAAAATGATTTAAGCAAAACGAATGAAGCGCTATTACGATTGAACCAAAAGAGTCAAGAAAAGAGATTCATAAAATAAGCATATGTCATGACAAGTCATAATGATTTTAGGCAAATAATAACTATTAACTAATTTTATTCTCTGTTATGGAGATTGTTGCATGCACCAGTTCTATCTTGGTTTGCTGCATTGATTATCACGATAGGAATCCAAAATCTCTTGGGAATAGAAATATAAATGGGTCATCACCACCACCCTGCTAAGAACATTCATAGTTTTTATGTTCCTCTGAAGTGGATGTTCAGAAAAAAAGAATTCGACATATCATACGACCTGAAAATTGGTTAAGTAATTTTTTATATAATTTCATAATTTACATACTGATGGAAAATATAATTAAATAGAATTGTTTGATTATATTTTAACTGGAGGAAAATTTAGATGCTAAAAAAAGTTTGAGAATGACTCAGTGCGCTGTTGGTCTCATTTCGGGGCTCATCTCTGATGTTAGAGTTCTAAATTCTCTCGACAGCAGAAATGTCTCATTCGAATACGAATAGTACTGCTAGCCCACTTAAGCCTCTAGGAAAATGGCTTTTAAGCAAAATTTCTTCGATCCGACAAACCAGCTGAACGAGCGAGTTGATTTATTTATGATAAATTCATTGAAATATTTAATTAGAAAAATTTGTTCTTATATTCACAGACATATTACACAACTTAACAACTTGAGAGCATTTATCTTTTCATTTGATAAGCTTAAAAAAAGGTCCAATATTTAACCTTTGAACCGAAGATTTTATGTGAAATGAATAAAGCTGGCAGAAATTGGCAGAAATTGATGAAATGTTCCAGCGAACAATAAAGAAATAAAAGAAATGACTTTAAAAAGGAGAAAAATTGATAATAAAAGGTATTGAAAAGCCTGAGGGGATGAAATTAACGCGCTGAATAAAAATCGTTCAACCGGCCTTATCGAATTCGGTTTATTTAGCCCTTTTAAAGATAAATATCATTTTCTAATTGCTTATCATTGTAATTTCATTTATTTTTATTCTATTGCTTCAGTTCTTCGCCCAGTAATTTAAATGAATTCTTTTAATTCCAAGTTTTACTGGGCGACTCATATTTGCTTTTATCGCCTGATTCCTCATTTCTTAGCAAAATTTTCCTCCGTCGCCATCCTTGAAGCGAGTCGAACTGGTGAGCGCTATTAGACCAAAAGACAATAAAATATTTTTTAGCAAACGTAATAAATTTCTAAAAACAAAAAATATCCAAATTCATCGGTGTCCATGTGAGAGTGAAAACTCTTCAAATATAATTCTTGTTATATTCCCTCTTTTCCTTCTTTTATACTTCCGACCGGTGAATTTTCAAATTTTTGCCTCAGATTTGAATTTTTATCACTATATTTCTTGATAACTCAGATAAAAATTGTTAGCTTTAATTTGATCATAAATTTTGCAAAATGAAATGCGATACAAGCAAGAAATCGCCTTTATCACAGCTTTTATGTTTCTGAAACGTGTTATGCTACTTTATTAACACAGCATATTATTAAACAAATTAGTAAGTTGAATTGTTCGGTTTTATCTATTATCATTTAATAACTAGAAAAATAATTTACCAGTAATCATTTATCGCTGGTTGAGATTCTATTTCTTTTTGCGAATATTCGGCTGACTTTTTTTTTCAAGATTAGTGTCTCATTCATATTGTAGTAGGTGGAAGACAAGAAAAAACGACATTAATGGCCTTGACGGTAAATATCACCGTTCCGAGACCTGTGCCCACTCGTCCTTTAGCCAATTCCGAATGGCACTCGCTGGATTATTCCTCTCTAATGGTTTTGCAAGTAAGTTTTATTGGATTTCCTAAATTTTTCAAATTTTGAATCTGAGAGTTACGATTTAAAAAGAATTTTTTCATAAGAAATTTTCGAGTTAGAACCACAGAAATATTTTGCAGAAAGCTTTTCGATTCATTTCACATTGCATGAAATTAAGTTTATTTAATCAACGCAAGTTGGCTTGATAATTCATAGAAATTTCAAAGTAATCTAGGATTTTATACGAATTAATTTATGAATTTTAAAGTCAGGAAGAGTCGAAAAGAATAAAAGTGAAAAGAAAGAATTGCTATATGAAACTGAATAAAAAAGTTATTTTCCGCATCAACTCGTATTGACAAATACCACTATAATTTATTAGCATATTTCTCAAAATATAATAGTAATTTAGATTATCCAAATGTAAATCCTCTTTCTTGAAGTATTTATTCGCAAGTATTTATTCGCCCACAGGTTCCTATCTTGATAGTACCATTAATTGCAAAGCAAAAATATATGCTAGTTATAGTGCATAGTAGTAGTGCCCAAATTTTTGCGTAGCCTCGTTAAAATAGATGGTTCTATTGTAGGATCATAGTTTGAATTTGAACATAACGAATCAAATGGCTTCGAACTATTAAAGCTTATTTTGGACAAGACAAGCTTATAACTTATTCATTCTTCTACATTCCTCTACAATCAGTTATTGGAATAAATTGCCTAATGATATGTCTCTATAAATTTCTAAAATAAAATTGAACATTGCCAAAGGAGATTAATGTTCTATTGTACTTACTGCTGCTGTTTGATCAAACCTTGCAAGTTACATTATTTTAAGTGGAGCTTAAGGTCTCTCTCTCTCTATGAAATTATTTGCAATTAATTGATGGATAGGCACTTATCACAGATTAGGTAAATAAACATATGAAGTGTTAGTATTCGCCTTTTATTTCAAAACTCTCAATTTCCCAATAAATAGCCACTGATTACATGAAATTGGAGCTTAGAACAATTTCGTTATGTTCGAACTGTTTTTGCCTTAAGGAAAATCCTTAAAATTTTACCCTATTATTTCATATCTGTTTATGTCAAAATATCAACAATAAGATAAGAATGCTCAGCCAAAGTTTCAATATGAAAATCAGTAAATATTTTATGCATTTTTCTGTTGATGATGTGTAGGAATTTTACTTTTAGCAGGAGTAAACCTGCCTTTCAAAAAACTAGATGATGCTGGTGACTCACCTATATTTCTATCGTCAAGTGGCTCTGTGACAAAAAATTGACCAGTCCGACAAATCATTGAAACGAACCTAACTAAAAATGGTGAGCATTCTTAGAAAAAAATAGATAATGTTAGATATGTCGTTTCTTGGTTTCATTTTAGGGCAATTTGCTTTTGGTGCAGATCCAAAAGATTCCGCACGATTTGTTTTCATCATTACGAGCAGTTTAATTGAAACAAGTCTAAAATCACTTGTAAATACCATCTTAAGAATTTTTCTAGTTTCTATTAGCTTTGACAAATAAAGAAAAGTTCTCCCATTTATTGTTTCACTATGATTTAATCGCAATTGTATGAACTAAATCCAAAGGATTTGCCGAATTGAACTTTCTTTTTGCAAATTACGACTCATCTGCATTTATTTATTCTTCGGGTCTCGGGCAACAACAAAATTCACATTGTAATTCAATGGCGATCCTTCAGATTTGATGAGAATCCCAAAGGTAATCTATATCATATTCAACATGAAGGCTATTAAGATATTAACAGACAAAACTATAAACTATTACAAGGTGCAAGAAATGCCAATGAAGTTTTCAAAATTAGGATTCTCTATAAAAATTTTCTCTAATGATTATTTTAAATTTCAATATTGCTTGCATTGGCAATTCACTAAGAGTTTCTTCGGCTCAATTTGATTCTCTAAATGCAGTTTTAATCTATTAATTTAACTAATATATTTAATGCTTGCAAGACAAAAGTATGAGCGAATTTCTTAGAATAAAATCTCCATTTGCACGACAATGAAAGTGCATTTGCTCTTTTTACAATTAATTCTAATAAAAAAAATTGAATATGTTGAAATCGAATAAAAATTGAAAAATTTAATATAAAAAAAAATGGGTTTAAAATTTTGCACTAATATTTATGCTATTTTTTATTATTACTAACTTATTAACTTTATTATTTTTAATTCTGCCATTGTGATTTTATCAAATTCTCTGATTAGCCGTCGCCGCCACCATAACGGGTTTTCGAATTCCCTAATATTATCGCCCTACTATTTTTTACATCATCAATTTATTTCTTATAGCAAAAGGTGCATCGAAAATATCGCATCCTTCGCATCTATCTATAAGCGATTTTTCGTCATCTTATCATATCATATATGAAACGATCATTGCGAAAGCTAGTTTCCGATTCTTGTTTTTACTAATGTTTTTGCCAATAAAACATCGTCTAATGACCACTAA
Organism: Dracunculus medinensis; assembly: GCA_900625125.1. Lineage (NCBI taxonomy): Eukaryota > Metazoa > Nematoda > Chromadorea > Rhabditida > Dracunculidae > Dracunculus > Dracunculus medinensis. The sequence goes on from UYYG01001166.1 coordinate 355,046, forward strand.
AAGCGGTTCGAAATAAATTTGTTCCATTTCATCACACCGTTTCTTCAGAAACGGATTAATCTGGATTCCTAGAAACAAGATTAGCCGAAGTTTGGTGAAAATTTTATTTATAATAATAAAATTTTGGATTTCGTTTGATCTAATTGCATTTAATAGCGTATTAAAAAATTTTCAATTGTCATTGAATGCCCGTAAAAGCAGCAGTAGCATCTAAAACAAAATGGCTCATTCACAAATATTTTTTATGGCTGAAGTGGTTACCTAGTAACATGCATTAACACCATTATCATTATGACGCCTAGTATATATCAACAATCTACTAAATTAGGCTTTTTTTGCTTCCATCCAAATTTTCTATTAAATTAAGTAGGACGGATTAAAGTACCAAATTCTCATTCTGCTTGTTGGAGAACCTATTTGTAATTCCAAATATCTCTGCAATGAAAGATATGTTGCCAGTGGAGCGAAGCTAATCAGAAATTTGTTCGAAGATTATCAGATTATCAACTTCTGCACTGACTTTTATTTTAGAAATTCAATGGTCATTTAACTGAATCGAATTCATCTCTGTCAAGAACAATCCAAGATCGAAAAGAATTTTTACATCGCATTCCAGTACCAATTTTTCCATCGACTAAATTATTGGCCGATTTTTCATTCCTTAATGATGTTTGTAATTTTGAAGAAATCGTTTGTGACAAACCACAACTGAAACAGTTCCCAGCGAATAGTTGTGAGTATGGTTCGTTTAATTTCTATTCTATTAGGAAAAATGAAAAGTTTCTTTAACTTTAATAAATTTTTTGACTTCTGGGTGAAGTGAGAAGTAATGAGAATTGCGATTCTTTAGCTAATTTCCTTGCGGGATTTATAAGGATGGATGTACGGAATTTATAATGTTCGTAGAACAATGATTTCGTCGTCATTTTCAGCAATACAGTTTAGAAAATCAAAATACTGGGAAAAAGTCATTGAAGCAATTTTCACGAATAAAAAATAGATGCAAATTAAAACCAAAAGCAAAAGCAAAGCAAATTTTCGACAACTAAACAGTATCAAATTATTTTTTTAAAAGCCCTACGACGGTAATACTTTCAGTAATTATAATTATGAGGTTTTCAGCGAAGAACAAATTGGGAAGGTCGTATAATCCAGGAAAACCTTTAGCTATGTCTGAGCGTCGAAAAATATTGGATCTCTACGAGAAAGGCCATAAAATAAGTCATATTGCGAGAATAATCGGTGTTACACACAGTTGTGTCTCGAAAATAATGAGCAGGTAACGCAGTGGACTCATTTTTATTGCCTAATAAATTCAGCAAAACGTCGTTTTTAATTGAGTGCTAACGCTGAAAATACCTCCATACCTTTAACCGTGTATCGAAAAACTCGAATCAATTAATTTACAAAAAACTTAATTATTACATGATTACCTGATTCGTTCAGCAATACTTCGCCAGTAGCAAATATTGCAAATTCGACTCGGATTTTACTGATTCTACAGTTTTTTTCCGACATTATTCGCATAATTCTATGCCTACAGATATCGCCGAACAGGCTCTATGCAACCTCGCTCGACCTGCAATAACCGACGGCATTATGGAACCTGTGGACGAATGCTTGTTGAAAAAGGTACCAATAATGCGAATGCTAATGATAGCAAAAGTCAAGCAGAATTCAGACGGGGCTTTTGCCCTAATAATTTTTCAGCACCAATAAAGTCATCGTACTCCATCAGCAGGTGAATTAATGTGTTAATCTTATTCATTCTATTTTCTTTTGAAATCCATACTTTCTTGAACTCAATAATGCTTCAGTGATAATCACCCTCAACCATTTCCATAGTAAATAGCTTTTGTTCAATAAGTCAGCTGATCGATCATTGATAAAATTTCTCAAATTTTTCAAAAATTTTCAGCATCTTATACGACAATTAAATTCAATCGTCACTAATTCATTCGTCAATAATTCATCCTCAATTCAGTTTTATTTGTTTGCAACATTTTTTTCAAAATTCTTTGATAAATTATTTGTACTCCATAAATATTTTGTAAATTTTTGTAAGCTCGAACACCATTGTTGTAACTAAAAATTCCAAAAGTCAAAAAGTCAAAAAAATTTATACAAAAAAAGAATTTATATAAGATTTAAAAGAAAAATTTTTATTAATTAACGCATCATCCACAATAATTCTTAAATAAATCATCCTCAACTATATTGTATTAAATATATTAAATATATTCGCAATCGTTTATTCTTTTTTCCCAATTTTTTTAAAATTCTACCTATTTCAGTTTATATGCAAATTTGTTCAGATTGTTCTCTATTTTAATTTATTTTGACTGCTCACAGAAGTCGCAAACTGCCAACAGATTTATTTACCAACAATTTCATTACTTCTTGATGCATTTCTATTCAAACCAAAGTTAAAATATTATTCGCCAGAATCAACTTAATAAACTCAAAAACTAATATTTTATAAGTATCAAACTCTTATTGAATCTAAATTTCAAGAAATCTAGGTTATCTCTTATGTTTTAATTTGCACTTATAACTGAATGCTGGATTTTAAAAGATATAATTATCTGCAAATTTTCGATAACTTTATAAATTATACGAGTAATACATATTGCAACAATCTAGAAATGACCTTATGAAGACTCTACAAATTTAACGAAAATGTTCAAAACATTTTCTGGAGGATTTTCTATTATCCTACTCAACATCCCGAGATCGAGACCAAGTTCCCCATCAACAGTTATTTGCAGGCTACCTGAGGACGCTGAACGGATATTTGCGTCACAAAAGGATTTCACCAAAATAATTCAAACAAAAATGTATTAAACATTAAATTTATGTGGTGATAGCTTAGATTCTCTTTTATAAAGCCAAAGAACCATTATCATTTTGTGGAGGTAATAAATTTTCTTCGATGTTCCCATGATAAAGCTGAAGCAATTGTCAGCACTGATTTATACTGGAATTAAATAATGCGCTAATAAAACGGCCGTGACCTTCCACATTTCAAAAATTGGCGTTATACATTCTCCAGGTTTCCTAAGCACAATAAAAGCGAACACTGGAAAAATTAAGCACTGTGGACGACCTCTAAACAATCGAATTTTAAATAAAAGATTAATCACATAGGACATAACTGATTCCAAGAAAGACTCCACCGCTTTATCTAGTTCTGTTCTGGGAGAACTGATACATTTTTATCTTCAAGTGATGACCTGGCAAAATCTAATCCAATTGAGCAAACATAACGAGGTATGATCAGCGATAAAAATAGTAGCCAATTATGGACTGAAGAACAACCCTATTTTAAAATCGATGCTCAAAATATCTCAAAATTTGTTATGAATTAACTTTCGGGCAAAATCAAAGATCGAGTAGGCTTCAATTCCACCAGCGGATATAAATTGAGCCAATGGCCTTCGAACGAACCAGCACTCCGCCATCTTTTGTCCTTTCCATTATTAGTTTTCCGGTGCCTCTTTGTACAAATTCCTAGCGAAGTAGAAAGCCTCACTAATTAAATCGTAATATCAGAAAAATTCTGCGATCATCCCTTCGTCTCACTTCTGCCGAGTAGTCGTTTTAAAAACAAAAATTTAAATATTTATCAACGTAGCACATTCGCAAATAAAAATAAACAAATCGTGATAACTCTGATGGGCGACAAAAAACGATCGCGCCAGCAATAAAACATAAAGAGCAAGGAAAGGTATAAAACTAAATAAAAACAATTTCAAGAGAAGCATTTCATAGGAAAAAAAATGCTAAAACACAAATTATAAAGTGAAGTTTTGCTTATAATTCAATTTAAATTTTAAAATCCAGCAGACTTTCTCGAACTTTAAAAACTTTAGTAGCATTACCACGTTTGAAGAAAACATTCTTCATCTGCCAGCATTATTCCCTATCGTGTCGTCTAAAATTCAAATCGCTCAACATTCTGTTTTAACCCAACAACAGAATAAAAAAAAGCAACAATAACCAGTACAAAGTATATTAATATTGAAATTACTATATATTGTCAATTATCATATTTTTGATGAATTGAACCTGAAACGAGAAAACAAAATGTCACAAGATGGCCTTGCACATTTAATTTTCTTTCAGTTTTTGATGTGCATAACAAATAACTGATGATAAAAAGAAATTCTTCAAAAAAATAATTTAATAAAACTTACTAATAAATTAGAATTAGTAAATTAGTGAATATTTCGACCAATTAGTCGCCTATTCTATGATGAAATATAAATACAGTTCCATATTATAATAAATAGATAATTTTTCAATGCCAATTAAAGACACTTCGACGAGAACGAGAACGTTTGATTATTTAGGCACGACATAGTCATGGCAAAATTAATTCTACATGTTTTACAAAGTAGTTATAAAGCTTTAGCTGCTTTAAAAGAGATAAATGCGTAATAGAAGAGAACTAATTCCAAACCATCTTTAACTACAAAAGTTTGCATAACCAACCAAAGTTAATTAAAGTTTGCAAATTATAAAAAATGATGGGCGGGATGATTTGAAGTATGCAGAAAGAAAGAATCTTTAAAAGATTAGAAAACAAAAACGAATATCAAAATGAAAAATGAAAAAAATAACATTCTGGTAACGGAAAATCCCTAAGTACACTTTAAAAACCTGAATAAAAAAAATCGATTAAGAAATTTGACTTAAATAATAAAAATTGAGCTATAGTAGGGAGATTTTTCTTGAAAAACTAACGACTCTATTGCTGGGTTATCACGGGTTATCAATTTAACCATAAGTTTCCACCAATAAAAAAGTGGAAAATATGTCGAAAATTGCCGAAAGTTTAACTAGCAAAAACGGTGAAAATCCAAAATATCCACAACAAAAGTCATACTGCTTCAAATTTTTTCATCTCAGTGAATCCATTATGTCCTTGAACTATTTTTGTCATACTACCTGTTCAATTTAGATTATATTTCATTTAAAAAACTAAGACAAATGTAATAGACAAGAAAAAATAAAATTAAATCTCTTCGACAGTGACTTGCTCCCGCACAGGCCAGTTGAGATCTGCGAATGTTTTTTGTAAGTTGAAGGTTTCTACCTACAACATTTTTGCTATATTATTATGCTGCATAAATTGTAAAAAAAAACTGTAAATGAAATGGAAAAAAATGTGAAACGCACCACATTCTTCCTAGGCAAATCGGAATTCCAAATTCGAAAACTTTGAGGACAGAATCCCCTTGCTTCGATAAAAGTAATAAGATATTGAAGTGGCTCGGAATTACGAAACCTACAAAAAAACAGAAAATACAAATACCATAAAATTAAAAAGACAAAACTAAAATTTAAAAAAAAGTGCAATTACATACATTAAAACTGAAGTAACTATAACCCGAGGAACTATCAGTGAAATAATATGGGACAGCAATAGTGTGCCTATTAAAAATACAAAGAATCGCCTAGTAAGATGGAAGGAATTCTTTGAGGCCAAACTTAACCACGATGCGCCATCTGTTACGCCGGATACAGATTCGCTCATATATAGATAATATAGACTCGCTCTTCCAGATATACGTTTGCGATTACGAACCACCAATAGAAGAAAAAATAATCTCTATTATCCAGAAATTTAAAGCGAATAAAACTCCTGGAGAAGAATGTCTTCGGGCTGAACTCTTCAAAAGTTGTCCATCGTGCTTCATATCACACTTTCAACAAATGTATTTTATGGTGTGGAAGGATGAAATAATACCAGATGACTGCAGCAAAGTAATTCCACTCCCAGTTCCTAAGAAAGATGAAAGAAGAAAGAAAGGCCATAATATGACAATCATTGAGGTCCGAAAAATTCCCAATTTTCTCCTGCAAATTAGGCACCATATGACAGAGCAGAATGGGTCCTAATCAAACTGGATTCAGATCAGATATTCACCTTTAGAAGGGTGCTGGAATATCGCTTTAAATATCAACAACCCTCCGCCACTTACTTCATCACTTGTAAGTGGTATCTGAGTATCACCACAGAACGCGTCTTCGATGGTTAAGGAACGTTCTTCACCCACCACAAGAGCTGAATACGTATTTTGCTACTTGATGAACCATATGATAGCGTCAAAAGCGAGGAGGGCCAATCAAGATCTGGACTGATACAGCCAGGAAAGATTTTGAACGTATAGGGAGAACAGCGATATATGGACTTAGGAACTGCTTCTGTTATTATCAGCGATAAAATCAGAGCGAATAGCTTAGAGACGTCTTACCTTTGTAACCAGCGAAGCCAGTTCAACGGTGAGAGTTGTTAGAAGAAGATTAAAACTGAAGTTTTCGATTTGAAATTAAAAAATTGCAAAACTGGATTGAATTTTCACCTGCGATCTTCTGTTTGACCATTAGGATATCGAAATCTTATTGTTACACTTTCTTCTGAAGCATCCGGCTCAGATGGCAAAGATGCCGCTAGTTCATTAGCTCGGCGCACTTTGTCCTCTTCTGCTTGTATGCGTCGTTGTTCCTCTTCTCTCAAATTAATTTAATTCTTGACCGTAATCGGTAATATCTTTCTTCTAATCATAGTTGCATAAAGAAATGCAAGCAAAAATGACCTTTGAGACAGGTGTAATTTGAAACCGCTTCGAAAAAGTTTTAAATCAAATAAATATTGACTAAAATACAGTCCTAATTTATGCTAGGGCAAAATTTTTAGCACATTCTTACCTTTGCCTTTTTCGTTCTTGTTCAAGTTGCTCTTGACGAGCACGATCTTGAGCCAACGATCTTTCATATTCACGGGCCTGCTCTTGACGAATTTCTTCTCTAAACCATCATTCATAAAAAATCTTATGAAATATTCACAATTTAAAAGAAATGAAAATCCTATTTCTATCGAAAAAATATAATCGAAAAACTAAGCAGAAAAATAAAATTCTCAAAAAACTAAAAATAGAAAGAAATATTCATCGATCGTTTTTACGAATATTTATAAATTAGAATATCAAATATAAGAAAAAAACACCGTTCTAGGCGCTCCCTTTCTTCATCTCTTTCTGTTTGCTTTATTTGCTGATTTTCTTGCAATATTTCCATCAAACTATTAATAAATTCGTCATGACTATCAACTCCTTCAAATAATTTATAAAATTTATTCTAATCATAATATTTATTGAATAGCAAAATTTCAATTTATGGTCAATTATTTTATGATTTATAAGAACAAACAATAAAAATATTTATTATAAAGATAAATAAAGATTATTATTTCGAAAAACTAATTTCATAAAACCAACCCCATGCATACCCGATACTCTGTACCATTCCTTTAGCTTTAGCCAGAACCAATATAAGAGGAAAACGATTTGTTGGTACTCTACAATAATATGTTAACAATTTTGCAAAAATATACTGATTTTATACAACATCTATTAATAAGCTAACAAATCTCAACTGTTACCATCTTCTAGTAGAACATAACATTCCTGGCTTACTGATCTAGGTGGATTTCACCAAGATTTTTCTGCCAAAGTTATTGAAAGGTGAGGTTGAATGGCTCAGCCTACAGCAACCTATCCGATTCATTTTTCATGATTTTACAGAAAGAAAATAAAATCTATTATCACCTGAAGGTAAAAAAACTCAACCACTCTGCCCTCTTATTTATATTGTTATATTCTTTTTTCAGCCAACAACAGTAAAATATATAATAAACAAAAGACATTCAATGGTATAGCATTCACCTCCTAGGAAAGAGGCAAAATGTGGAAAACCGTACAATCTCAGAAAATTTACGGAAATCCTTAAATAATAATTAAGAATAAAACTTAAGAATTTGAAGCCAATAAATTAAATTAGACCTGGACCTGAATAATCTAACCAATGCGTCTCTCGCATCACGCATATTCGGCGAACTCATGAATTCTAAAAGCAGTTGCCTGTTTTGTCGATGAGTTATATCCCATGGCCATAAAACAAATTGAGCATTTAGTAATGCAGTAACAGAATCTGAGCAAAGAACCTAGAATAAAAAATTAAAAATAGAATAAAAACTTCGAAAATTTATACTTTAAAAAAACTGAAAATGAAAACTTTACAACAAATTATAGCCTCAACTTACATGTTTTGCAAAAATATTGCTCGCAATAGATCGATCCGTATGAATGTATAATGCCAAAGGTCGACGCTCAAATATATTACCATTAGTTGGTTCGAATGCTTCAGAAAGTGCATCAGCAAGATTTCCGATGAAAAACTGAGGATGTCTATCACCATACCTGCAACGATGAAACGTTCTGCGATAAAACATGAACAAATGGATAAATAACTCCATGATCTGATTAACTTCAGTGTAAGGATGGTTAATACCAAGAAGTGACCAAACTGGCAAATGATTACTTGCAAATATTCCTGACCATATTTCGATAAAAATAATGTGTTTCTTGAAAAAATACCTAGATTCAAAAACTGCTTGAAAATTGATAAGTGCATCTGTAACAGAAGAGAATTCAACAGGCACCAATGGAGGAGGGCGATTGGCTGTTTTTTTGAGATCCTAAATTAAATTATACAAATTATCGACATTCTCATTACATAAATCTCGCGTTAAACATCAAACTTAAAAGATATTCAACGATTACCTCAACATCAAACTGCATATCTGAATCAAATGTTTTATCCTCATCAGTATCAGAATTCACATCGGTGAATGTCATTATATGGCGCGGATATCTAACTCGATTCATATTTCGTGTTGTTCTGTGGAAGAGATTTTGCGAACTTGGCGAACCCTGCCACATATGTTCTCGTAAATCTGATGATGAGCTACTTGGACCAGCACCTTAAAGTTATGAATTTTTAATAACGTATTGGATAATAAATTCGAAGCAAAGAAATTCTACCTTCTCCATTACAACGATTACATCGACAAATATTCAATAAATATTTAAATTTTTACTAATATTTATTCCGATTATTTATATAACCAATTCGAGAAGTAATATGTCAAATTCTTTCTGATAAATACCATTAAAAGTTGATGATCGAGTGCTTCGATTTGACGATCTTCCAATATCTGTGCGGAAAGTTTCTACATCATCTTCATCAGCATCATCAATTATTATAGGAGATGAATCGTGATCATCCAAAAGCATACCAGATACTGGACTGAAAAAAAATTTAAGTAAAATAATAAGTGATAAGGAAATTTTTAAACTCATTTTTTGAAAAGTTGTTAATTACAAAACCTGATTCAGACAACCAGATACATCAAAATAAAAATAAAATGAACTACAGGAATTGCTTCGCAAAAATAGGTAATTTTAAAATCACCTTTCTTCGCGAGAGCTGCCGACAATCCTATTATTTTCGCTTTGTTCGGTATTATCAATAACAACATCCGGACTATGGCTACTGATGCTCGCTTCAACTGCTTTCGTCAAATCCCAATCCAGTGATGCCAAAGTCGCCAACGCAATGTGTTCATCTTGGATATCAGTTATCTCCTTCAATATATAACATTTCATGTTTGAAAACTCTATGAGATGATTTTCACAAAAAAATTCCATTAATGATTTCGCCTTTGAATTTTTTTTTTTGGGCTTAGATCGTAGACTATCTATCAGACCAGACATATCTGCCAAGGAATCCCAGAAATATGAATGAGTCGTCAACACCACACGAATTTTTCAAAAAGGTAGGTTTTCACGACTCTTGTCGTGAATAGAATGACATAACTGGCGTCCACGAAATGAGGCAACAACTCGCTGAGCTATTCTATCCCACATTACCGATGTTAATCGATTTCTCTACATTACATATAGATTGTTCGGCTAAAGAAAAACTAAAATTAAAAAACTTACTTGGAAATGTTTTAAAAGAGCTGCTTGATCCTCGGTTAAGCTATCCATTGTTATCTTCTCTATAAGTAAATTAATTCAAACTTTTATGAAGAAACTGAATCACAAATCACGTGAGACTCTGTTATTCGAAGAAAAAATTAAGAATTCTTCTCAAAAAATCAGCTGCTAATCCCTTCAAATATTGTAAATAATGAATTAAATACAATACAATAAACAGAGCGAATAAGGAAAAAACTAAGGTCAGCTGAATTAAAAGCTACTAGCAACAAATGATACCTCGTTCTTCTTAAGTCTTACAAGAACAGCGATGCACCCCTCTAGCCTACCCCTCCCCTCACAAATAATTTGGGCCAAATGTCGAGGATTGTTGCTCGTAATCGAAACGAACAAATTGATTGACCAATTTCATGCCGATGTTATTTTTCGTCCATGTTCCGCTCGGAAATTTAATATTCGTACTGATACTCTTTTCGCACAACTCTTTTCCTCCTTAACCAGTCTTAACCACAAACAAGTAATGAAAAGCTTCGAAAATTTATCTGAGTGAGATGAAAGTTTTCACCCATGTTTTGGTAACTCTGGACACTCCAATTTCTAGGGAATAAGAAAGGCAATGAGGAGAAAACAAGGATTGGCGAGGTTTTCGAGTTTGATTTCTTGAAATTCTGGTGGAATTAAAAAACTAAAAAACGCTGACAGAAACAAATAAGATTTATTTATTGAAAACCAGCCAAGCAGGGCGACAACGCCGCTTTCTTGCATTAATAACAACAGTAAAAATAACGAATAATAAAATTTAGTAATAAGAAAAATAGAAAAAATGACAAGTAGTTTAAAGAGGAAATAAAAAGAAAATTGCAGAATAATATAAGAACAATTGGCTGCGAGGAATTTCACTGTTAAGGCTCCTTTTCAATTAAAATTACGAAAGTCGACTTCTGAAATGAAAGCAATTCTAAACAACCAACATCAAGAGGGAAGACGATCAACAGAAACGGCAGATTAAATGATAAGATATAATAAGGAAATGACCTCCCACCTGGATGTCTCCATCACCGACGAAACTGTAAAGCGTTCGCTTACCTCAATTTCAAATATTAACGCCTGAAAGTATCGAGCAGTGCGAATCCGAATCTTAGTCGTCCAAAAGATGATTTAAATTACCGCTTCTATTTTTTATTCGCGTCGGTTTGATTTTGGCTTATTTTTTTTGAACTTTGACATTCGGGGTGGATTAGAGGAGATATAATCTGGGGCCCCTCTTCTAGTTGACCTTTGACCTCGAAATTTTTGGAGTGACGCTCGCAGCTCACCTATATTTCCGTCGCGAAGACCTCCTTGTCTGGTCCATATAGCCAACTGACGTAGCGTATTACAAGAAGTGAATTTTGTATATTGTTTCGCCTCCTTTTTGCCCAACGCACGCTGTGTACTTTTTTCAGATATTTTTTACAAATTATCGAAGAAGGTGAATTCAAAAAGAAAAGTTGCGCGATAAAATTGTGTTTTTATAATGATGGGAATATTTGGGCAAAGTAAAAAACCTGATACAAAAGAACAAGTGCGTGAACTGCAACGTAAAATGCGAGTAGAATTACGTCAACTCGATAGGCAGATTCACGCAATCGAGCGGGAAGAAATCAAGGTTCCTCTATTTTGCAAAATATTCCATAAATAAACTATTCTTTGACTTTTAATAAATAAGGGGAACTTAACTGATTTACATCGCATCTGGCAAAGACAAAACGACATAGCCTCGATCTTTATTCACTGAAAGCTATGAAATCTCTCGTTAGAACTGAAAAGCCACATAAATTATGAGATTTGACGAAATATAAAATTTGTAGGAAGATTAATCTCAATTTTCTCATTGATGAAATAGACAGTTAACTAGTTGTTCACTTGATTTATCCTTATCATTTCTGTATTATTGAATGTTTGTTAGCGATAAATCGTGGAGCGAAAAACTCATATATGGAGCGAAATCCAAAGAAGATTTCAAGACGAATGCAGGAAAGAGTATTAATTTAAAGGTCGTCGTTTCAAAGCGAAAATTTTCCTAATCTTTTAATTTCTGTGCATTAATTTACTCGTTGTATTCTTTATATTTATTATTTATTTATTATTAATATACTCGGCAAACACTTACAGCGCGATCTGCATGACTCCTGTCAAAGGGTAGGAAATGCGAACCAACGACTCTTGGCGTTGATCAAAGCGGCCATTGCTTCACAGCAATTCTACTCCCTTCTATAATGAGGACGTTGGGATATTATTCGGATATTAGAGAAATGTGGTCGGATGGCATTAAAAAAAAGAAATGTAGTGATGACTAATGGGGTGGATTTGCCATCAGGATATGTAGCGGGTATGCAGGCTTTACTTTGGTGTCCTATAATCACATGGTAATCACGACGAGGAGGCAAGGAAGTCTGCAACACCTAAATATTACCAAAGGACTAAATAAATGTTGAAGAGCCAGCGCAGTAGGAGAAACAAAATCCATGCAATAAATATATACGCTCTATCAGTCATCAGTTACGCGGCTGGCATTGTAAGATGAGCAAAGGAAAACATGCTTTTGTAAAGACCATAAAACTCCTTACAATGCACGGAAATTCCCACTCCAAATCCAAAACCCAATTGCTAGAAAAAAAGCGGATAAGGGCTCCATAGAACTTGGTGAATGTGAAAGCCACTATCATGAATTAAACCCGAAGCATTCAGAAATATATCAGCAAGATGGCACCAAAGGATCAATTGCTGAGAGAATATCTGAAACACGTTGATACTGGAGAACAATCAATCAGAGAAAATACCATGGCAAAACAAGGCCCTTCATAGACTTAATACAAATATATTTCATGTTTTAAATAAATTAAATTAAACGAACCATCAACGGAGAGTTGAGATTGCTGAAATCCTTGTGGAATCCAACCAGTGTTTGGAGAAAGCCGGTCATAAAGGCAATACTAAAGCATTGATTTTTTTTGAGAGTCCTCACCATTACTGGTTTAACTCGTTCCCCTGTTTTGTCGCATTGGCTAATATGCCAGGGATTCCCTTGGCGATAGAAATACAGGAGAGTCACCAGCATCACCTGGATTTTTATGTTTATTTCTGCGGGGAATCGAACATTGGCTTTGTCGCTCCCAATGGAACAACAACCCACTGAGCAATTTTATCCTCGAAGTATTGATTATATCAGCATAAAAACAAGCACTAAGCACCAGTTCCATCGAAACAAGGATCTACCAAATTAAATAAAACTCTAATAGAACTCTAGATGCAGATTGCCTCAGAAACAGTTGGCAGGGTAAAAGCAAGTAGGAACAACTTACACTATGCTATAAGGTATAACCAAGTAGCTGGCATTCTCTATAGGGACATCTGCTAGGTATATGGTTTAAATCCTCCAAAGACTAAATGGGAGACTCAGAAAATCGTGAAGTGTAATAAGGCAAAGATCCTGTGGGGCTAGGGCTTCTGCATTCAGAGTAAACAAATACTGGGCAATCAACCAAATATCGTGGTAATAGACAAGAATCAGGAACCAACATTGGTAATAGATATAGCAATATCAAGCGACAGGAGCGTCAGGAAGAAGGAATATAAGAAGCTGGAGAAATACCAAGAGCTGAAGGAGAAACTAGAGAAAATGTGGAAAATAAAGGCCAAAGTATTCCGGAGCATTGCGAATTGGAACTATGACCCTCAAAATAAAAAAGTGGCTTCAGCAGATTCCAGGAAGAATATCAGGGACCTCTAACCAGAAGAACGAATTATTAGAAATAGCTAAGATCCTGCGCAGAACCCTCAATCCCCTCCAGGTCTGTGATAGAGGACCCGAGAAATATGAGGACGATCGACACTTACAGATAGGAAAAAAATTTGGCATAAGAAAAAAATTTTAATACATTAAAGACTTATAGCATTGAATAGGTTATAGAGATACATTAGAGAAACAGAGGATAGAAAGGCAAATGCACTATTCTCCAGAAATCCGTCCAGAGTATATTCTTAGTTTATAAAAATATGGTAGCAACATAGCTACCAACAAAAGAAAAAACTTTGCTGGAAGAACATATAGAAGAGTCTTAACACCAATGCAAAATAGTTATGAGACCCCATTAAGCTACAGCAATTCCCAAAGCAAGAAAAAACCAGTTATTATTACAATAGAGCGACTCAAAAACATGAAAGATTGAACTGCACCTAGTATGATCTACATCTACTGGCTAAAAGAACTTCCAGAGTTTTCTGAATGTTCTGCAACGCAGTTGAACCATCTACCGTTATAGGCTGGCTACAGGAAAGGACAGTACTGATCATAAAAAATGCTTATAAAGGACCAATACTGTCCAATTACTGACCAATAACCTATTTCTCCATAGTGTAGATGCTGTCAGGCATAGCCATCATAGCCATCAAATTTCAAGACTGAGTTTCTGAGTGGAGTTCCAAATGGCATTAGGAACAATACCAGAAAATCCAAACACCAGCTGCTCATAGATAAATCTTTCAAGACTGAAAATCTCGACAGACCAATCTGTGCACAGCATGGATTAACTGTAGAATACTTATGACTGAATGCGGCATGAACTTATGAATGTTTGGCATAAAGTCGAGAGAGCCTCAAAGAACTCGATGGAACTGTGGAAAATGATCCTGAAGTCAGCTCAAAATAGTCTTTAGAAGTGGCTATCACCTTTGTGAAGATGACGCCATTTCGCTATTATAAAAATGGTTTCAAAATTCTAAGAATAACTTTAGAAATCTCTGTTCAGAAGAGCGCCTTGCTATGAATAGCTAAGAATTTTGCACAACTCTCAAACTCCCAGGCCTTTGAGAACCCAAGGTGAGAATGACCCATACAATCCACAAGGATTTTTTATGTATATTTTATTTATAGAACTATATAATAGTTTATTTATTTAATTTTATTCGAACGGAAGGCATTAAAACATCAACAACCACTCTCAGTCGTTTTGCTTTTCTTTATTTTTCTCCATTAGGCGACACCACTGCCCGACGAAGGAGAATGGTGCGTCGGTGTGTGTGTGAATTGGAACCTAGGTTTTAAAATGCATAAATTTAAAATTCATAAATTTTATACACTTTTTATACACTATTAAAAAAGGTTAGTAATAATATTCGTTGGGAAGTCAGTCTTGTCTTAAAAGTTATCCTGTTAAATAGTAAAAAGAAAGGATTTGCTGATTTATAAATTTTATAAAAATGATATTTTTATATGGCCCTTAATTTATAGGTGAAAAAACAAATAAAAGAAGCAGCGAAGAAAGGTGATCGTGATGTTTGCATTGTATTGGCAAAATCTATGCTTCAATCGAGAAAGGTTATTTTCAGCTAATTTTTTTGTTCAAATATTTTTTTGAAATAAAGTGAGAATATTAATTTTTTTCTCAGATTTGTCTTGATTTATTTTTCATATATTTTAATGAATAATCTTCATGTAGGCTGTATCAAAGATTCATGCAACTAAAGCGCAAATTAATTCGGTGATAATGGGTATTCAACAACAGTTATCGACTATGAGAATGGCTGGTACATTACAGCAATCTACAGAAATAATGAAAAGTATGCAGCAGTTAATTAAGGTAATTAACAAAGCTTTCATTTTATATAAGTTATTATGTAGTTCTAAAATAAAAGGAATTTGGGGTTTTATATAATATATATATACATACATATATATAATATGATTTTATATATGTTGGAGATCCATCTATATCTTCGTTACCAGTTAATTTTGAATTGCTTCATCTCTCTGATAAGTGGAATCAACGAGAAATAATAGAATGAAAAATAAAAGAATAAAAAAAAGTATAATGCAAACATTATTGTGCTATGATTATGATTATCAGAATCCATCTTTATAGGTGCCTGAGATAATGGCAACAATGCGCGAATTATCGAGAGAAATGATGAAAATCGGTATAATCGATGAAATGATTGAAGAAACAATGGAAAGTATGGAACCAGAAGAACTAGAAGAAGAAGCACAGGTGACGAAACTTTAAAATTAATTCTTAAGACACTTTAAATGATAATTAATCATTTCAATGAAAATTTAATTAAGTTTTAGAAAGTTTTAAAATTTTCATTCACTTTTTTTTATTCTTTTCAGTCCGAAGTTGACAAGATTCTTTTTGAAATTACTGCTGGTGAACTTGGCAAAGCACCATCTGCAGCAGTTGATTCGCTTATTGCTCCTGAGCAAGTTGCTGTTTCAGAAATTCAGGCTGTCGACTTTGAAGAAATGAAAATGCGATTAAATTCATTGAAAAATTAATCACTGTTGCAATTTTTGTTCAATTTGAGGCATGATTTTCATCTTGATTCTGGCAGAAGTTCATTCCAGATTTAATAATTTCCATTTTTTTTCCATTGTCAATGTCGTCCTGAAAGAATTTTTTAGATGCTAGATTTCCTCTTCTACTTCTTTTTACTCCTGTTAACTATATGATAAAAGGATATTTCAGTAATATAGTCAGTGAGGCAAGCGAAATCAGAAATATGTAACCTATGAATTACATTAACTAGTTTAAAATCATGCAAAAAAGGAAAATAATTTCCTAAATTCCTCGATATTTTTATCCTGGATATATTATTATTCTTTTTTCAAATTCGGTGGTATTATTTGTGATTTTTCAGAATTTTCCCCGTTTTTAGCCTTTTTTTTCTAGAATCAATGATCATATAGATCAATAATTGGTTCTGTTTTCGTTGTGAGTTTGCTCAGGCATATTTACTATGTTATTTTGCATTATTTAATGTTTCTGGCGATTTAATTATGCCTGTTGGTGAAGGCTTTCGTCTAGTCATTTTTTTTTTAGAATTGTCGCTTGTTCAAGAACCAAAAATTTCCATGGTTTATCTGTAGAATTCACCAATTCCGTGAAATTTAGGGTGAAATTATTTGTAATAACTGATTAAGAAATGCCTATTGTTAATAATGTAATAATAATTTTTTACAAATTTGGTAAATTTATTGTAAATAACGTGCAGTCGATTTTTTGTCGGGAAGTTTTATGTATTAAAAAAATTTCTCTGATAAATAATCTTTTAGGAGGACTTGGCTGTCTAACCATACCATATTTATATTTTATTTTTATTTTTTCATTAGAGTATTGCGATAGTATCTTTATAAATCTGAAATTGTTATTCTATTGCTGTTTCAATTTCTGCGTTTAACCAGGTTTCGTTATGTCGTAAGAAAATTGCGCTTTGTTTGTTTTATTCGATTTTGAAAGAATTAGGTTTTTGTAATATTCGGTAGAGTTTGATATATATGAGTTTGATATATATGTTTATAAGGAAAGTTGTTTATTATTTATAGTGATAAGCGTAGACTTATGGTGGTTTTATTTTGTGTTTTCGTTCGGACCAGACGTTAACTTTTAGTTTCAATTATTTAACTGTAGATAATAAATTGCAATAATGATAAACCATCAAGGCAAATGAAAAAGCTTTTTACATTTTTATGTTTGTGTTGTACTCTTTTATTTTGTTTTAGTTTGTAATCGGGAAGAGAGTCATAATCTTCGAGGGATTCTCTAGGATTTATCAAATTGTAGCTATCAAAAATTCCACGATAGAGAAAGATTAAATATTTCCAAATTAGGTGAAATTCTTCCTGGACCTATTTTTTAGGAAGTACCATATAACTGCTGTATAAAAAGTTTCACAGCAATTCTCCAATTATGCTTTTTATTCCACTGTCCAGATGGAATTTGAAGACATTAGAAGAATGAATGGGTTTGGGTTACATTCCACTTCATATCGGTTTTATGAAAGGTTCAAGAGAGAAAATCGGATCAATGGTGCTCGATTTCTGTTCAGATGATAATTTGGCCATCCATTCCCTTAGCCTTAATTATCAAATGGTAAAATTTTATTGTTTATATATTGACAAATTTTTTAGTAGAGCAATGTCGGATGCAAAATCGGACAAATTTTATGGCGTGGCACATGGAAGGAAACCTGGTGTTTATGAGAACTGGTCGGATGTTCAAGAACAAGTTGGTTATGCTTTGGATTTTGCGTTTTCGCTATGCAGTTTGTGAGTAGTGAAATTCTCCTTACGGTTTGTTTTGTAGAAGAATGCATTGCATTCGAATTTTATAAATTTTCACATTCTTGTAAAGTTATGGCAAGGAAATTGAAAATTGTCTTATGTGCTTCATTGAATTTTTTTCTTTCGATTCGCTTAAAATTTTTCGATTAATTTTTCGATTTCTTTTATGACTTGCAGATACAAGGATTTCCTCAACCTGTTTATAAAAAATTCCACAGCAAAAATGAAGCTGAGACGTATGTGAAAGAACGTCAACCTGAACAAACTTTAAGTTAGTTCTTCGATATGAGTTATACGTGAGTTTTTTACTTTTTTTGCCAAATTTGGTTTTTTTCGATGAATGAAATCTTTTTAAATTATTTTTTTGAATTTAAAATCTGCCTTAGTCGTGGTGTTTTTTTTCATATTTTAATGTTTTATTTCATAAACATTTAATTTGGTTAAAATTAGATGAAAAAAAAGATGAAAATTAAAATTTTCATTTGATTTTAGTCATGTTAAATATATTAAATCACGTTTAATATATTAGTTCATTAGGAGTACTTTCTATTTTTGCGACTCGTTATGTTATTCAAATTATAATTGATCATAGTGTCGACCGAATGCTATATCGTGTGGACATAGCTCTTTGATTAAGCCTTCAGAATCGTAGATAGGTGGAATATTGGAGAAAGAGGTAGGATCGTTCTTTTTTCGGAACATGTTGAGATTCATAGTTGGCGGGTTAGTGTTAGCTGAAATCAATTACCACTTCTGTTGTTATTGATTGATCCAAAGATTTGTTTTAATTTATTGTGATTCATTGTTTTTCATTTAATTTCAATATTTTAGTGGATGTTGACGAATCAGCAGATAAATTCTATGCAGTAGCGAGGGGAAAAGTTAACGGTATATTCACTAGCTATGAAGAAGTGAAAAAACACGTAATTTTATTAATTTATTGCCTTTATGTTAAGTGGAAAATGGAACTAAGATTTTATAAATATATAAAAGCATTTTTGAATGCGATTATTTCTAAATTTTTTCTAGTTTTTATGAAATATTTTTTATGATTTTAATAATAAAATAAACGAAACTAAAAAATAAAAGAACAAATTTATAATTATGATGGAAGAATGAGAGTGGGATAATATATGTGGTTAAGATTGCTAACTATCCTCAGCCGATGTATAAAAAATTCAACAACATTGCTGATGCAAAATCCTATTTTAAAAAATACACCAAAGGAGAAGATGACTCTGGTAATTTTTCTAAGTTCTTTTTTAACATCAGCCACTATTTTTGCTTTGGTTTATTTCACTGACAGCTAGATTGAAACCATTTCACCAGAAAATGGTTCAGCAATATACATTACTCTACAACTGTCACTAAATTTTCACTTTTCGTGAAAGATTTGCAATCATCTATGGAAGAAATCAACTAATATTGCTTAATAAGTTAGTTATCGCAAATTCAATTTGGTATTAAAACCATGTTTTACTTTTTGTTGTAATTTTATAATTTTCTTGTAATTTTATAATAGAACTTTATTAAAGAGTTAAAGAAAGAACTTTATTAAAGAATTCAATTTAAAAAAAATTCAATTCTTTAGTCATTCTTAGTGAAATCCAACAATTAACGAGATTGAAAGTTGAATGCAGTATACAGCTGTAATCATAAATTTTTTCAGTAGTTTCTAAAGAAGAAAAATTTCTAAAAAAATTTTTTAGAAGCGAAATCTGGTCAGAAAGCGACGAAGGCAAAGAATGAAGGGAAAAAAATAGATGATAAAGAAAAGGTTTTTCACAAGTTGTTATGTTTTGGTTATAATTTGTTTATATATTTGTTTTCTGCCGAATTTTAAATTTGTTTAAATTTGTTTTTCAAAATTCTAGTAGTTAATTTTTTTTAGGAGTGCAATTCCGTTTTTTATGCTGTAGCGAGAGGCCATAAAAAAGGTGTTTTTTCAACGTGGGCGGAATGTCAGGAACAAACAAAAGATTTCAAGGGCGCTAAATTTAAGAAATTCGATAATGAAGAAGATGCAAAAATGTTTGCAGAGGGAAAAACTCTTAAACAGATTGGTAATTTTTTCTATCTGAAAATAAAATTCAAATGAAATTCAAGTAATAAAAGATAATTCAAAAATTTTTTGAAGAGTAAAAAGGAATTTGAATAATTTTTCTCGTATTTTATTTCTGTTTTAGAAGATCGCAAAAGAAAACATGAAAAAGCTAATGGTGATGAAGCATGCGAAGCAGAAACAGCTAAACAGCAAAAATTAAAAGAGTGATCCCTATATTTTTCGATGTGATATCAATATGGTATAATTTATCCGTTTTACATTTTAAATAAAAGTTAAATAAAATAAAAATGTTAATTAAATAAAAATGTTTTAATAAAAATGTCCACCGGTACAAAATAGGAAAATATGAAAAAAACTAAAAATTCATCATTTTTGCTCGAAATTTCAAAGAACACGTCCGTAGTGCTTCTTTTCTCAGTTGTTCGATTATTTGTGGTTTAAATATTGGTGTAAGGCATTCAGTTGGCTTGTGGAGAAAAAATTTTTTAAATTGCCTTTACATTTGTTATATGTTATCAACATTGTTTTGTTGGTCGGAGTCGTTTTTAAATTTTTTCTTATTTGAATCATTATTTGGGGAATTCTTTTAATAAAATTCGACGAATATGATTTTTTTAATTTTTCGATTGCTTGTAAATGCACCATCCGCGTAATTTTTAGAAATATTTCGGAGAAAGTTGTAAAAATTTGTTTTTAAGATATTGAAGATATTTTAGACGGATTTTCTGTACTCATTCATATTGATTATACTGATTTATACTGAAAAAATCTGGCTGAAAAAAAATTTGTAACTTACAAAATGCATTTTAATTGAAAAATTTTTTTCACAAGTATTGATGGAGTTATAGCTCAAAGGAAATTGAAAAGCAAAAGGGAATAGAAATATATCTGACATTTACAGCAGACAGAAAGAATGAGAAAAACACAGAGGATTTTTCCAAATGAGAAAAAGCTAATATAATTACCGAATTACGGAAAAAAAATTTGATTTCGAAAAAAAACACGAAACTGGAAATTCAAGATTCGAAATCAAGGTGAGTAATTTGGCACTGTACCGATGTATGGCGATTAGTATATCTTAGGGGTACTTTTTCATCGCCTTATTCACCTAATGGCGAATGAGACAGTACAGAATGGGGCAACCATATCTGGACTTTTGCATGTCTTTTTCTTCTGGGTGCGTCAAGGAGTTAAGCAGGCGGGGAGGACTGAGGGTTGAAATTCATCTGATAAGGAACCGAGGGTGGTTATAGTTCGAATCTTGCCGATTGATTATATTTCGTTAGGCCGCGATAAAGAAGAAAAGTGAAAGCAAAGAGATACAGAATGGTTCAGAGGAATGATTGTTGGTTAGTTCGCCGATGTTGAAACTTTTCTACCATTCAATCAAAATTCGTAAATAACCAAAGTAGAAACGGTGCATAATAGTGGCGACTCATAAATTTCTGTCACGAACTGATTATCTGGCAAAATTCATCTAAAGAAAAAACGGAGTGGGCCTAACCAATGTGAGCACTCTTAGAAAAAAATCCCGGAAACAGGAATGCTTCCTCTGAAATAAATGGGCTTTTTTTTAGAACTTATTGTGATTTGTTTTTTCAAATAATCATAAATTTTTGATGAATTTATATGGAACATTTGGAAATGTATATATACTGATTTTTTAAAAAGATCAATCTTTTTTCTCTTTCTTGATCTTTGAATTAAATAGAGAGCGAAAAAACGCAATGAAATTCTTAACCTGTTTCTTGTTTTCAAATATCAATTTATAACTACGATGCTTAAAAACCTGAGCACTTTTTATAGGTTTCTTTTTCTTAGCCCCTTATAAAAGATATTCTTGAAAGACTGAAATTGTTTCGAAAATTATGATAAAAAACAATTATAAAAAAGAAAACAAAATTTTCAATCACATTGTATCACATTTTTTATATTTGAAATTTATCCGAGACAATCATTCAGAATAAAATTTATCGTGAATACAGTGAAGAACATCCTGAAAAATATGAAAAAATTGAAGGAAAATAATTAAATTATAGTTAAGTATATTGTAGACGAAAAGATTAAGAAATGTATTAAAAGATTTATAAAATATAATTCATCGCACTATTGCTTGCAAAAACAATATTCCATGAAAGATATGATACCTCGCCGTTTGGTCCAGCAATTCGTTTTTTATAGTTTTTTTGTGCCTATGCCCATTCTAGGTAAGTAAAATTCTTCATATTATATTTTTATATTAAATTATCCAAATAATTCTCACTGAATTATTTATTTTGTTTTATTGCACCCTTCTTATATTTTTATTTTTAAATCTTGTCTCTTCTTGTTTTTGCATCACTAATTCCTGAATTATACATATTATATTATCATAAATTTCAATTTTTTTGCTTATTTTTAGAAAGGATTCCCATTTTTTTTCAGAAATTCTGGACTCATCATGAAGATCTACTATGCAGGAATTTTCAGAAAGTTATTAGATATACAAGTATAAGTAAAAGTACGAGTAGATCACCACTCAGATTCATTTATATAATAGGTTTATTCTTATTATTAATAAAACCTGTCAGGGCTGAAGCTGAATTGCTGATTTCCAAAACGACGATCCATTCCTCTTAAAAGCCCAAAAGTATAAAAAAAACCGTAGCAGATTCATGAAATAGTGCAATATTTTTAAAAAAGTTTGACACATAAAAAAATATTTGCCCTATAAAAAAACCTGATAAAACTGTCCTCTATTCGAATTTTTTTTGTATTGCAATTTGTTGCAATTATCGCCATTACCATTGCGAAATTCACCATTGATTTTTGAATCAGTGTACCGCCCTGGAGCCAAAAATTCACTTTTCGTATCAAGCGAATGTGGAGAAGTTAAATTATCGAAAATTTTCAATAAAATTATATAAGGATTACCAAGGCTTAACTTGAAATTTAACATGAATGAATATACAATTCGAAACAATTTATAAAAATATGATAGATTTGACGATAATATGCCATTAGTATTGACGATCAACAATGCAGCGAGAATCGGACTCAGTATAATGGTATATGTAAGAAGCTGATAAAAAGCGGGAATGCTGAAACGGGCAATTTTCATGGGTTTGAACATGTTATGATTCGAGCCATGATCCGCATAAAATTGACAACTCGTAGAAAAGAGCATTACCCAAGATCCTTATATCCTTATAAAATATCTCAAACTAAAAATTCGGAAGCAGTGAGCGCATTTCAAACTGAATTATTGAAGCATCTCAATAATATAAATATCAATAACTTTTCTGGCACGGCAAATGAATACTGGTCCAAACTTGGGGAGTGTGTCCGAAAGTCAGCCATTTCCACGCTAGGGCATATTAGTAGGAAGTGTAATAGTTAGGCAACCGTCCAATTGTCTGAAAAAAAACTACCAAACCATGAATGTCAGGTGATCCTGACTACCGGGTGCTTCCAAGATTTTCAACGAAAGCAGCACAGCGGGACAGAAATCACTTGGAGTGACATGGCCTCAAGAATGGAGGTGGCGGCTTGAGACGATAATAGGAAACTATTCTGCCTTCTTCATAAAGCAACTATAACTCGGGGAACGATCAGTGAAATGGTAAGCGACAGCAATGGCGTGCCAGTCAAAAGTATTAAGAACCGCCTCATAAGATGGAAAGAATTCTTTGAGGCCAAACTTAACCATGAAGCGCTATCTGTTGCCCCTAATATAGCTGATACGTTTGTCGAAGCATATGCTTGCAATTGCCAGCCTCCAACAGAAGAAATAATTTCAATTATCCATAAGCTTAAGGCCAATAAAACTCCAGGAGAAGATGGTCTTCGGGCTGAACTTTTCAAATGCTGCCCATCATCCTTCACCTTCAACATACATACTCTTTAGTATGGAAAAAAGAAATATTACCAGATGATTGGAGCAAAACAATTCTGCTCCCAATTCTCAAGAAAGGTGATAGGACATACTGCGACAATTATCGAGGAATCAGCCTACTAGATGTCTCAGCAAAAATTTTTGCTTCTCTGCTACTCAACAGACTTATGGAAATACGTAACTGCAGGATTCTGCGCCTAATCAAACTGGTTTCAGACCAGGGCACGGTTGTGCTGACCAAATATTCACGTTGAGAAAGGTGTTAGAAGATCGCTTCAGATATTTGCAACCCACTGACACGTGTTTCATTGACTTTGCAGCTGCCTTGATAGGACAGCGCTTTGGAGGATGATGGAACGTGATGGTGTTCTAGAGAAAATCATTCAACTCATAAAGACGTTTTAATGAGCGCACCTTGGTCTGTGTATGTGGGGAGCTGACAGATTCCTTCGAAATAAGAACAGGTGTCCATCAAGGATGCGTCCTTTCCCCTCAATATTCAACTATGCGATAGACTGGATAATGGACATCGTTTGTCAAGAACTGCCCAAATTAGTCCAGAGCATCCTATTACGGATATTGAATACGCTGACGATGTAATCCTTTTTGTTGATAGTTGATGACGAAATACTAAATAACATGTCAGAAAAGCAGCAAGAATCGGACTTAGAGTCAATGTATATAAAAACGAAAGTCTTTTCGTCTTATGTACAAGAAGCTGGTAAAATGTCTCTTTTTGTAAATTCATTGCAGGTCGAGAAATGCCCGTTTTTAAATACTTTGGGTCCACTCTAATACCAAATGACCAAGAAAAAGATAATATTACAACCCGGATCACGGCAACTAGAAATGAGTTCTTCCTGTTGACGAAGCCTTTATGGAGCCGTCGTGAAATTACCATTAAATCGAAAGTCCGCATCTATATAACTATGATTCGTTCGATCTTGCTATATGGCTCTGAGACATGGCCAATGAGAGTGGAAGATATTAAATAGCTATTTGCCTTTGACCACTTTTGTTTAAGGTATATTTTATGAGTCCATCAAGCGGATGAATTATCACATGATCGCATCCACCTTCATTCAAATACCACCTGTATTAATAATGTTATAATAGAGCTTCGCCTTCGCTGGTTAGAACACGTTTTCCGTCGGCCACCATAGAAGTTGAAGCATATTTCGTTATTTGCTAAACCGTGTGATGGTTGGCGTCAAAAGCGAGGTGGGTCAATTAAGACTTGGAACTGATGGAGCCAGGAAAGATCCTGAATATACACGTGGACCAGCAATATATGGACTAGATGGAAAAAAGAATGACGTCAGGAATGAAGGAATGAATGAAAGGAAAGGAATTACTGTCGACGATGGTATAAGATGAGAAGCTTGGAAACAGTTTTACCCAGTGGAAACTAATTGTTCGAAATTAATTGGAGCCAGCATAACCAGTAATGGTGAGAGCTATTAAAAGAAAAATATGTCACCGATCATCTAGCATAACAAAGATCAAAAAGAATATCTAAATCTTTCCCAATTAAAGTTTTGGAACAAAACTTCGAAAAATCCTAATTCAGCCCAAATAAACTTTAATTAAAAGAAAATCTGTGAAATGTATTTTAATCAAGTAAAAAATTTTCTACTTCCAGATACCTGGCGTTGTTCCATGTTTCACCGAATATTTTTTCATT
Organism: Dracunculus medinensis; assembly: GCA_900625125.1. Taxonomy (NCBI): domain Eukaryota; kingdom Metazoa; phylum Nematoda; class Chromadorea; order Rhabditida; family Dracunculidae; genus Dracunculus; species Dracunculus medinensis. Next base: position 380,615 of record UYYG01001166.1, read on the forward strand.
CTATAATTGAAAGGAATATTAGCTTCTTGAGTTTCTTCAATTGTCATTTCCTCGATTATACTCATAGTTTTAAAAGATTTTGATAACTTCGAAACAGGAGAACCTTTACGTCGTTCCGAACAGATGTCGCCATTTCTATAAAAACATATTTAAATATAAATAAACATCAAATTTTCTTATACAATTTATATAAGGCGTTTAATGCATACCTTGTAATACGTTTGTTCATTAGAAGATTATCGTTAGGCAAAAATTTATCCTTTACTCTTAGGCGACGATTATTACAGAATTGCATAATACCTTCATTGACGTATTTTCTGAAATCCTCGCTTTGCTCAAGTTTTCTTTTGATCAATTTCCACTTTTCTTTAGCCATGAGATCATCCTAAATTCATCCATATAAGCTAGCATTCTTCCAAATTATAACTACTGAGTTTCACTATCATTCCAAAAGATAACCATGGAAAATTTTTTTTCAAATTTCAATTCAAAATTTTTTCGACTAATTTCGACATTTGACCAGTTCTGAGCTAACAGAAACATGCAAACTTAACAATAAAAGACAATAAAAGATAGAAAAAACAATAAAAGAAAATGTAGAATTTTTAAAAACTTTCGAAGAATAGCGACACATTAAATCATTCATTTAAATTTGCTCATATCTTTCAAAGAAAACGAAACAGAATCAAAAGAATTTACGTTTAAGGAGTTATAAAATGCTTAAAAATGCTTAAAAAATAATACCTGGGAAATTAAATTTTCTTTATCAGCAACATCATTTCGAAGTGAAACATTTCGTTTCCTTATAATAGAACCATTACAATCATGCTTATTTTCAAAACATTTTTTCCTATTTATATCAGCTGACGTCTGTAATGTCTGCAAAATGAAATTTTCAAATATTTTACAAAACTTTATGAGCTATAATGTATTGATAATATTACCTTTAATACTTCAGTTAAAGAAGCAATATCCATCTTCAAAGCATCCACAATAGCTTGCAATTCCACGACTTTTGTATCATTACTGAACTAAAAAAAAAGGAAAATAATACACAAAAAATTATATTACACATAGAATATAGAAGAGAATAAGTATATAAGTATATACAAATATACAAACATATAAATATACATCAAGCAGTGAAAAAATAAAGTAGAAAATGATCTTCAATCACTTCTGTGTTTTCTTCTGTCATTGTTGAAACTGATTTCCTTAGAACTCGCCTTGACAAGTCGCGTTTTTTAAGAGAATTACCCTAAAAAAATAAATAACCAATGAAAGAAACTCTATATATAGATCTAACTGTAAATTAAAAAATTAACCTCAATTGTTTGAGAAATGTTTACTGTTCTGCCAAACGCTATTGTTTTTTTCTTTTTTACTGGATTAATAAATTTTTGAGGATTCCTATCCACAGTTGTTTTAAAACAACCAACAATCGGTTCCTTGTAATTTTGCTTTGTTTTTTCGATTGCATCAGGTTTGCTCCTTTTACATTTAGCTGATGAAGGTTGTATGCTGAAGATGATGAAGCACACCTTCATATATTCTTGGTAATAAAATTTTGCAACAAAAAAAGGAAAATCGAATTTCATTAAAAGATATAACAATTTAATATTATAAAAAATATAAATACAAAATAAAATATATAATATAAATATATAAATATAAATATAATATAAAAAATCACGTTTTAAAGTTTAACTGTGCACCACTGTCCTCTCGTTTCGCACTGACGGCCTGAAAAAGAGATATGAGATATGTGTTCAAAAAATTAGAACCATCGAAACAAACTTGAACCTTTTCTGACATTTTCAAATAATTGTATGAGCGAAGCAAACAGTTTTAATAAAAATTTATCAGAAAGTATTCTAAAAAATTGACAAAATAATAAACAATTACTCGATTATATTCTATAGCGGGAATATAAGAAATATCCGATAAAACACAGTCCAAGAGACTGTTTGCTGCCATTTATTGACGAATTCAATGAAACTGAAAATTATAAAAGCAGAAATCCTATTTCTCGACCAATTTTCAATGAAATCGCGTTGACACCGTTATTTACTGTTATAAGTCAATGAAGGAAACTTCCGAGCAATGTGAATCAAAATGAAGGCGAAAAATTTGGATAAATTAATATTTTATTATTGAAAATCCAAGCGAGATCGCCAAACATTATTTTTTTCGTCCCAATTACATGCTCCAGTCAGCAGCTAAATTAATGATTAAAATTTTAGGGGCATAGCCCAGCCACATGATAAAAGTAAACAAATGGTTAACGCTCATCATTTCTAATAGGTTCATTCTACAGGCTCTTAATATGGTTGGGATTTTCGCCATGGCGATAAAAATACATATGGGTCACAAGTACTTGAATTTTTAATGAAAATTTTATAAGCTCAACTTCGACTCCGAATTCAGCAACCTATTAAGCCATTCTATACTAGTTTGTTTTTGTCGACACGCCAGTAAGACTAATCGAACCAGTAATGTACATTGGAAAAAAGAGAAAACTTCGTTGTTGCTCTGAACTCTATCTATCCAATCATGATTTCATTTTTTCAACAATCTCAGATTCGGTGAAAGCCAAATAAATATAATGAAAACAAGTAACCGACAAATGGTCAACAGTTAACGAACTAAAAATACTAATACTAAAAATAAAATGTATTTATATTTTTAGTATATATATTAGTATTTTGTATATATATATTGTAAAATGTATATATCTATGTATTTAAATAAAAAAAATTTCATTCCCACCCACCATCTCCTGGGATGATTATCCCTAACCGCTGCCAAAGGCCTGGGAGACTGATAGTTCTGCACGGTGCCTCAGCTGCTCGTAATAGTGCGCTCTTCTGGATAGAGATCTCTGGTGTTGTTCCTGGAATCTGCTGAAAACATTTTTCTAGTTTAGCACTTACAGTCCCAAGTGCTCCAGTTATCACTGGAATTCTTTTGGCTTTCACTTTCGGCTTTCCATCTATCTTCCTTTGTCAGTTATAAATATAAATGAATTAATATATTTATACATTTATATTAAAATTATATATTTATTTAATTATATATTCATTTTATCCCCACATATATTTCTCTCGCCAAGTGACTCTATATCCTATGCCGAGAAGGAGCCGAAGCCAGTTGCCTAATAATGTTCTTCCTTGTTTCAGCGCAGCGAATCTAAGAAATGGTGACTATTGTTTTAAAAAAATTCATATCGTTTCAAAAATTCAACTTAGCTTAATTATTAATAAACTGTTAGATTGAAATAATAATCAAACAGTAATAAAATTCACTATGATTAAAAACAGTTAAGCTAAGTTTAAATCCCTAAATTCAAGACTCTCTAAGTTTTTTCCAGGTTCAAATTGAGGTTCATAATATGGCAGAGAATTGGTAATTCGTTGATAAATAAGATTTATATTGAGGTCCTCGTTAAGTTCCAATTTCTTTCAGGTCCAAATTGAGCTCCTCAAGTTCAAGTTCGAGCTTTTAAAGGATAAACAAATGGGACAAAATGGGAAAAAATGTGACCACGATACCATAAATATGAATTATGAGACAACGAAAAAAATTTTTACTAAAATTTATTAAAATTACCGATTTGAATCTCGAATGAGGAGAGATTCGTTTTGAGAACCGAATTCATATAAAGAAGCTAAATATCCCCCAGCTGAGATACGAAATGAATTTGTTGAAGAATATCGAACGACTGGAGAATATTGCTTAGGCTTTCTTAAATTAATCGAAAAATGCTTGGAAAAAGTGGAATTAAACGAGAAACAGTCACGTAGACGAGATGCTGGTAAAATGCCTTTTTTTCAATAAATGACCAGCACAGTGATAAAGTTTGATAAAGTTTACGCTTTTCATATCTTCGTTCCATTGTCATACCTAATGGCGAAGTGAACGACTAGACTGCACCGCGTCACATAGCTGCGCCTAGTAAGAATAGCACGAAATTTCGCATTTATCTATCTGCTATCCGCGAATGGACTCAAAAATGTCGGGAAAGCCAAGTACTAACTCTGAGGTGTATTGTTCGTAGCCGAATAGAATTTCATATGACTGTATTCCTCTTCTTTTCGATACTGTCGTTGTCGTCATTGCTGGCGGCTCACCTGTATTTCTATCGCCAATGGACCCTCTGGTATACTCGTCTAGTGCGATAAGCCAGAACAGCGATTTTTACCAGTAATGGTGAGTAAGAAAAATAGTCCATAGCCTGAACATAGCCAAGGCTAATTACGCTTCATCGAATTGATCATTGCCCTGCTCATATTCCACTGAATTAACTATTAGCTAATTATTTTTAGTATTTGCAAACATCTTAAAATAGCACAACTAGCAATGGGTTTTTCTTTCGAAGTAATAATTTATAAATGGAGAGGCCTTAGAAGGAAATAACGGGAGAGGGAGCTATCTATTCAATTTACTTTTCTAAAGTAAATTGGTATCTTGGTGGGTATGTATGAGATGTATATGTATAAGTTATGAGTACATTTGGTTCCGTGCGCGTTTGCAATGTTTGCGGTGCATTGGTTATTATCAGAAAGCCCTGTGCAGTCAGAGGTTTCCAAGGATGAAGAAAACAAATAATGACAGAAAAAATCCATGCTTTCCGACAAAAAATGCTAATACATTATCTGCGCACTAGACTAAGAAGTGTTCGCAAGACATAGAACTGAATGATAGCATTCCAATCTCCCAGATTTCTAAAGGAGGTCCTGATCTATCATACAGACTTCAAAATACTGATAAAACATATAGCACTTCCTCTTAAACAAGTCGTAGGCTATTGCTAGCATTCAGTTGATGAAACCTCAAAAATAATAACTGAATAAAACATAATCATTTCGAATCGTCCGAAACACCGCAATAATATAATCAACAATAATTTCTTTAGCAAATAAGAGGTGAATTTCCGATGGAAGCAACTTAGTTATACTTGCTAAATGCCTTTAATAATAAGTTTTATTATAAAATAATAAGTTTCATAATAAGTTTTACTAAAACTAATTTTAGTATTGCAAGCGCTTTTTTGTTAGAATACCTGGAAATAACTGCCACTTTTCATTAATTTTATAATTTTTTAGGAAATAAATGACTATGAAATATACTTTTTCGGAATTTACAATCTAAAAGATACTTTTATAATTTATGATATTATAATTTATAATACAATATAATATTTATAATTTATAATACTTTATAATATAATTTATAATATTAAATGCATTTTTATATACGTCGTTGTACATATTGCCATCTGCATATGTAAATATTTTTTTAAAGAGTCCTCACCATTACTGGTTAAACTCGCTCCACTGGCTCATCACATTGAGCGATATGCCAGGGAGTCCCTTATATCCCTTGGCGACAGAAATATAAGTGCAGGCTTACTCCTGCAGGGAATCGAACCTCGGCATTGTCACTCTCAACTGAACAACAACCCACTGAGCCATTCTATCCCCTAGAAACGAATTTATACTTTAGCAAAGATAATAATTTGTTGCAAATAAATTATGAAAATATTATGGAATATAGGAATATAAATATAGAATGATGTATTCTGGTGTATTGCCCAATTGCGACAAGCCAGTGGAACACTGAGTTTAACCAGTAATGGTGAGGATCTCTCAAAAAAAATTTGATATTTATACAACACTCTTTTAAAATTAATTTTATTTTTATTTCCATCGGGATTTTCGATAACAGTTTTTTGCCATTGATTGCTATTAAAAGTATAGAAAAGTTCTGGTTTTTAAGCAAAATGTATATTTTCTTTATTAAAAGCTAATAAAAGGCTCAAAAAGTCGTCCACATCCATACGACGTGCACGTTTACTGGCAAATCCGGAATTTGTTAATATTGATTCCAGTTTATCCTTCATATTAAATTCTTTCTCGATTGCCTTAAAACATTCCTTGAAAAGAAAATAAAATTTAAAAAAAGGGAAAGCATTTAATTCAAGAAAATATCAAATATATCAAAATGGTAGAAATTTGCGATACATAATCTCTTAGTGTTTTCACTGACCTCATTTTTAGCACTGCATACTATTCGATAATTCTTTTCCAGTAAATCACAAACCCGTTTATTCTTAAATAATGATAAAAGCATTTTGTTTTTACGATGGAAAACTATTCGTAACATACCATCCCATTCCTGAAAACAGCTGAAAAATGGAAAAAATAACTATTTCGGTATATTTTGGCAAATATTACATAAAAAAATAAGAAAACCTGATAATTTATTGGTGGTGGTGGATTTCGCGGAGTAATCCTCACTACCGCCGAATCAACCTTTGGTGGAGGCCGAAATTCTGTTTTTTTAACTTTCATTAAATGTTCTACCTGTAATGTTTAAAAAAAATTTATAAAGATTACAAAAAAATTGATTAAATAGGGAAATATGGGGTTTTATCCAAAAAAAGAGAATATAACAATTCTAAAGGCAGAAAGATTTCATAAAAACCTTAGCTAGAAGCTGAACATTTACGCTTAAGCGACAATAATGTTTATCACAAGTTTTAGCTGTTAATCGATCAGCAAATTCTTTTTGAAACATCAGTACCGCATATCTAAAATGTAAACTTAAACTTTAAACTTTTAAATTTTAGATAAAAAACATATGGTAGATATGACGAGATGAAAGAAACGATAGGGAGGAATGATGGATTAATATGCTGTTTAGACTGAATTTAAGGTTCGACCAAATTTCCTAGAACAAATTTTTTCAATAAAAGTAGAGTTCGGACGGTTCTAACCACATTTCTATAAGTAAATGACTCTTTAGCGAACTGTTCTATTTGACAGCCAATGAAATCAAACAAATCGAAAATCAGTAAATGCCAGAAAAAAAAGGAAAAAATGAGGATCAAGGTTTGCAAACTGCATATTAATAATGAAAAGCAATACCTTGGCAATGGTCGCTGAAGAAGCAATCTGAACATAAATGGTGACGAAATCTGGAATGGCAAATTAGCAACACAAACATCAAAAACTGGCCAATCTATTTTTATTACATCACCGACACGATATTCAAGCCTGTCCTGATATGGCCTATAATGAATAATAACAGACTGGCTTATTCTCTAATAATTTTATAGACAATAGGCAGGAATCCACGGATAGATTAAAAAATCTGATTTCAAATAATTTCCAAATAATTCAAAAACTGGGACTTCTAATAAAGATTTATCAAAAATGTGCCATTTAACTGATTTCGAGAATATTTCAAGATAAAACTGCTTGTATATTATGATGAAGGAATAAAAAAAAGTGAAACCATACGTTCCGATTATTCGCTTCCTTAGTTCGGCAACCATACGACTGTCGATTTCATTAGCAATTACTTTTTTCGCATTTTCTAATAATTTCATAGTAAGATTTCCTGTACCCGAACCCACTTCGAACACCACATCAGTAGGTTTTATAGCCGACTGAAGATTGAAAAATATGGAATCCACAAAATCAAAATAATATCTAGATTATCTATAATACAATTCCACAGGCTAAAACTATTCTGATCATTAGTGTTTATCTGATATTTCATCAAGAAAAAGACCAACGAACCAGTTGAACAATTATTGGTCTTACTTAAATAAATGTTTAAATAATCTGTAAATTAACAATTTTTTAACAACTTTTGAATGGGATCAAAACTGAAACTACTATATTATCTTAACAAAAAAATTGATGGAACTTTTTCGACAATTGCATTAATAATTCCAGGATTTTTCAAAATATGTTGTCCTCGATCGGTATTGAATGGTAATGCTGAAAGTCGATGAAAAAAAAATCAATATTCATCAAGAATTTCATTTAAAATTTGAACTTTTTATTCCAAATTCCATTTAAAAACAATACTTCAAACTGAACCTAAATAAAAAGGCATTTTAAGCCAAATTTTGCAAATAAAATGAACTGAAACGAAAATAAATAAACCCATGAAATAAACACAAAAAAAACAAAAGACTAACAGAAAGAATAATAAAATATTGAAAAAAGCTTGCACCTTGAATATTAATCACACCAGCTGATTTTTTCTTCGATTTAATTTGTTTACTTATTTTACCCATTAAAAAAAATCTGAAATTTATGGAAATAGGCCTTTTAATCAAAAATTCAACGGAACAATATGGAAACTGACCAAACAGGGAGAACCGATCGAGAAATCGCCTTAAAAAATTTTTTTACAAAATGCTGTATAATGCACTAGAAGACCCATGCTATAACGCATTGCAGCATCGGCGAGAACTTACCGCTTTTACGTTACTATACTCAAAAACCTCCGCAAGGGAAACGTGCTATATGTTCCTACCGAGCTTTTATTTATGGTACCTGGTTTGAATATAAGAAAAAATGGTAAACAGTACTGTTAGGAAGCTGCATTGCAGCATAAGCGTTTAAGGAGCCGAAATTTTTTAAAGCAGAGCCAAATCGAACGAAATTAAATTGCACAAATCATCTGATAAAAATTACTCAGAATCAGAAAAATGAAAATGGTAAATAGAAAATAAATAGAAGGAATTTTTTTTAAAGTTATATAAAATAATCGACGATAGAAACTTCATCAAAACTAGATAGTTTTTGTCAAAAATCGCCAAAAATAAAACAAACAACTTATCAATCCCACGGCCACCACGCTTATCACACCTTATCACCCGACATGAAAAATTCCACGATTTTATTTTTACTTGAATAGATTAAAATCGAAAAAACCTGTCACAATGCCAATTTTCAAATTTATGCGGCAATTTGAATCGAAATTTTTTCGAAAATTCTTTTTTCGTACTACAATAAATCATTGATCATTGATTGATGAACCAGTTCGAACGGAAGTTGATCGACGAACATATATAAAAAAACAGAAGTAAATAGACGGTTAACAGTGTAATCACAGCGAAAATAAAATGGGGTCAAAAGGTCAGGGAATTCATTCTCAAACTCGTTTTCTGAGTGATCTTTCTTAATATTCATCTAATGTATCGAAAATATGGAAACCAATTTGTCGAAATCTTATAAATTTTTCATTCATAGGTTTAAAACTTTAGAACGTCCAAAACCTTACGCTTGCAGTGACAATTGAAACGAGCACTCGGCTTTCTACCGCACGACCTTTACATTGACTGGCCTTATTTAAAAAATATTAATAGAAATATTTAAATATTTGATTGGTTACTTAGATCAAGTCAAATTATTATTATTATTACTATTATTATTATTACTATTATTATTATTATTATTATTATTATTATTATTATTATTATTATTATTATTATTATTATTACAATTATTGCTACCATATTCATTCGTTTTATTAGTTCTCTTTTTTTCGTAAGTGTTGTGACCTTAATTTAAATCGCGTAAAATTATGTCATTGCTGGATTTTTGGCTTTTTTTTCATTTATAACTTTTAAAAATTGATAAAATATATAATGAAAAAGATTTTTCTAATTCTTTATTTCCAAATAAAGTTTGGCCATTTTAGAATAAAAGAAAAGAATTTTGATAAGTTCTCCCAAATTTTTTCATCTTTTTATGCTAATATTTATTTATTTCATTTATTTTTCCTCCATTTATTATTATTTATTTAAGATTTATCTTTTTCTAATATTTGTTTCGACTTTCGCAAGTCACTTTTTTTGAGAGCGCACCATTTACTGGTTTGGGTTGGCCTAGTCTGGCTTGGCTTATCGAATCAGATAAACTTTATTAGGGAGCCATTTGACGGTACAGGTGAGCCGCCGTTAGCACAACTTGGGCTCTTATAAGAAAAACTGATTTCTATATTTGTTTATATTTATTCGTTCCTTTCACCAGTAAAATGATTTGTTTCTTACCAGCAGAAAAAGTTTTAAAAAAACATTCCAGTCAGCTTCAGATGGCTTTAATGGTCTTTCTATTCGGTAAATATCTGAATAGTAAATGGTTTTTCAAATAATTTTCAAATAATAATCAGTTCTCATTTGAGAGCGAAAGTGCTGAGGTTCTATTCTCTGCAGGATTAAATTTACCTTAAAAAAATCAGAGACTCACCAGAGTAGAGGAATTTTATTGTTAATCTTAAATTTTGGCAAAACTTGTCTGGTCCGGTAAACCAAACCTAACCAGAAATTGTCATAATATGTGAAAATATAGTCTAAAAGAAAAGCTTAATTTTTTATATTTAAATATTTTATACATTTAATATAAAAACGTAAGTCGGACTGGAATTCAGAATACTTTTCAAAAATATTTCCAAAGTTAAAAACTCTAAATCAGAAAAATTTTAATTTCAGTTGATACTCTTCCTTAATGATTTTATTAGAGTTTCTCAGTTAGATATTTTAGATATTTATAAAAATATAAATAAATAGATATTTTATAAATATATTATAAATATCTAACTGATAAAATTATCATAAATCGAAATTGATCTCATGCAGTATTGAAGAACAAATTGGTGAATGTAAGAGCAGAGGAATTTTATTGCTCGCTCGAACGATTTCAATCGAATTTTAATTAATCGAGACAGATTTTTCGTGGATATTAATGGATTTTTTTGGTGTGAAATTTTAATATTTCAATACAATAAATACTCTATTTTTAATTTTCACAAATCTTTTCAGCAATTGAATAAAAAAGAATTTTAAACTTTCACATCTAATTGCACCTTCAACTCATTAATTTATAAGCTTATTGAGCAAAGTTTAGCCGACAAATGTTTCAAAATGTCACTGAATGACCTGTTCCTGTTTATTTATTGCTTTATGCATCTCAAATTTCATGCATACTAAAATAATAAATAAGCTCGTACAATTTCCGAAAATAGGTTAAAAAACTTTTAAAAATAAAAATCCAAAATTATATACTTTAAAAAACGCTTCATTATTCTACTACGAATTGTTTAATTAATTTATGATGATTTAGTACAAAAAAACCAGTTATTTTTTTTATAAAAATTTTTTTCGAAATGAAATCAACATGGAAATTGTTTTGAAATTTGAAATTTTTAAATTGGTTTTCAGTTTTTTAATCAACATCAAATTAATTAAAGGAACTCAAGAAAAATTCATTTTAGAGTGAGCAGATTTTATTTGCTTGCAAATACTGATCGTTGGTATTTTTACAACAAAATGCTTTTTTCCAGCCAGAATTGTTTAAATGGCTCAATCGATCATTGTATTCACTTCGGAAAATTTAATTTCTATTCTTAGTAGGAATAATTCCCAAACAGATATTCCAAAAATCCAAATGATCCTGGCGGCTAACTTTACTTCTATCATTAAATTTCCTGGCAAAATTTATATACAATCCGATAAGAAAAACGAGGAAAAAGAAGAATTTTTTTGAGGATTTCTTTGATAAGAAGAATTTCTTATCAATCGAGGATTTCTCGTTTTTCCTCGTAGATATTTTTTATTTTTATGGAAATTTACAACTGTAAATTTTCTCTATCTCATTTAATACAAAAAAAACATCGTATGATTTAATAAATTTTAATAAATTTCAATTTGATTATCTTTTTTTTACCGTTCGATTTCCCGTTTTTTTATTTTGATTAATTTTATTTTCAGTGATAATAGAGATATCACTTAAGAAAAGAATTTGGCCAAATTATTTTAGAAGAAAATAATTTTCTTTCTAAATGTTACTAGTTAAACGATTAATTTTAACGATATTATTATAGGAAATAATTTTCAAAATCATTTTAATGGCTTTTAAGCAACCAAATTGGATGTTTAGTAAATTGGAATCTTCGAGTAAGGAATAGCAAAAATGCTTCAGTTCATAAGACAGACAAATCTGCTATTAAAAGTGAAATCCAGCTTGATCGTAGGGAATTGTGGGTATTTCTAACCCTAAATAAAAGTTTCCTTTGAAAAAAAGGACATTTTAACCAGGCGAGAAATGGTTATCGTTATCAGTGGTACTTAGACATCTCAAATAATTGCACTGCAGTTGAATTAAATAGTAATTTTTTTCGATCGATTAATTTGTTAAATCATTGGTTCTCTCTCTTTTTTTCGACAGCTGGCATTATTTCTGGCTTGGCTAAGCTCGGTTGGTTATTAAGACGAGATCTCACCGTCAGAAGCTTCGGAATATAGAGATATAGTTAAGCCTCAAGAATCAGGCTCGTGCGTAAACCAAAGACAAATTTCATCACAGAGACACTTGGCTATAGAAATGCATATATGGATGAAACATAGGTCGCCAGAATCATCCGGATTTCTAAAGAAGAACAACTTATCCCTATCACGAATTGTACCTCAAAACCGAAATACCAACATCCCACTATGCCATTCTATTCACTGGAGTGAAAAAGATTTAAAACGAGTTGACCGAATTTATCAAAATTCAGAAATTGACCAATATATACTAGTTTTCATGATAAAAAAAAAAGCTATTACCGAACGAATATTGCCGAAGATTATATCAATAACTTTTCTTATTTACTGACCATTCGCAAATATTCGTTGTTCAGTGGTACTTTGTTGATGATGGTGTTTTATTTATTTTTTCTGTATTCAGGTAATTGGTTGCTTTTTTCAAAATAAACTAAACTTTGTTAACTTGTGGCAGTTCTTTCATCGAATTTTATCTGATATGTAATGAAACTTGTTTTATACCGCGGTCAATATTCAATTGTGATCTTTCAAAGAAATTTTTGAAGAAATTATCAAATCAGATTGATAAAACTAAAAAATCGATTTATCCATTATTACAAATTTTTTGATATTTTTTCTATCTTAATATTATTTCGGTATTATTCGGTATTATAATATTTTAGCGGTATTATTTCCGGTGTTTTTCCTTGTATCGAATATGCTGATGCTCTTTGCTGATGGCTGGAATATGAAATAGGAGAGAAATAATAAAATTACTGATATGCATTCAACATTTCTGGCTAACTCCGCTATATTAGCTGTTAGGGTGAGAAAATTTGGCTGGAGACTCACTCATTATAGCAGTACTAGCAGCACTTTAGGGCTGCATCCACATCACTGTCCGATTGTTTTTTAAGCAATGCATCGCTCGGCCATGTTTCTCCTTGGAAAGAGACCAGTGAGAAATAAAAGGAAATAAAGCTGGGTTTTTCTCATAATTTTTCTGTCGAGCTTTCCTTGCCTTATCAATATTAATATGAATATTCCTCAAAAATATTTCCATATTTCAATTGAAATACGTGATTTTCATCTTTAATCTCAATTAAACCGCTACAATATCGATGCGTTCGTAATATTCTAATAAAAACTGACTTTAAATTCTATTTCAAGTTAACACCTTTCCTCAACGCCAATAAATGTGTCTAAAAACTGCTGGAAAATGAAAATTTATATTAAATAAAATTTCACCTTAAGAGGAATTAATTTTTAAAAAATGAATAAAGAGTTTGCACTTTTTTATTTCTTTTGTACTCGAAAAAAACAATAAAATTTATACTTATTGGACTTCCGTAAGAAAGCTAAGAAGGCAAATAAAGGTAAATGAAAATGCAAAATTCACTATTCAATTTCCTTCGATTTCTTTTCGGATCAATAAGCAATAAATTTTGTATTTTGTTACACGCAGTTTTCTATGCATATTTTCTAATCCAGTTTTTATAGGAAAAAACATAATTAATCGCTCGAAGATATTGCGAAAATGCATTTTGAAAAATCATAACTATCACATTTAATAATCTAAGAAATAATTTTGCAATCTGGTTTCTATTTTCTACAACCTTCGTATTCCATTTCCTTAGGCTTTTTATATTTTTGATAAATATATTTGCAGAAAAGCTTATGCAACTCAAATGTCGTCTGATACATCAGCGTGTTATTATCAGTTATAATAGTTTTAATCCATTTGTTTAAATATGATTACTTTGTTTTCACTTAATTCCATGGCCTTCAAAAAATGCTAACAGCGAAAAGATTGAAGAGTAAGCGTTATTCCAAAAAACCGTTAATATAGTATATCCGAGATGTGTTAGTTTCTAATATGACATTGTCTATTTCCAGAATTTAACTGGTCTCATGAATAAATTTTTTTGATTTTCGCTTATTCGTCCGTTTTTTTTTTTATTTGAGCCCAATTTATATATTTGTAATTCCGCTTTTAATAAGTTTCAAATTATATTGAATAAAAATTTTAATTATTTAATTTTGTACATGCGTGGATGACTGAATTATCAGACTATCACCGCCAGAATCTAAGTTTAGGCCTTTCAATCGATAGGTATAGACCTTCAGTTTAGGATGGTAGATAGTACAGACTTATACTTCTATTTTCATGCGACTCCTATAAAATTTTATACAAATATCAAATAGCCAGTGAAGAAATGAACGTTAATGATTAAAAAGTTTTATAATTTCCTAATTTCCCTTTTATCATTTGTTTTTCAGAAAAATTATTAGATAAAATACAAGAAATATTGTTGGTATCAAAAAATTAGTGACAAAAATTCGCAAAAATAAACCGAGGAGGCAATTATTATGCATAAATAATTTTTTCGCGATTTTTTTTTGAAAATATTTATAGTTAATAGCAGGGGGAAAATACCGGGAATAACTCATCCTTCTAGAAGTGTAGCTGCTAGCCGAAACCGGAACTTCGGCGTTTCATAGTATGCGTATTTTAAAGTTTTTTAGGTCTAATTTTGTAAACACTTGAATTAGTAAAGCTAAATACTTTTACGTTAATTCACAATCCATTTATAAATTATTTTGTTCTTCGATCCTTGATTTTATTCAGATAATCATAAATTTGAAGAATATTGCTAAATTTTCAAAGTGATTGTTATTGCGAGTAAAGTTATTGCGCATTAACCACTTACTTACTATTGCTACTCATTTGTTTGTTTATTTATTTTTTATCAACACTTTTATCATCAAAGTTCTTAACAGTGGTGAACATTGAAATTCGCATTCGAAATCAGAAATTTTTTTTTGGCAGTATAATTCGATTTTCTGATAATCGTCATATATCACCAAATTCATCAAATTATCATGTTTTTATTATATTTGGCGTAAAAAGTGCAATTTAATGTTCTACGAATTTTTGAACATTCCCAAAAAATTACCGGTTCCGTCGAATATAATCAGCATTATCAGCATTATTGATGGATCGTTATTTTGTCAATCGCTAATGTTTTGCCAATTGGTCAATTGCTTAATTTTATCTAATTTTGTCCTTCAAAAATTTCGATATAAGATATTGATCTGTGAATATTCTGAAGAGTTTTAAACGATCATTATTAATTTTTGACAACCACCGTTTTATTTTTAACGCTAATTCGATTTATTTATAGTGAATGAAACAAAAAATATGCAAATAAATAATATTATTATTGAAATTATTATTACTATGATTACTGTTCATTAATTGCTTATTATTAACTACATTAATACTACTTATTTACTACTTATTTGCCATTTATTTGTTGTTAGTGCTTATTATTATTAACTGCTTATTGCTTATTTATTATTGTTACTATTACTATTACTGCTATATTATTATCAATAATTGCCTCGTCTTTTGTGTCATTTTATCGCTGCTATAATCATTACTATTATTTTATTATTATCGATATTATTATGACAAAATTTTTAGCGATATGATTTTGTCTTCTTCAATTTGAGAGTTTCAACTTTCGCCTCTAATAATTTTTACTTTACAATAAAAACTGATATGTGCGTTCTGTCTTCGTTTAAACTCCTATTTTATCATTCGATGTTCTTTACAAAAAAATAGGAATATCACGATTTTTAATTCTAATTTTTTACTCCTAATTGCTCCTAATTACTAATATTTATTCTTCTTTTTTCCCACTATTGTTTGAATATTCGAAAAATCCTAACCCATTATAACTTTAAAAAAAAAGCATAACTTTGAATATAACTAAAAGAGGCTATCTTTCGACGCCCAAGGCAGTGTTTCTATTCGAATTAGCAAACGATTACAGTCTTCGTTGTTTTCTATGCACAAACGCCTAAATAATCGACCGTTGCAACATTATTTATGATTTTGTTAACCGCTGAAATTATAAATTATATTTAGTATATTTAGTTAATTATATTTAGCTAAACTAGCTTTGTTATCCTACAAATTTTCTAATCTTTCTTTTTCCATTATAAAAATTTTAAGAATCTATTATGTATTAGTAAAAATATGCACAGAAATATTTTTGTTTAGTCGCTAAGAAAGAAAGTCTTTCGAGAATTAATTAATCTTTAAGTTTTCCACATTAATTGTGAGAGAATATTTTTCTGTTATTTATTACAGTTCAGAAAACAACCGCGTAGGGCGGCAAGCGTCATATGCTTAATTACAATTTATCTCTTTTATCATGGACCATAGCAATTCTATTATCCTGGATCATGACAATTTCTTTTTAAAATATAGCAAATTTTGCTTGTGGTTTTCTCTTTTAAAATTCTACGAATGAATATTGCTATATAGAAATTTGCTATTTGGAATTTGTTGAAATTTTTTTACTCAAATTACTTAAACAACAAAAATGAATCTAATTTCTTTCCATTAATTTTAAAAAATGTCATTTTTATTTTAAAATTAACCAAATTTACAATTATTCATCAAAAGAATTCTTTTAAAATATTATGAATTTCAGAAATTTTTTAAACGTTTATCAAAACTAGAATTAAAGAATTTTTTTTAAAATTCCTATTCGATCGATTACTGACTAAAAGTCGCTAAGAAGAAGACCTATCGAACTATTATGCTACGAAATAGATGAAATTACCACAACATCAACTTGGAGCGATTATTTTATTAAACTTTTATAGCGTTTTCAGAATACAAAATTTTAGATCTCGTAATTATCTGAAAGTGGCTCAGTAGTGGGTCGCAATTCTCATTTTGGAGCATCGATGTTCACAATTTACTTTAATTTAGAAAAAATTTGAATTATGCTGGCGACTCATTTTTGTCGCCTCGATTCCTCGAATAAAATTTATCTGTAAGAATAAACCAGTGGAGACAATTTAAACAGAAATAGTGCCGCATAGAAGCTTATTTCAAAATTATCCTATTTTGAGCTTTTGCCATAGTCAATTGGCGGCAGAATTACAGGTGAGCCGTGTTCACCACCCTGAACAAGCAGACTTCTTTTGGAGATAGAACCGCAGTAGCGCTCCGAAATGATAGTAACCCACTGAGCCATCCTTATTCTCATTGTTTTTAAGCAATAATGAAAGAAAACTTAAGAATATCTCATGTGATCTTCAAGGTTAAACAAGATTCTTCCAGCAAAGAAATAGGTCCATCTGTGGCAATTGCTTTCCATTCTTTTTTTTCCTTCTCCTTTATTCGGTTTTTCATCTCTGCATTCTGATGTAAAAACTTTAATTATGTCCTCTGTCCTCTCTCTCCTCTCCATTGATAAAGGTAAAGTTTTGTACTTTATCAATAATTAACTTATCAATAATTTGTTACTTTATCAATAATTTGCTGACTTGTAGCCTTATGAATTCTTTCAATTCATTTTGTTGCTTTAGCCTATTTCTTATCCTATCAAATAAGCCCAGAAACATTTTCATTCTCTTCATTTTCTCAATTCATTTAAAATTTGTGCAGAAATTTATGGAGAAAAGAAATTTTAGTTAAAATCATTGTAATAATATTATCCTAAATGATAGGCTTCTCTCAACATGAGGACTATAGTACTATGCCTAGGCTAGATTCTCTTCTTCTTAACCAAATCTGATCCTTTCTAGCACTTTTTTTAAAAATTTTTTGATATTACTTTGTTATTAAAATAAAAAACAATATTTTTTTGAAACGATTTCTTTTCCTTTTAAAAAAATAAACAATTAAATAAATATCATTGCTTAACACTTTCTTTAAATCGTTTTATCTTTAAGTGTTTGTTGGTTTTTCTTTGAATATTTCAATCAAAAACTTGAAATTTCATTCGAAAAAACTGAAACGAATTTTTTTTTAAAGTTTCTCCTTTAAATTATCGCAAAATTTTATTTTTTTCCAATTTTCTTAAAGAATGAAGAAAAAAAAATGAAAAGAAAATGAAAATGGTCATCGTTTTCTTTTTCCTTTATCAATTTTAATTATTCTAAGTGTAATTTATTTAAGTGTAATTTTTATTATTTTTGCTGAAAAAAAGACAAAATAAGCAAAAATGAGGAAAATGAAAAGAGTTATGAAGATGTCAAGAGTCCATTTATCTCGACCTCATTTTACGAACATCGAAAGTTTATTTTGGCTCCATTTTACGGACGGCACCGACTCGTTTGTCTCACCCCATTTTACGGACATCGAGTGTAATTTTTTCATCTTCATTAAATGCTACAATCTTCGTAATAAACAAAAATATTTTAATGATTGGACAATAAAAAAATTTTTTTTTATAACACTTTTAAAATCTTTTATTAAGATTCATTTCATTGTTAAAACTAAAATTAGAATTTTTTTTAAAATAATTACACCTAAAATTAATTAATTCTGCGGTAATTTTTAAAATTATTTCTATATTGTTTTTTGCAATTTTTTCGCTACTCTTTAAATAAATGCATCGCCATCGTCGATGAATAATTCCATAATTACTATCCGTCAATTACGGGAAACAAATTTATTTTGGAGAAATGCAGATTGTTCGAATGCAGATTTTACTCCTCTAAGATCCTTCTATTTGTCTTTGTATGAACGACAAAAGATGATATTATCTTCTTTTTTAATCGATTCTAAAATACTTCTTAATTCCATAAGCCTCCTTCCTATATAGGAAATATATGTTTATACCTATATATATATATATATATTCTCTCAATAGTTCTGTATTTCATCAACAGTATCTTTGTTTTAAATTGATAAGTGATTCCAGTTCCAGCATGAATAAATTTGTATTTAAGAAATTGAGGTAGTTAGCCCAGTTGTGTGGAAATTTGCCTGGTCCTAGTGAAAAATTGTTGCAAAAAAAGAGTTAGCAATATCGGTCATCTTTATTAATATATATTTTTGCAATAGCTATATAGATATATATGTCTAAGATTTTGAAGATAGATTATATTTATGCCCCAATTTCTTGCAAACATATTTTAATGTTTAATGGTTATTATCATCTGGAATCATGGTATATAAAGCCGCCATGCAATAGTTTTTTTTAAGATTATGGCGATGAAATTATTTGCCGATCAATCTGATGGTCACTGAAAACCTGTTGCTGGTTCTAAGAAAACATCAATATTTGCCGAATGTGATCACAATCGAATTAAAGGGTCTAAAGCCTAAATAAAAAATAGATTTAAAAATTTTTGAAAGTTTAGCTTGCAAAATTATGATCATAAGCGCATACTGGTTGAGCAGCATTTGAGTTAACTGAGCTGATATTGCAGTAAAGTCGCAATGCGAAGTCGCAGTTAAAATCCGGTTAATGGTGTGAATTTACTGTCACCAAATGATTTTCTGATAGAGGGATCTCTGACGAAAGGATGTTAAATACCAATAGTTAATAGAACTATATCCACTGGCAAGTCATCGAAACTGCTAGTAGAGATATTTAAATGAGAATCGTAAGCACTGGCAAGAAACTGAAAAAGGAAATGGGGATATGTACTATTTTAGCATTATTGCTTTTAATTTTTAATTTCATTTGGCTAGTTTATTGATATTGATTCTTTTTCTTTTATTTTTCTATCATATGATTAGTCCGTTTCATTCCTCTTTTAGTTCTGCAAAACCGCTTTATGGAATAATCAAATGCTTAGCGCTCATTGTTTCTGGCTAGGCTACTTCGCTGACGGTCAATGTAGTAAAAATTCTTGTCAGAGAATCATTTGGCGATAGAAATACAAGTGGGTCATCAGAATTACTCAAACTTTTAATGGTGGATTCACTCTTATCGGTAACAGAAGTAAAATATGGACTCATTATGTGGTCATTTGATTTAGGGATAAAATATTTCAATGGTTTACTGCTCTCATTTTTGAGGATCGATGATAGGATTCGACTTGCAGCAGGTGTAAACCTGTAACCTGTCTTTAAAATTCAGAGTATTGGTGACCTATTACCCTTGGTTCTCTTTCTAAAAACTAGTAGTCAGCGAAACGAGTTTAACCAGAAATGCCGAATGATTACCACTCACTAAGTTTAGCAATAAGAAAGCGCTAGTGGAACAGTCATGAGAGAGAGCCTCTCGCTTTCTTAAATAGCAGTCAATTTTCCTAATATTCAATGAATCAATCGCGGAAAAGTGTGCCCTTAGAATAAAAGAAGAACCATGAAGAGGAATGATGGAAAAAAATTCTAAAAAAAATTTCCCAAAGTCTTTAACGGAATAAAGATTTAGATCTTAAAAATTAAATTAAGAGTTAATTTGAAATGAATTTTTTTTGAAGATTTTTGAAAAAAATGAGCGAATATTCAAGGGGAGTTTCCAAATAGGTTTCATCGAACTTTGTTTTATTTCTTAGTATTTCCTATTTCTCACGAAGCTTATTTTTCTCTTATTTTCCGAATCCACGCATCATTTTTAGTTTGGTTCGGTTGTTTTCGTCGACCACTAGGATGAGAGTCATTTGGAAGTACCACTGTATGCGTCATTCGACTTTGATTATTAATTCGAATTTGCGTCTATTGAAACATAAATATTGGGCCTAAGATGGCTTTGGCCTTAGTTAAAACAACTCAATCAACCAAATTTGATTTTTTTTCTACGATTTGTTTGTGGTTTATAAAGCAGTGATTTATTTTCTCCTTCAATTTCTAAAATTGTCCTTTTCGCAATATGCGAAAGCAAAGAAACTAAAATGTTTCATGAAATTTTTTTAAAAAATACAATAGTTCTTAAAAAAACGGGATTTTTCTCCATTCCTTCTCAATGTATTTTATTTTTAGTTCACCTCACTTTAGAAAAAAAACCCTTCTAGAATTATAAAATTAATTTATCTTAGCGGATTATAACATTTCCTAATATCATTCACGTTTATATCCATCAAATCGGAATAGCTCATTGGGTTGTTGTTTACATTACGGATAGAGCGGGGGCTCTATTCTTTTCAAAAATCCGAGTAATGGCGATGGTTCACCAATATTTTCAAGATTTGTCAGACAAATTCAGATAAGAGCGCTCTTAGAAAAAAATCTTTCAATAATATATAAATAAAATATAGGAAAATAAATAAAATAAATAAATAAAATGAAAAATTAATGCAAATTTCATTATATTTCATTCGAGAAGAATGGCAAATTTTTCTAAAATATTTTGAAAAACTTTTTTTTTTTCATATACACCCATGCAATTTAAATCAATTTAAAAAACCTATAATAATTTGGTGACATTTAAAATTTAATTTATTGCCTTTTTTTACTAAGAACTTTACTACCTACCGTTAAAGCTTTCGCTACCATTGAGTTTCGATTAAATTAAAATCTACTGGCTATTGATTATTACTAAACTTATGCTAGAGAGTTAATTGGAGATAGAAGTGCATGTGTGCCTCCAGCACACTCCGATATATTCTTAATGAAGTGGTAAAGCACAAGAAGTGAGCCATGGTGAACCAGTGAACCAATGATCGTACAACTAGTAATCCACTTGGCCTCTCAATATAGTTTCATTTATAGAAAAATAATTAAATTCACGACTAAATATGCAAAAAAGTCGGTTGATAAACGTTAAAAAAAATCTTTTTATACTATTTTCTGAAAAAAAAGATTTTATAGTCCATGAAAATAATACAATGGCAATCATTATTTTTTTTAAGCCGATTAATTTTTTTATTTCTATAAAATTGAAATTTATTTAGAATTTGCAGAAAATAGAAGGAAAGAAGTTTAAAAAATTCAATAAAAATTCATTTGAAATGTTTCGATTCATTCACATTGAGCAAATTGTCGTCTGAAGTATTAAATCGTTTCCACGGTCATTTACCTCAAAGTATATCAGTTTTGCCCTTTACTTACCATTTTATAACGAACACGTTTCGTAATATAATATATAAAAATATCCAAAATATAAAAATTGTGATGTACAGAATCACCTTAGGAACAATATCGCCGTTTTTCTATCCAAAAAATTGGGCCAAAAAAAATTTTTCGTCGCCGATTTCTTTCGGCATTTAATTAATTGGTCTTTTCACTTCTTTCTAGATCTACACAGCTTTTTAATCAGGCCGAAATTAAGACTGAATAGCATTAAGACTGAAAGGTTCGCTTCGGTCCCCAAATGATTAGGTGCTAACCTAATTGCGAGTCGTTTAACTTTTTTTGTAAATATTGCTTTTCCGGCTCGTGTCAATTTGTTTTTTGCGGTATTATGAAAATTTTTCTTAATAAAATTTTAATTCATACGTTACACGTTTTAATAAAAGATTGCAATGAAAATTTCTCTTACATTGCTTCATCTTTATATCGTATTTTTGATAATTATTTTAAACATTTTATAAATGAATTTGTGAAGCAAATTTTCGGAAAAAGAAAGGTAAACTACGAAAACTATAATAATAAAATTATTAAAGATTTGCAGAAAGTTAAGAGATCAGAAGAATCCGCGATGCGATTTCTTGAAACGATGTTCGACCGATATGGTCGTCTGCTTGCTAGGCATCCTTTTCCTTTTATTGTAAGTCTTTAAAAAACTCGCTTATAATTCCTTTTCTAATTCGGATAGTTTATTGGGAACAATTCAACGATAGAGAAGTTTTAGTGGTCCTTACGCTAATTTTATTTGAGCTCAGAAATGCTTTCGTTTTTAAACAATAACAATTATCAAAAAGTCATTAAACGATTTCAGCTCTTAAAATTCCGCTATTATTTCAATTTCAGATATTGCCGCTGCTTATCACCTTAATTTCTTCAATAGGTTTGCTGAATTTCCACAGTAAAGACGATATTTGGGATTTATATTCGCCTTTAAATGGTCTCAGCCGAATGGAAGAGAAAGCTTTAGAAATGTTCGAATACGCAAGCAGTGCGCATCATTACCGGGTAGCTACTTTTCATTGTTTTTATGATTCTCATTTTAGTCAGGAAATCCACAAAAACAAATAAAAATTTATTTATGCATCGCCATTTTGCTTGTTTAATTTTTGTAATGATTTATTAATGCATTCTTGAATACTCTTAGATGTGAAATACATAAAAACAAAAACTTTAATTTTAATAAACTTGTTTTGCATTTAAAAAATTTCTTATCAGTGTTCTAATCATTTATCATTTGCATTAATTTGTATTTGTTATTGTTTTATTTAGCTTATAATTCTAAGCAAGCAAAATAAATGAAAATTATATTGAGGCTTCCGAAAGTTGAAAAATTCATTTTTTCTTTATTTAAATAAGTGCAACAATTTAAAATTTTTTCGTTTGAAAATTTAAAAATAATTTATAATAACTTCAAAATTTTCGAAACTCTTTTGACAGTTAAATCTATAATTCCATGAAAAAAACAAGCGATAATAATGGTTAGTCGTATTCAAAATCACTAAGTCACTATATATTAAGGCCTTTATTTCCTAATGTATTTCATTACAATAAATAGTAACGCTTGATTGCTGGATTTCATCTAATAAAATAGATGGTCTCATATTAAAATGAGGATTTGAGGACAGCGATAGGGTACATAAGAATTTAGCAGTTTAATTTATAGATACAAATTCTCGTTAATCGAAAAGACGGTGGAAATTTGATGAATATGATGGATTTAAACGAGATCTCTAATATGCATTCTTATGTTGTTAATAATATTTCTATAGCTGATGGCAATAATTCGCTCACATACGATGATATTTGTGGCATATATTGTAATGATAGTAATGCAATTGTTTTAAGTTTCATTCAGGTATAAATTTTTTGATTATTTTGAACATTCATAAGTGCCATTCATAAGTGCAAAATTCCAAAATCCGTTTATCCGATAAGTCAGTTGAGTAAGCCTGATTACTTTTAGAAAAAAATGCGTAAAATTTTCAATAGAATAAACTTGAAGCGTGAAAATTTAATTTTCTAATAGAAAAGTATATTTTTGGAATATATATATATATATATATATATACTAAATGAACCTTCCAGGCAATAATAAGTACCGAAGGCAAATCATCTTCATTAATTTTAAAATTCCCTGTTGCAAGAGCATTCGAACGACATATATTTCTCGGGTAAATCTTCAATTAATACACATTCGTTTCGCTTCTTTCGTCATTTACTTGCATATTATCTCCATATTATTTGAAAACAACCATGCAGAACGACAAACGCCATGTGATTGCATTGATAACAACCAATAATATATCAAATAAAAATAAATGAATTAATGAATATCGATATAAAATATCAAAGAAATATGACCAAAAGTAGTAATTTAACAAGCAATGTAGTAATAATGCAAATAAAGGGGAATTAAGGGATACTAAATTATGAAACATTTCGATATCGTATAACTTATATTTAACCTTTCATAAATTCACGAGCATAAATTCAGATCTGATTTGGATATGTCAATTTAGAAATAATTTGCAGTTTTTTAGATATTCGATTGGTCAGTTGATGAAATCTTCATCAAAGAAAATCAGCGGTTTTCGACTGTTCATCCTACATTTTATGGTGGGTAAATTTAATTTTATATTGTTTGGTAGACCAGAGATTACAGGTAATTTGTGATAATCGACCATATATGCCAACATTATGCGTTATTGATAGTGAAAGCTTTTATCTAATTTTTGACGAAATAATATATTTCAAAAAAATCCAGGTTAATCTCCGATTAGCGAATGGTCGGGCAATTGCCATTGAATTTGAACGGCAGCTCACAGACGTTTTCTATACAGCAAATTATATATCAAAAGTAATAATATATCTTCCTTTTACTTTATTTAAAGAAAATGCGAAAATAGCTCGGTATAGTCGTAGAGACTTTACCGTAAAATTACACACCAAATGATTTATTTTTAAATGATATACGATAGAATGGCTCAATGGACTATTATGGGTTTATCATTTCGGAGCATTGGAGCATGCTGTAGCTCTACTTCTAGTACGACCAAGCCTGGTTATCAACTCCGGGTAGTGCTGGCGATACTTTTATCGTCAAAGGGGAAAATCCCTCTGGTACAACAAAAAAAATAGTGAAAGCTATTAAAAAAAATATGTGATGGTCCACATTCTTTTGTCATAAATGATAATGTAGAAATCACAATCGTGCAGAATGTAATTCATAATTTA
This sequence comes from Dracunculus medinensis, assembly GCA_900625125.1. NCBI lineage: Eukaryota > Metazoa > Nematoda > Chromadorea > Rhabditida > Dracunculidae > Dracunculus > Dracunculus medinensis. Next base: position 405,784 of record UYYG01001166.1, read on the forward strand.
ATGAAGTTAACTGGAAAAATGTCAGCGAAAAATTTTGAGAAATTCTCACAATTTCTGCTTTATAATTTCGTCTGCACGATTTAAATTATTTAACATCAATAAGCCAAACAAAACTTTTTGGCAAAAATTAATTAGTTCTTTTCGAATTTCCAAATATTTCAGAAGCTCAAATTTTCCTTGTTAAGTCGAAATTTTGAATTAAAAGAACAGCGACAAATCACACTCGTTGCTTTGCCATATTTAGCAATAACTGCCACAATTCTTACGTTATTTATGGTGATGAGTTTAACCGATTTTCCACTATCTAAAAGTCAGCATGTTGAGGTATTTCTCACTTTGTGATTCTTAAATTCTTAAATTCTATAATCCCATCATTGTGATGTAATTTTTTTGCAGAAACTTGTGGCTATTTTGAAAATATTAATAATAAAGATTAAGGTTGGAATGACTTAGCTGCTATTATTTCGAAGCACGGATGCTGAGATTTGGGCAGCAAATTCGCCTTCAAAATATACTGGCGATTCAATTATATTTCTGTCGTTATGCCTCTCCCTAGCAAAATTTGACTTGACAAACCAGCGGAGTGAACCTAACCAGGAATAGTGAGCTCTTAAAAAAGGAAAGAAAATTAGATAAAAATAGATAAAAGTGAAATAATTAAAATTTAGGCCATCATTGGAATGTTATCACCGGCTATGGCAATTATTACATCAGTAGGAATGCTTTGGGCAATTGGGATACCATTTTCCAATATTCTCACTGTTGTACCTTTCTTGGTGATAACTATTGGAGTGGACGATGCTTTTCTTATTCTTGCTGGTTGGCGGCATTCTAAGTTTGTTTTTCTTGTGAATGATAATCACTGGGTTTTTTTTTTGTAGGACTTAATATTCTCATTCATCTGAATATCTGTTTATAGCCAAAGGACTAAAACTAAACCTATTAATCAAAAAATTTAAACCTCTTGTAATTTTCGAATCGCATACAGTGAAGTTCACTTCCATGTTTTAGAAATTCAGTAAAAGAATAACTGCTAAAAATAAAAGTATTTAAAGCGAAAACAGTCGAATATACCAAATAAAAAATGCTAAATGTCTTCCAAAGACGTTCACCGGGATGATTATATATAATAAGCTTAAATTTAAAGATATATAACGCCATAATATTTTTGTAGACCAGGAGAAAGTTTGGAAATTAAATCAGGTGAAATGCTGGCAAAATCTGGATCCAGTGTCACAGTTACCTCAATAACAGACGTTTTATGCTTCGCAGTCGGACTATTTTCCAACTTGCCTGTTGTTCGTCTGTTTTGCCTCTACACATCGCTTGCTTTAGCAGTTGATTATATTTACCAGGTTAAATTGCTTCTTTCGTTCCACTTTCTTTCATTTCACTTTTTGATTCTATTTCTAAACCATTCTACTGATAAGTTTATTAGTTCAATTGTTCTTTTTCATCGGTAACCGAATCAGTGTAGAAATAGCATTCTTAGATCTTGAAAGCCTGTTTAATGCTAAATAAAAAACTGGGAATTGAGAATGCAATGGGAAAATAACTAAAATTTGAAGGGGTTACCACTCATTAGTTTTGATTCTTCTTCTGGTAGTTCTCACCATTACTGGTTTAGACTGGTTCCGTTGGCTTCCATCCTGATATCGCTTATACCACTTATATCTAACTATATCAGTCAAGATTGGTTATTGGTTTTGACGGTATCCATCACAGGATTTAGCAACTAAAGAAATATGCACCAAGCCATGTGATGAAAAAAGAAGACAATGACCTAATCAGCGAAGGCCTTCTATGATAGTAGTATTAATGCACGAAGATGGGTTATGTGAGCTTTATGTGAGCATTATGTGAGCTTTTATGTACTTGGCCAACTCGTAAAATGTATCGCTAGATATGAGTGGTCGAAGGCAAATAACTTCCTAATATCCACCACTCTCATTGGTCGCAGCCATATAGGAAGATCATTTCCCGTTATATTAGCTTTACTAGTTGTTACTAAAGTGGAATAATTCTGTCAAGAATAATTTTGGGAATAGAAATGCATTATCGCTGGATTTCTCATGACAGGTTTCTCCTGTCAGGACAAGGTGCATGGTCCAATTTGTGACTCTCATGGTGTAATTTGAACAAGAAACCATTCGGCTGTTTCATTTCCTTAAAACTATTTCAACTAAAATTCAAAAAAATTTATTTCAAAAAATTCAGAGATTTTCTGCAAAATTATAAATTCTTCATAATGTACAATCAGAAAAAAACAAATTCGGAAAATTAATTCAGATGACATTTTTCTCGGCGCTTGTCAATGTTTGCATTAGATATAAAATGAATGCTGACCGTCATCGGGCATATAAAGCTGTAAAACTGGTTAGTTTCTCTCTACGTTCATATTAATTCATGTTAAAACTCCATTTGCACCTTTTTTCCGAAAAGTAGTCCTTAATAACAATACTAATTCTACTTAGAAAGAATTTTATCAATTTGAGGCGGGATTAAGGAAAAATTCAAAAAATCACCAAATATTCTGCAAAGGCAATAATGATAATGCATATGATTTTCATTTAAAGGGTAAATTCATAGAAGGGTACATGGACCGGAATTATATTTAAGAATGGTATGAATGAATGAATTTTAATATTTCTGCGATTATGAATTCAGCCATCAAAACGGAATTGCTGTAGACTCAGTAATAAGTTCATGGAATTGGTCGAGCGAATGTGGAAATTTGATACAGATATATCGAAAGAAGCAATGAAAAAGCTATCAGTTATATCGGTGTCGTTAAGGAAATTATCGATAAATTCGCCATCTCGAATAAGGCTCAGCACTGTACTTCATAATTTCATCAGTTTTCTTCATTGCGCTTCAACGAAAACCATCGTACTCTCCGTTTTCTTCGTCCATCTCATCGTATGTTTATCTATAAATCTCCATTTTATAGATACAGCTTGCAGTAATTACAGTAATTAAGTAATTAAAAAAGTTGCTTGGCACAGGCAAATAAATATAAAAGAGGTACTAGAAACAGAAATTTTAATGAAATTATAGTACTAATTACTTTTTAAAAAATAGTCAACATCCACAGAATATAAAAAACATACATCAGAAAACTATTACTATCAGAAAACTATTACTGTTATCAACTGTTACCGAAAAGAATTGAATTCTGCAAGGACGAAAACATTTTATGATAAATTTCGCAAAGCTTTAATCTGTCTCTGTCATCTGTCATCATTTTACTATTTTCTTATTGTTATTATTCATTATCATTTTCATTTTTTACGGATTTCTAATAGCTCTCATCATTACTGATTAGATTGGCTTCCCTAGCTACAAGGGTAAGACGTCTCCAAGCTATGCGACGACAATAATAGACAGGTAGCTCGGCGTATGCAGAAGATGTATCTCAGATGTGATCGATCAAAGACAGATAGCTTCTTAATATCCTCCACTCTCATTGGCCATGTCCGGCAACAATATAGCAAGCTCGAATAAATAGCTGCTATACAGACGCTGACTTTTGTCTTTATTATAACTGTCGTTATCCGAGTTGTGATCCTTGAGTTTCATCCTTTACTTGGCCATTTGAGACCAGAGTGGATCCAAGATATTTAAAGTCAAGTACCGGCAAAAATTGATAAAAATAGGTATTTTATCAGCTTCTATATAAGAAACACTTTATTTACATTAACCCTGAGTCCAATTCTCGCTGTAATCGCCGACACGTTATTTAGCATTATTTACATTTCATCATAACTATTTAACAAAAATGACTACATCATCAGCGTATTCAAGATCGGTGATACGGTGCTCTGGACTTGGATACCTCCTGAGTGCCGACAAGCGGTGACCATTACTCAGTCTATCGCATAGTTGAATACTGTAGGGGAAAAGACGCAGCCCTGACGGACACCAGTTCTTATTTCGAAGGAGTCTGTCAATTCCCCATATACACAGATCTGCGCCGTATGAAACTGATAACGCTGATAAACCTCTTTATGAGGAAATGATCTTCTCTAAAAAGCCATCACATTTCATCACTCTGCAAGGCAATGCTCTGTTAATTAAATCAAAGGTAGCTGCAAAATCGATGGAGCAAGTGGCGGTGGATTGCTGATATTTTAAGTAATATTCCAGCATCCCTTTTAAAATGAATATCTGGTCAGCACAACCTAATCTGGATCCAATCTGGTTAAGGTGCATCCTGCTGTTTCATATTGCCATGAGCCTCATTAACAGGAGGAAATTTCCAGAGATGTTTAGGGGAATGATTCCTTGGTAATTATCGGAGTATGTCCTGTCACCTTAGAACTGAAAGCAGAATTGCTTTGCTCCAGCCTTCTGGTAATATTTTCTTTTGCCAAATATCAGAGAGCCATATATTTGTTGAAGATGAATTATGAACGGTGATGAACAACATTTAAAGAGTTCGCCCCAAAGACCATCTTCTCGGGGAGTTTTATTGGGCCTCAAGCTTATTGAAAAGGTTATTTCCTTTTCTGTTGGCGGTTCGAAGTTGTAAACGTATGACTCGATGAGCGATTTAGTTTTATCCGTTGTAATCCGTTGTAACAGACGGAGCATCATGGTTGAATTTGGCCTCAAAGAATCCTTCTTAAAAGGCGATCCTTAATATTTTCAACAGATATACATTGCTATCCTCTATTATTTCACTGATCGTTGGCTTCTACTCAATAGAATAGTTTCCTATTATCATCTAATTGAGCCACAGTCTCCATTTTTAAAGCCATATCGCTCCAGTAGCTATTTCTCCTCCAGTGTACTGCTATGCTTCTCATTGTAATGCTTCCTGATATTTTGGATCTCTTGACATTCAGGCTTTGGCACCTTTTTCAAACAGTTGGACAGTTGCTTCCGATACCCAACTAGTACACTTTCAACTAGTATACTCTGGCGTAGAACCCTTCCGATACCCAACTAGTACACTTTCAACTAGTATACTCTGGCGTAGAACCAGCTGGCTTTCGGAGATATTACTTTGTACCAGTATTCTTTTGCTATTCCAGATAAGCCATTGATATTCATTTCACAGAGGTATTTCAATAATATAATTTGTAATGCGCTATTGTTCTCGGGCATTTTAATTTGAAATAGCTGAAAGATCTTGAGATACGTTGCTTCTTATGCGACCCCATAACGTAGTCTGATCCATGACGTTACCATTTTCAGCGCACCGATAAGAATAACTACTACGTATTGAACTCTTCTAGCCGCAGCTGACCAATACATAGTGAATCTGATTGGAATATTGGTTACATGAAGAGTTCCACATAGATAAACATCTTTCTTTTTTTCCAATACCGGAAGCATATATTAGCAACAAAGAACTCATGTTGTTCAGCAAAGCGAAAAAGGTGTTTTTCATTGGCGCACCCGACACCGATACCATATTTGCCTATTACCAAATTCATCGCAGCAGCATCACTTACGCATGCATTCCGGTCTATCCCGATTATGACCATGTTACCTTTCGATAGAGCCGTTAATAGTTAAAATTTGTCTAAAATTTATTTTTATCGCGGTCATCTGCGCATAAAAATGGTTCATATAAACTGATTACTGATATTGCTGAACTTTTATTTGAAAAGCGCCATGCGATCATTTATTGGCTTCTACTCAATCAGAGCGGATTGAGCTTTTTCAAATATAACAATCGCTACTTTGTTCCGTCCCGATTTATCCGAAGCACCACAATAATATAGTCATTATCATTGCTCGGAACAAGATTTAATAATTACTCGAGATCCGACATGAGGAAGACGGCTCTTCGACAAACAAGCCACATCCATGCGCTTTTTAGAAAGTGTGTGGAAAAGAAGTGATCTCTAGACTTGCACGTCTATAAAAATTATGATGCTCAAGCAGCTACGGCCAGCACCTCACCACGCATAAAATGTTAAGGGACAATCTCTCGTTGTCCTGGATAGGCTTTGGGTTCCTTGAGAGGCCTTGAGAATTGCTCTGGCTGGTGACCATATCTTATTCTCTAGCCTTGAAGTTTTACTCGAAATTGTATGACTACTTTTGCGGACATTTATTATACTTTTCAGCATTTTTACCAGCTTATTTATTTGCCTTGTCAATAACTCGTTAAAGCATCAATATACGAAGAAATTTTGCTCTAACTTAGATGAAATTTATATTTAAATAATTTATAGGCATCTGGATATCTTCTTACAAAAGTAAATACTGATTTCGACATGGAAAATCTGTATTTGAAAGATTCACCTCTAAATTCTGTGTCGAAAATAATGCAGAAGTTCATATTAAATGAGGCATATGTGGTTAATTTTGCATTGTATCCGATGCCAAATTTCGCCGATGCATTCATTCGAGAAAAGTTCGACCAACTCATTAAAGAACTCGAGATGATACCGAAATATGGTATAGGACCCGAAGGAACGAATTTATGGATTCGAGAATTCTCTGATGTGATTATCATCTTTCATTTACTCGATTCTCAAATACCTCAAATTTGGATGAGTTCTCGCTTTCGATATCGATGCATAAATTATTTATTTATTATTTTCGATATTTATCGAATGAAGGTCATTCATTAATTATCCATTTATTTATTTTCTAGGCCGCTAACTTTTGGGGAGAAGAAAGTAATTTCTGGGCACAAGACGAACTGCTTGGGAATTATAGAACATATAAAATGGAAGAGAAATTTTTGACGACACGGTGAGTGGTGTTTCTTTAAGATTTTAAGATTTTCAAAATGTTTATTTTATTTTTTGATAATCCTCCAACTTTTTTTTTCTTATTTTTCGAAGAATCGCCATTAAATTTTTTAGCATTAGAAAGAATGGTGTTGAAGTGATAACTGGTTTTTTTTGGACCATAACCTACCATAATATGAACAGTTTTCTTCAAGTTCAAGAACTTATGGACAAAAGGTAACAAAAATCAATTCCTTGATTTAATCAAAATTTTTGCCTACTTTTGCAATCTTTTCTCCTTCATTTTCTTATATTATTTGTTGCAATCTTATCAAATAAATCTGAAAAATGAAATTATAGGCGATTGATTATCGCTAAATATTCGGAATTTTTCAACGTCAGCTCGCATCATCCACTCGAAAAAGTTCCCACTGAAGCTGCGGCAAGTGCGCTCCATAATTTCCTCCAAACAGCAGGTTTTCATTTCATTTTATACATTTTATATCGGATATGACCATGTTCTTGGGTGAAATTGAAAGATTGAAAGACTATAATTTTTTCGTTTACTTAAAATTCCTTAAATTATTAGGATTATTTCACTGCTTGTTAAATTTTTTTCCAAGGATCCTGCGGATTATGCTATAAAGTTCGAAAAAAATTCTGTGAAAAGAAGATGTCCTTTTTTGAAAAAGTTTTATCAGTTTCATAAGTTGTGAGTTTTAACAACCTTCCAAATTCAACCTGTTTTACTGGTTAAAAGTGCATTCATGTGGCTTAATCTAGCCTTAGCCCATACATGAAGTGAGGAATATCATTAAAAAAATATATTTGAGCAAAAAGCTTAAAATATCTGATCTCAACTACCCAAACTACATGATTCTGAATAGAATGTTGACTTCAACAGAGTCGCCATGCACCCGTGGTTTGACCACTACTGATTAAGCTAATTGAACAACTCTTAATTAATTAATTTTAGTGCCAAAATCTCAATATCTTAGAAATAAAAACTTCCATGTTTCAACAAAATATTACCAGATCACTTTAAGTGAGCGCCATCATATTGATGACATTGCTCGTAATTGTCTTTGTAACCGATTTCGGAGCCGTTATCTCTGTCGTACTTTCAATATTATCAATATGTATTGGTACTGTTGGATATCTTCATCTGTGGGGAATTAGAATTGATGGCATATCTCTAATCAGCATGCTGATGAGTATTGGCTTTTCTGTTGATTATAGTGCACATATTTGCTATCATTTTTTTACAGATGAGGTTTGTTCGTTTGAAATTTAATTCTTGTGGCTTTGGCTTTATGAACTTGTATTCGGCATATTAGGAAAATATTTAGTTGAACCAGTCTTATTCATTTTTAAATTCTGAGATAATTTGGTCCCTCGAATATAATGGAAATCATTGTCGCTTTCAACGATCTACATTAGTTTTCAGGACAAAGATGCTAAAGACGATTCAGCTAATAAAGAAAGGAAATACTCGAGACCTATTTCTATAATTGTTGGAACCGATTTGGGCAGTGAAAGCATGTCAAGCGATTCTTCGACAAGTAGAACCAACAACGAAACGTATGAAAAACTTCGTAAAACGATATTAGTTGTTGGCTGGCCCGTTATTCAAAGTGGCCTTAGTACTTTCTTAGGCAAGTTTTTGCATTATTTTACAAATTAATATCTTGAATGCATTATCTTTTAAATTTTAAACAAAATAATAAATAAAATATAGAATATGAAAGATTTTCGTTAATCATTTATACTTCTACAAATGTTAAAGTATTTATTGGAGTAAAATGGCCTATAAATGTTACTGCCATTGTCAGATCGCCAATGAATTCTATCACCAAGTGACTCCCTGGCAATATTTATTTATTCCGATAAGTCAGCTGGGCCTTCAAGCCTTGGGATTATATCATTTTATTATGCCCAGATTGCATATTTATGGCATGTACACCGGTTTGAGAGTATCAGTCAATCAGGAGCGGAACCGGAGTCACACGAATAGAATTGCAAGAGGATCCCACGCGGATTTTTGAAATCATGCCAGCCTTATTCCTGTCAAAGGCAAAGAAAATAAAACTAGAGGGAAAAAAATGAAACCAAATATAAAGAAAATATAAAGAAAAATTATTTTTATTTTTTATATTAAAAAAATAGTTATTTATTATTTTTGTTTTATTTAATTTTTATTAAATTATATATATGTGATTTAATTTATAATTTATTTACAATGTTTTTTAATTCTTTGTTTCGAAAATCTAAAAGAAACTTAGCTTAATAATTTGTAGCAAATTTTAAAGTTCCAAAAATAAATAACAGAATAGCCGAAGGGAACAGAAAAACGACCGCTCAAACAATAAAATTTTTTAAGATTTTTAGCTCGGTCCATCTAACTAGTAAAGATGAGAGTTTTTTAGGATTTCGCCGTATAAATAATGTAATATTTGAATTATGTTAGGCAATATTTTTAGAAATGAATTTATGATTTCTTGCTTTTAACTTTAGCAAAGTTCAATTTTCAGTATCTAAAGAATATGCAGAAGCACTCATTATTTCTGGTTCGGTGTGGTGGTGCACTAGAATTAGATATTTATCAGTAATTTAGGAATAGAATTGCAAGCTTTCAGCTCATTCGTGATCCTAAATGATTCTGAAGAATTAGAAATAGAAATGAACCCTAAATCAATATGTATTATCAAACTAATCAAACTGAATTAGGAGGATGAATCGATTTGTAGCAGAAGGCGTATTTGTTCGAAATTTTTTACTTCATCAGTTTTGGATATAACGTGTAGTCTAACAATTTCAATAACAATTTCAGGAATGATACCACTAATTTTTATTCGCGCTTATGTAGTGGCAGTTTTTTGGAAAACAGTGATTCTTGTGACTGTGCTTGGAATGTTTCATGCACTTTTTCTACTCCCAGTTTTCTTTTTAATTTCAAGCGATATTAAACACCATATAAGGAGGATAGCTTCATAATATTTTCTCATCGAGGAATTTTGTCTTTCCCATCATAATGAGAGGATAAATATGTATGTATGTTTGTATTTGCGCTTGAAAATAAAGCAAATAAGAGATTTCTAGTCTCATAATTTTTAATATAATATGAATCCTACGTGAGCATGGAATAAATAAAAAGAAAAGGACAGGTTTTGCGAGAAGGAAAATTCAAACTAGCAATTCATATATTTTTTTCTGAAATATTTTTGGGAAAGTATCAAAATTTTTCTATTTAGTTGTATTATTCTTGTTTTTTTATTGTATAAAAGTTTAATTATATATGATACAAATAAAAATTAGAAAAGTTCCTTGCATGTTTGTTATTTTGATTGTATTTACATATTTAGATATTTAAATTTAAATTTGTATTTACATATTTAGATATTTAAATTTATTATTTATTTTTTGGAAGAATTTTTTATCACTCAAGTAATAGGCAACTAAGTGCGTAAATTGGTTATTTTTTGTTTGCTGAGCGAAAGAACATTGAAAACACTATAGTTTTTCATTTTATAATCTTCCTGTTCGCAAAAAACCATTTTTTGCTATTTGAAAAATCTGTAATCAGTGGAAACTGTATAAAACTGATCGATTAAAATGTAGTTCATAGTTTCAACTATGTTTGATAGCTTCGATTCATGACCGCCGAAACCCCGCACATTGAATTTGGTCAACAAATATGACAGAAGTTTGATTATAACATTATCTTAGCTGGACTAACATTAACATTATCTTAGGTATTACGGATGAATATGGAAACCAAGCTGCTTTAATAAGTGTTTTCGTGCTTTCTATGGGAAGTACTGTTCTTTTTAATCTGATTCGCGCCATTACTGGTTAGGCCGGAAGCGCTGACTATAAAGGACTAAAGCACTTCCAAGCTCAATGTCACACCTGCGGCATACTTCCACATCTTACCTCTTTGTTCCACATTCCTACTGTCGTTTGAGATTTGTACTATTGTGTACAATTAATACGAGAGTGGAATCTTTTTTTGTCCGATATTAATATTCAATAATAGATTTTTGTAAAACATTTTTTTATTTAAATCGTAATATTTTTCCATTTTTCTATAGATCGAGGAATCCACCGATTTCTATTTTTCAAAAAAACTTTCATTTTTCTTCATTTTTTTGAAAATATTTAAGAAAATTTGTAAGTTATAAGAAATATTAATTTTCCGAATTTTTCATAAAGATTTCATATATGAAGTAATCTTGAAATTTATTTATTTAAGTATTGCATTTTATATTTTACAGAGAAAAGTTGGTTGTGCCTACTGCAAGACGACTTTCAAATAAAATTTTGCTTTGTCGTGTTCACTACAGATTTTGCAAGAATAAAAGCTCTTGGGATTATAGTTATTCACCGAAAAGTGAAAGTGTAATTTGATTTAGTCAAATTCACTTGTAAATTTGAAGAGAAATGAGTTTTACTTCATTTAAACTAGAAAAGCGATAAAATTAATGAATGATAAGTATTGCAATATTATGAATAATATTAGAAATAATTGCATAATACAACTATCAAAATCATGGAAATTTCAATAATAATTAAATTTCAACAAAATTTAGATTTTTTTCACATTTGTTCTAAGCATGGTGGGATTGCTGTGATTTCAAAACGCTGATGAACGCTGAATTTCTGTTTCAAGAATAAACCTGTCTTTGAAAAATCCGAATGGTGCTGTCCATTCACCTATACTTCTATCGTCAGATGAACTTTTTTAGTGATATCGTTTGGTCTGATAAGCCAGCCGAGCAAGCATAGATTTTTTAGACAAAAAAGTTTATTATATAAGAGTAATATTTTATTATATAAGAGTAATTTGCAAATAATAAACCGTATAATAATGATTGCTTGTCTTTTCGTCTATATTAATCCGTTTGTTATAGAAAAACTTCATTCGCTAATAAATTTTGCCTCAATGGATCATTCATTTCGATAATAAATTATTTTCTTTAATGATTGTTTACATAAATTATATAGCAACGATATGAATGCCCTTAGGGGTTAATATTTAGAAGATTAGACGCGATATTAGAACCAGAAATGCGCGAGCTATTATTGGAGGCTTTTCCTACCCCATATTGCTCCATATTTCGCCTTTCTTTCCTTCATTAATTAAATGAATGAATACTTGTCTTTTGTTTCGTTTATATTTGCGATTTATCACTTGAAAAAAAAGACGATTTTCAAGTCTTCACAAAACACATAAACGCAAAACGCATAAACGCATTAAATCCAGTCAACAAACTGTTCGCATTGATATAATTTATAGTCAAAAAAATTGTTTAAAGTTAAAGTATTTCAAATTATTATAGAAGGCATTTGTTTAAATTATTTAAATTAGAAGCCATTTAGAGCATTTTTAATGATTTTCCTTGAAAAGGAAAAAGGACCGAACCTATTTAATTGAAGGAACTTAGCCTTCAATCACTGAATCCGTTTTAACAGCGAAAAACATGGGGAATTTTTCTGTAACTACACAGAGATATTTTATAGCCATTCGCCTGTATAATGAATTACAATAAGAAGAGAGAGTACAGCAGATTTAAAGAAATTTAATACTAAAGCAATAAATATGTACGAATAATAAAATGAAATAAGACAACCCCTTGCCTGATGCTTATCAATTATTTCCAATTTATCACGTTTAAAATTTATTTATCAAAATTTATTTATTTTATCTTAGTTCGAATCTTCATTATGCACAACACCAGGCAATATTCTTCAAATTATTTATTCATAAAAAATTGCCACTGTATTTAATTTTTAATTTTTAAATATATATTATATTAAGTATATATTAGCAGGAATTCTTTATCTATTTCTAATGCATAATTACATGCCAATATCAACACAAGTTTTAATAAGATAATGATAAAGAAATCAAATCAAGTTAAACTTTGGGTCAGCGTAAAATTCGACCTATTGATTCAAAATGCTCAGGTAGTTTTGAATTCATATTGATAATATTCCATAAATAATATATTGGATGAGGATTTCATAGCTTTGAGGGGACAATAAAAGCAGTAGAAAAAACTTTAGAAATCTTGAAGCTTAACTGAAATGCACAAAAACAATTGTTGAGCCACAATTGAAATATATTGTTTATTACCATCTAAAATATTCAAAATCCACTAAATGATTTGAGACTCTTTAAAAAAAAATGAAATATAAAGTTCGAACTTTCGAGCACTGCAAAATATTTAGATTATTTTAAAAGAAAGGAATAATATTTATATTACTATAATTAACGAATTAAAAAATTACCAATCTGCTGATAAAATCATCAATTTTATTCATGAAAATTTTAGTAATTTAAGAAAATCATCTTAAATCAAAGAATATAATTACAATGAACCAAGAGATAGAATAGCTCAGTGGCAATGGGATTGCAGATGTTTCGGTTTTCCTATGAGCACGAGTAACCCTACAAACTCCTTCGCTTCCAAAATCCGGTTTGTGATGGGGGCTTACTTACAATTCCATCGAAGTGGTTCTCTTGCACAAATTTCGGCAAGCAATGCTTAGTCACAAGTGGTGAACTATCCATGAAAAAGGAAACAAATATTTAATAAACAAATGAATTTGAACTTTTTGCAGATTTATTCAGTTTTTATCATTTCACTTATCACTTTTAAATTTAAATCCAATTGAATCTGTTGAAAATATTAATTTCTTTTCGCTTTTCTTCTTTTTTTTTCTCTATAAACTTTTTTTTGAAGTAAATTCAAAATGAATTTCAAATATTTATTAAATCGTTTTGAAACAAAAATGGCATTTTAAACACAAAATATTAAAAAAAATCGAATTTGAAATGGTACTAAAGTAAGAAATTATTAACGCAAAAAAATCCAGCACATCTTTAAGCAAAAACTTTTCTACAAATATTCGACCAAAGATTTCAATAAAATTACCAAAGTAATATAAAATGCTGAGGTTTGGAGATACGCAGGCTAAACAATATTATGGCACTATTTTATCGACACGATAATAAATTTGGAAATATTAAATGTCGAGATTACTCGATCTTAAGAGGCAGAATTTAGCTGATTGCATAAATTTCTAAGTTATGTGCTTGAACAACTTGAGAATGATGTTGAACAAGGCTTAAAAGCAAATGATGTCGGACTGTTGGCATATAAAAATCCATCTATATTTGGCTTTTTCCTTTCTTGATTGTCATATGGTGTGCTTTTTTTTAATTCAGCATAGTACTGATAATCTGCGATGATTTTTTCTTCAGTCCGTTCATTGGCTTCGAGCTCGCTACCCAATTCAGAATCGAATTTTGATTGCGCACTTAGCTTTGTTCTTATTATGCTATAATTTTCGTATGATTTTGAAAATATCATGTAATCAAATAAATCGAAATATTACTACAACATTAGCTAATTAATTTGGTACTAAAGGATGAAAGCTCTGTAACAAAGGTTAAAAGTTAAAAAAGTAGGCAAAGAAATATTTGGAGATAAATAATGTTAATGAATTATCAGCAATTTTTTTCCACGTGGATGGTAAGAGATAAAGCAACTGAATAAAATTTTTTGATAAAACAACTGATTATAATGAACCGATTGATTGAAGACACGCTCGGTACATTATGAGTATTGCAAACACCATCAGAAATTAAGCGATCACGTATCTCCCACGAATAAATCGACGGCCGATAACGCTTGTAGATTGATATCGCTGATACGACCTCAAGTATTATTTTCGAAAGTTATTTTGAAAAAACAGTTTCTTTCATTTGAAAACAACTCAAACTAATTTTGTCAAAGATAAAAATTTTTAGAAGGCGAAGATTCTTATAGAAAGCTTATCAGCTTTGTGGTACATACATCCATATTTCTGCCTTAGCAAATTCAGAGAGCTTATGGCCTAATTTATGCGCTAATAGTTGGCATAGCGATGTAAATTTAAGAAATTTTAGTAAATCTATCAGGTAAATAAGCTTTCTTCATATTACTGCTACTAATAATTATTCATGATCTGCAATAATTTAAAAAAAAAGAATAATTTTTGATAATTTTTACGCAGCATTAAGAAAAATCATCAGTTTTTCGTGATTGTTTGTTCTCTGATATAAAATTAGAAGTAGAATCAACCTGAGGTAGAGATTTTTTAGGCTTCGATCCACCGATTTTTCCAGGCCTTATTGACCCCGTGTCACGATACCTGCAGTTTTTCTACTTAAAATATCAGAAAAAGAAAAAGACGAAAGAACCTCAAAAGATTTTTATTAAAAAGATGTCATTTTTCACATTTATATTATTTCAGTTATTTTTAGTTTTTCTGCCCCTAGGCAACCAATGGCAAACTAATATTTTTCACAAACTAGAATTGAGACATAGAATGGAATATTAACTGGTCAATTGATTAGTTTAATGATTTCAAGCGGTTCTTTCCAAAATTTTTATTAATAAAAGGATAAAACGAATAAAAAAGCCATAAACAAGAATAAAATGATGAAAAAGATACAGAAATTGTTTTTCTAAAAGTGCTCACCATTTCTAAGGTTCGCTGGCTTGTCGACTCAGATAAATTTTCCAGGGAGTCATTTAGTGATACAAGTAAAAGTGGGTTATGCTTACTAGCAGCACCTGAGCTGCAGAATTAGCTCAAGCTGAATTATTTGCACTATCCCTAAATGCTAGAATGTCTAGAAAAATGGGGTTAATAACGAGGAAAAAAAGATCATTCACTTTGAAAGAATCTTCGACACACAACCGTGTGAAATTCGAAGTTCACGTGAAATCTGACATGGCTTCGTACCCGATGATGCCATCTTAATAATCTCCTCACGTAAATGCACGGGTAGCGGACGTCCATTCGCATATACTCCTCCAAGCTGATTAGTTCCTGTTCGTGCTATAACTATTAGTTACAATTATTGATGTTGGAAATTGAAAAGCCTTATAAAATTGCGATTCATTAAAAGTTTTACAGTTAAATTAATCAGCTTATATTTCTCGAATCGAATATCCAATTTATAAAGGTTTGGACTATAAAAATCGCCTAACTAAACAGAAAAATGTTCAATTATAAAAATTATAAAATATGATTTCTGTTGTAAAATGTTTTCCGTTGATTCCACCGTTCTATCAACAATTATTTGCCAATAATATTACTCTGATTCCGTAATAACACTTCATTATCTATTTTAACTGCTTTTTCATCGTTTACTGCATTTGATTCCCATTCTGCTGCTGTACGACTCGTGAAATCAACGTTTTCCACCTTTTGAATATCATTATTCTAAAGAAATTTATCGGCTATAAGAACGAAAAAATTTTTGTGGAATAAAGGGCGAATCTGTCATTTACGAGAAGTTGCTTTTCATTTTTTCTAAGAGCGCCCACCATTTCTGGTTGGGCTCACTCCGCTCGCTAATCGGATCCCCTTGACGATGGAAGCACAGGTGATTTGGAAGCACCACACGGATTTTCGAAGGACAGGTTTTTTTTTGCAGAGAGTAGAACCCTCTCAGAAATTGGCCTCAGAATTGAGAGCAACAAACCACTAAGCCATTCTACTCTTAAATAAAATGCTTCGCACTTTTTTTGTCCTTTTACACTTATAACCTACCAACTATAGTGATTTCGAAGAATTTTTTCTATATTGTTGTTTATTATTTTTTGAAGAATCATATATCGGTTGATGAGAATCTCGTTTTTTCTCCGAAGGCAATGTATGGCTGTCAGAACTTGTTTCGGTGAATATTTGGGAATTCATTTTAAAGATCAATTATCTCTTATAAACAAAAATTTCTTAGCGCAAAAGCATGTTTTATATGAATAGCTGCGTAAAATTCATAGCAAAAGTGGTTATTTGAACTGTTCTGAAAACGCTCACAACTCCTTTCAATCCATCGCCAGTCAATCGAAGGTTCAATCCTATTTTTAGCCAATGAAAAAAAAGATTCATTGGCTTGGAAAATGCCTATTAGTAACCAACAAAGCCTATTTTTGATTTTTTCTACCATTTTTCATTCACAAAATCAATCATAACTCAGTTGATTGCCTTTTTTTCATTTGATTTGATCATGGGATTTATTAAAGCAAACTGAAAATGTGAAAAAAAATGAGTCATTCAATTTTTGGCCATAATCGCTTTGTCATTCATCAAGCCACTTGAAGTGTTCTCCCTTGTTCTTTGAATAAGTTCGCCATTTCTGGTTAGTCCCGCTGCTTATTAGTCAGGACAGGGAGTCGGTGAAGGGAAATACAGATGGATCTTCAGCATTATCCCGATTATTTATGATGGGCCTACTCTTGTCAAAAATGGGTTCCCAAAGCATCTCAGCACTATAATCTATCTCACTATCCGTCCGCTATTTTGCCTCTTATTATTGATATTGCTATAAAAAAATTACAATTCCTCAAATGAAAATTGACTAATCTAGTCTGACAACCATCAATTATCGCACATTCTAGCTATGGACAAAAAAATCTAAACCGATTCAAACTGATCAGGCATCAATAATAAGAACAAATAAAAAATATTAGGAATTTGCAAATACACTCGCTGTGGTTCCATTTCCACTTCTGCGCTTTGGTTTTCAACTGCTCTTTCCCAGATGCCAGACTGTTTGTAATGCTGAGAAGAGATAATGAAGCTATAGGGAAAAAAGGTCTTTAAAGACAGATGGAATCATTATTAGCACAAGTCGAAAGTGGAGAAATTTCATTCAAGGATTCATAAATGAAGATGTGATATGATTAGTTGCAAGATTTTCCATAAGTCAAGCAGAAAGAAAAAATAATTCTGGATTTGCAAGATCGATTTATTTCAAATTTCAAATATTTTATAAATCTTACTTTGAACCAATATTCGAATTTTTGTTGAAAATCAAGTTCGAATGGTTTCGAGTTGAAATAGTGATGATGATAATGATGCGGATTGTTGAATGGATTCGGATTCAATGAATTAAAAGATACTGGAAAGTGATGAACGCCGGCCATAGCTATAGACACCTTCCCCGCTAGGTTGTTAATTTGTTTCACAAGAGACTTTTCAACTATAAACCTATTGCAAACTAGTCTTTGCAGCTCTAATGTATTCCGATCTCTGCGATCCGTCCATTCTATAATCTGTTGTTTAAAACTACTGGTTGAGACCCGCCTTTCTTGAAAACCCGTAGGCAGTAGGTCAAACGGTAGAAAGTGAAATTACGCCATATTAAAATAAGGTCATTCTCATCATTTATTTTATATTATGGTGCAATTGTTTCAAAATTCAAGGAAATTTAGTAATTTCAGGAGGGATTCCAGCTAGTCATATTTTTTCTCATCTTGATTTTTCGATAGATTTTTTAATCGCATTTTCTTTTTTCATTTTTGCTTATAACGAATCGAATTTTCTTTGCATTTTTTTGTATAAAACAATATCTCAATAAATAAAATTTTGATGAAAGCATTTTGATGAAAATAGCGATGGATATGTGATTATATTTTAAAAGGCTCACCTGTTTTCATTGCATAAGCCCCATCGTTCTAAATTCGATTACTTTCCTTCATGGCTCCCTCCACTCCAAAGTATGACTTTATGTTGACCAGTTAATAACATCGCTTTTAGCAGCTGCTTTACCATTCACACTTGTTAAAGTATGCTGTTCCTCCTTAATACTTTAGCCTATTAGCCTATTTTATCCTAATAGTCTCACCCATAGCCTCGTCAATTTCCGCTAATGCTTCACCAAATATCGCTGTTTTATTCCGCCATATTCTACCTTCATACTATCTTCTTCCCTTAGATACCATTAAAGCCTCTTGTCAAATTCCTGAGACCTTGTTTATCTGTTCACAATCATCTTAAAACTCTTTAAGGCTTTATCAGACCGTTAAAAGATAATAACACCTCTTCAAATTCCTTCATGTTCCCTAGTGCACTCATGCTTTATTGACCTCATCATGATGCCCTGTTATATTACCGGTGTTGTATTCGGCCAATATTTCTTCAATGCTACTCAAATTCCCGGCCTTCTATCGGAGGCTCCATTTTCCTCTAAAATCTATTTTGCACCGTGAAAAACTTTCCTAAGTTTTTTATAATAAATATTAAAAATCAAAAAAAATAAAGAGAGGTGACATAATGATATAGTATCAGTAAGCAAATCGCGAGAATATGGGATTTTTGAAAAATGGAGAATCAAAAAATTGAGATGAGATGTTAAGTAAATTTAGCGGATTTTGAACAAATATCAAGAGGTTGATTGACCAAGAGGTTTTGCTATGTTATTGTTCATATGTCCGAACAAAAATTCATCTATATCCCCCAATCTTTTCCCAATTTCGATTATTCCTCTCCACAGTTTCCTCTACCTCCAAAGCTATAATCCGATTTCTCTCAACCATGTAAACTATTCTTTGCCTTCTAACATTTTTTTGTGACTTTTTGTAACCATTAAGCATCTTTCAAAGCTCTGACGAATTTTCCCTTATCAAATCTCACTTCGCCATAATTCATTTGAAACATCATCATGAGCTTTCTTAAATATTCTTAGTTAATAGTTCTCGAAGCCCTCAAAATCTGTCACATCACCCAAAGGCTCATTAAATTGTCCTCCTTATAAAACGTTGATGCTGAGGAACAGAACCCTATCAGACGGGATAAATCTGATCAGGTCCAGATGCTGGCGATTCATCTAATATTATCGCCAAGTGATCTTATGGTAAAATTTTTCTAATGCAACCAGCGAAGCCAGTCTAATCCGTTAAACCAAAGTTCGTTGAATCTTCTTTAATATACTATCAAGCAGCATCCATTTTGCATTCATTTTTAAATGATAGAATTTTTTAAAACTCCTTTATAGTCTTAGATCTTCACCTAGTCGGACCATTTTTTTAACTAGAAGCGCTATTATGGTTAAGCTCGCTCCGCTGGCTTATAAGATTTGAATTTGGTCCGGGAATTACTTGACGAAGATCGACAGGTGAATCATATCACTGTAGTTCTTGAAGGACAATTTTTACTTCAGCGCAGAACCTTAGCACCGACAATCTGAATTAAGCAACAACTCCCTGAGACATTGCACATCCTCTAGCGGATTTTATGCATTATTATTAATCTAACATAGCATCTGCTAACGTAGCATACTGTAGTCCCAAAATTCCGCTCCACTTATGCTGTTTAAAATCACTCTTTCTCTTATTTTATCTTCTTTTATCTGAAGCTTTTGCACTTCTGTCCACCATGGTAAAACCATTTGATATTTGAAAACCTCGGATTTAAAATAAATGTACTCTAACCAGCGAAGGCGACGCTCTATGATTGCAAATGTATTTAAGCGAAGGTGGATGCGACGATTTTATCCGTTCGGCGCATCCATAAGATATCTCTTCTTCTTCTAACAGCTCTCACCATCACTGGTTTGGCTGCTCCAACGGCTACAAGGGTAAGACGCTTCCAAGCAGCGCGGTCTGGTGTCATCATCGGCAGTACTAGAAGCCATTCCTTTTTCCATCCTCTAAGTCCATACATTGTTGGTCCACCTATACGTTCAAAATTTTTTCAGATCGTACTAGTCCAGGTTTTGATTGGCCCACATGGTAATAGAGTGGACTCAAGGTATTTAAAATCAGATACTTCAACCGGCAATGAATTTGTAAAAAGAGGCATTTTATCAGCTTCTTGCACATAAGACGAAAAGACTTTCGTTTTATTTATATTGATCCTGAATCCGATTCTCGCTGCAGTCGCTGACACGTTATTTAGCATTATTTACGTTTCGTCATAACTGTCAGCAAAAAGGACTGCATCACCAGCGTATTCAAGATCTATGATACGATGCTCTGAACTTGGATACCTCTTGAGTGCCGACAAGCTTTTATTAGAAAATCGCCATGCGATCATTTTAATGACTTTCACTCAATCAGAGCAGATCGAGCCTTTTCAAACATGGCGATTGCTACGTCATTCTGCCTCGAGTTATCAGAGACACCATAGTGATATAGCTAATACTTCTGCTTGGAGCCAGATTTAATAAAAAAAAGAGAGATTCTGACAAACAAGCCACATCCACGCGCTATTTAAAAAAATTGATTGCTAGGCTTACTACGTCCATAACTTCTGATGTTTAACTAGCTGAAGTCAATAGTCTTACCGCCCATCTAAAATATCATCGGATAGGTTCTCGTCTCCCTTGACGGTTTCTACGTAATCCAACTTCGCGAGCATGTACTCTGTTCAAGCCTTGAAGTTATTTTTGATATTATTATTGTTATTATTACTGTTTATTATTGTTATTATTATTATATTATTATTATTATAATACTTGGGTCATATATTTATCGCACCACAGGGTTAAAAGTGTGTATCAGAGAACTCGATCGCCGCGTCAAAGAGACCTGACTTTTTCACCATACAATTGGGAATACAGGTGGGTCCCCAGCAGTTACCCGGATTTTTGATATCATGATAGGTTTGCTCCTGTCAAAGACAAAAAAGGAAAAAAACAATAAAGGAATGATGAAAAAATAAATTAGAAAATAAAATAAAAGAATTGTTAAATTGTTATATATATAAATATAAATATGTGTAGAATTTCTTTATATTCAAAACAAAAGTCGGATAAATTTAACTGATTAATTTATAAATTATTTTATCCTGATTTAAAATATTTAAAGGAATTTAAAAGTACTTAGCTGAACATTTATTGAAAAAATAATTAAACTTAAAGTACTAAGTAAAATTAAAATCAGAAATTGAGAAATAATGCAAAATAAATCAGGAAAAATTTGTAACGACTATCCATAATATTAATTAGTCACAACACATCCTTAATGAGTATGAAAATATGATAATTGCTTATTTTTTAGAATTTTTTTATTAATATTTTATTGTTTCAATATTCTTTTCTATGAAATTTTTATTACTCTAAGCATATGGCTATTTCTTGCTTCAAATCTTCCTTTGAAATTATTTCACTTCTTAAACCCGACTTCAAAAAAAAATAAATATGTCGAAGGAGTTGAATATAAAAGGAAATGCCTTAGCCAACAGATCCAACCGAACCAGTAATGAATGAGAGCCGTTATAAGAAGAGCCCTCACCATTGCTGGTTGAATTTGCTCTTCTGGCTTAGCGCATTAAACAAATATGCTAGGGAATGGCGATAAAAGTACAGGCGAATCGCCAGCACAACCCGTATTTTTGGACAGGTTTATTCCAGAGCCTCAGCATCAGTGTTCCGAATTGAGCAACAACCCACTGAGCCACTCTATTCCTCAGCTTCATATGAAGAAGAAGAATACGAAGGGAAACTGGAATTAATAAGGAATATCGTTCAGAAAAGGAACGCGAAAGTTTTGAAAAAGCACTTATACTATTAAATGAAAATACTATTACTTTACTACTAACTCGTCTAATTTATGAAATTTTTTCCCATAAATAAAAACTTTCTTCTTCGCCTTTTTTAGAGATCAAAAAATGCAAAAATAAAAAGAAAAATTATAAAATTTAGAAATCAACACGAAGAGTTAAAGAATTGTGGATTTAGCTTTAGCTGCAAACGAGAAAAAGTTCTATCTTTTCTTCAGTTGTCTTCGTTCTTCTTTTAACTTCTACTGGCTGACATGTTATGGAGCTTAGATGGTACCAAAGAGTCATAGATTATAGATGAATTCAAATTAATCGCGTGGAGGATCGCATTGCATTTTAAAAGGCAGAATTGCTACTTTCAAGAAGCAGAAAAAATATTTTTTGGCTTTGTTTCAATTTTAAAATAAAGTATAATTTATGGAATTATATTGCGAAAATTTATTGCCGAGATCGTTTCGATATTCTTGGCTCCTGGCTCACCAAATTCTGCGAATTTTTTGATTTTACCTGTTAAAACCAGCAAAAATTCTGGCTTTATAATAACTAATTAGCAGATTATAGAAATTTTTGACTTGCAATTATGCAACGATCCCAGGTATTTAGATTTCTTCAAATTATAACAATATCACTACATATCTTCGAAAGTGGAGTGGAACTTTTGCCTGATTTCTACAATGAGGCTGTTTCGCCAAATGATCATTTGCAGCTGCAGATCAACAGCTACTGATAACTTCTATTTCATTTTTAAAGATGATCACCCAAAGCCGCTCTGCAAAATTCAAGTCCAAAATTCAAGTGTAAATTTAATAAGATTATATGCGACAAGTCCTCTTATTTTTCTACGCCATATATATATATCGATCTTCATTTAAACCAGTCTTAAGTAAATATTATGAATTAAATTATATCTCTAGGCTTGTTTAACTTGCTACCAATAACAGCTCGGTGATGAATGTGATCACCGAATTTAGTAGCCATTTCTCAACTCTACGTTATCGACTTAAAAGACATATATCGTCCGTTTAAACTGGAGATAAAGAAAAGTGTGTAATAAATATGAAATTTGCTGCTCATGCTTTCTTCATTTTCTCGCATTTATCTAGCAAAATTATTCATTGGCAAATAAAAATATCTTTTGTGCGAGAAAATTAGGAATGGTTTACTGAAAACGAAGACTTTGTGAACTCATTTCAACTGATTTAATATAATTAATTAATATGTTTCACATTATCAAAATTTCCTCAAAAAAGGATCACAAAGATGATTCCATGTTTCACAATACAAAACCGATCGAAAACACTAAAGAAATTAAGCGAATGACGGTAAGTATGAATCTTTCTTAGCAAATGCGAAATTTTTTAATGCTTTCTTTGCGAATGCAAATCGCATCGCTCGTTTATCCATATCATCCATGCTCTGAAATTCCCATTTGTAATTGGACTGCCATCGTTGGTTATGAAAAATATTTGAAATTTTTATCAGAGAGTCATTTGGTGACAGAAGTATAGATAGGCTTCTCTGGATTTTTTAATAATAGGTTTATTTCCAGAACAAAGGATCGAAGCATAAGTATTCGTTGGTAATTTAAAAGACCATGCCGCTCGATGGTCTTTGCCTGTATGCGCCTAATTAATAAGTATAAGTACAAAATTTTATAATAAAATTAATTAATTGATTCGTTCTAAAAAATTTTAACTGATTTTAATTTGGATATTTTTGCTATTACTCCCTCAAAGTGAAATAACAAAGTTGCAAAAATTTTATAGGAAATTGAAAGGAGGAAATGACAGCAGAGGTGCTGGAGAGGAATAAAACTATTAGGAAGAAACATCGACGGTTATTCGATTAAGTTAAAAAAGTGGAAATCATGTTGTGCCTCTTTCTTCACATTTTTTCCTCCCTTTTAAAAGATTTTATATTGGCGCACCCTATTTGTTAATCTTCTAACGCTACATTTCTATTTCTGCCTACACTCACTTGAGATTTAATCGAGGGATAGATGCACTGAGCCATATTGGACGTTGTAATCCATTTTCACTTTTAACAACAGGCTTACTCTCATCAAACAACAGGAATTGAATCTCTACAACTTTTTCTCATCTTAGCATAAGAAAATTTTTTATTACCAAAAAAATCACCTCATAATCTGTTCTTTTAGCGAAAGCGAATCTGGACGGATAACGTTTCGCGAATGCAAACCTCGCTCGCTTACCATAATTTGCTAAATCTTTGTCAGCTAGATTCTCATCTGTTAGCTGAAATATTTCTTTTTAAATCTTAGTCTTTAGACGATCATGGCGATCATCTTTAGCAGATCGTTTAAATCTACACTACCTTCGAAATCATCTCAAACTTTTCTAATTTTAAAGAACCAACCTCTTGCGAGAAAGTCGAGAAGATTAATGAGCCGAAAATGATTGCTGTGAAAGCTCCCTTCATTAAATTCGATTCTGAAAATTTGTCTAAATAATTTGTAATTTTTTTTAAATCATTTTACGTGTTTTATGAAAATTTTCGATTCGTTAAATCAACATTTCGAAATTCGTTAGATTTCAAAGTGAAATTTTTTTTTGCTTTGGAAGTGCTAATTTAGGGAAAGGAATTTGCAGCACTTAATGTTTTAAAGAATTTTTTTAAAAAAGCACACCATTTCTAGGTTTCAGTTAGGTTTGCTGTGTGGCTTGTCGGCTCGGCAAATTTTATTGGGAAGTAATTTTGTGATAAAAGGTGGTCTCCAGCATTGCTTTTTTAAAGATGAATTTACTACTGTCAGCACCAAAACTCTCAGCATCGGCGAAATGAGCAACAACTCACTGAGCCATTACACCAAGAATTATTAGCTTATTTAACTTTTTTGAAATTCATAAAAAGGAAATCTAATATATATATATATATATGTTTCTTATATATCTTATTGTCACTTTATAAAAGAATATTCTTGAATTGTAAAGGTGGTTCAGAGGATCAAGAATCGACATTTCGATTCAAATTATGTCTACGCACCACCATTTGCCACCTTGATCGCGTGACAATGGCGCATAGCTGAGAATGCGAGGAAAATGGCTCAGTGAGTTAGTGATCAACCAAGAGCACCAATACTGTGGCTCTAGTTCTGGCAAGAAAAATCCTTAAAAAATCTGGGATTCTGGCGACTCATTTCTATTGCCCAAGTACTCCCTGGAATATTTGTCTAATCCTGCAAACAAGAAAAGCGAGCCTGATCAGCAATGGTGAATGCTCTTAAAAAAAAAAATTTCTTGATGAATATTTAACAATTTTCAAAATTTTATAACTTTTTTCCTCTCGAATATTTATTTGTTGTAGATTGCATTAATAGATTTCTTTAAAAAAGAATTCATATTACAGAAATTATATACATTTTTCCAATCGAATTAGATGGCAAATAGTACCATAATTCGCAAAAAAAATTGGAACGAAATGTTAAAAATCAAATGAAAATTATTAAAGTGCCAAAACATTTGTAAAAGACACTTAAAAAGATGTGATAAGACTTAGTTATTTTTTTCCATAAAAATGCGACAAGAGATAATGCCCTACAATATGCAAAGTCATGTATTAATAAATCGTATTTTACGGCTGAAAAATAATTTCCCTTCGAACGACGTTGAAAACGAATTAATCTGGAAATTCAAGATGTTCTTTTTCATTAATCCCGGTTGCATGATTTCGTATGGATTAATCCTTGATATCTTCTTATTCAAATGAAATTCGCGCTTACTTTTTTTTTATAAATTATAATAATTTTTCTATTAATTTTTGATTAATAGAAAAATTATTATAAAAGCATTTTTATTTCATTAATTTAATATTCAACTTACTGAATAGGAATATATTTAATTTTTTTTAGTTCTCTCGAAAAATATGAGTGTTGAGGACTTAGCTGTACTTTTATCATCAAGCGACTCCATGACAAAATTTGTCTGGCCTAAATAAATCAGTGGAATGAGTCTTATAAAGTACTGAGTACGCTAATAAAATTGAGACTAAAGCATCAATTCAAATTTCTTAATTTTTACTTGGTGCAAAAGATTCTCCAATATTTTCTTGATAAAGTCTTTTAACAGCAAACACTATTTTTGCTTTATCAAATTCCGTTAACAGCTAGAAAACTT
Source organism: Dracunculus medinensis (assembly GCA_900625125.1). NCBI lineage: Eukaryota > Metazoa > Nematoda > Chromadorea > Rhabditida > Dracunculidae > Dracunculus > Dracunculus medinensis. The sequence continues at coordinate 431,951 of UYYG01001166.1, forward strand.
TGTGTGATATGGTTACTTGGCGATGCACACTTAGATATCTATCAGGCAACTGCATTTCATTCTTTATGACTGGCTTATGAGCTTATATAACATCCAATAAATAATTAAATACTAAATACTTAAATACTTACAATACTTAGGAATTAAATACTTTTATTCTTTCATAAATACTTTTGCAAATCACCCAACCAAAGCATTCTGCTATAAGCGGGAATTTTCGTTCGAAAAAATAACACTTTTATCACTGAAAATGGAAAAAATTCACAACTAGGCTTCTAATCATCTCCTAAATTATTTTTTTCATTATCATTATCATTATGATCTGAATTGCTTTAAAGTTCCAGTTTTTATTTTAAATACTTTAGATTTTAAAGTTGAGGTAGTGCCAAAGTAGTAAAATTCACCAAATAGCACGTAGTTCTCGATAAGGTAAAAGTTTAAATAAGGAAAAAGTATTTTAAATTAAACTGATTCAAATTTGGCGTGAAAAAGCACTGAAACTTTTTGTTTGATAATTCGAACAATTGCTAATTGTTATCACATTTATGGAGATTAAAATGATCTTACCATGAAATTTGCCACAAATACCGACTGATAAAAGGCTTATCACAACCCTAAACCTTAAAAATGAAGAAGGATTTATTATTGAGCGAAAAATATATTACTATCAAATAGCTGAAAGACAAGAAACGCTTCGAATAGGTTCTTCGATAAAAAAAATTAAAGCTTAAATATAGAAGAAATGACTGATATTATAATGCAAAAATAGATATAATAGATATGGACTTTTTTTTCTAAGAGCATTCACCAAATTTGGTTAGGCTCGCTTCGTTGGTCGATCGGGCAAGGGATCCACTTGGTGGCAAAACACTAGCACGAACCCACTTTCCGAAACCAGAAATAGAGCCTCAGCATGATTCGAAATGGGAGTAAAAGCGCACTGGACCGTTCTCCACCTTATACGGTGTCGAAAAATTAGATAAATGGCCAAAAGTCATTGGGAAATCCAAAGAAATCAAAAGAATTGTAAATACTTTATTTAAAGAAAATGGGAGGAAAATAAGAGACACGACAATTCAGCGAAATTGTCGTCGGTGCATAATGTTGTTGATCTCGTAGGCAGTTTGCATTTAAATAATAGTTATTTAACGAATTAAAAAACGAAAAAAACGGAAGATTTGCGTGAACAATTACAACTGATTAAAAGCAAATATTTCGGATGTGGAAAAAGCAATTTTATTTCAGCTAAAATTCGATTCGGATGGAAGAATTTATTTTATATTATCATTGAGTTCAACAAGATTACAAAAAAAACTGTTCAAAAAGCATTTTTTTTCTTATTTTCTAATAATAAAATTGATAAATAAATGATAACAGACAGGCAATTAAATTTTTCGCTCTTTAATTAATATCAACTTTTTGTTTCGTTTTTTATTATCAAAAATTTAACAATTTTTAACAATTTAAAGTACAAAAATCGGTCGGAATAATTCAATGGATTTTTTGTTGTTATTTCTAATAGTAAGCGTAATAAGCTCTGGCTCTACTCCCAGTAGATCTATTCATCAAAAAATCTGGCTGCCAGTTGCGATTCACCTATAGTTCTATCGCTAAGGCAATATTTGTCGGGTTCAACAAGCCAGAGGAATAAAGTGAACCACAAATAATAATAATAACAATAATAATAATAATTATATATATATATATATATATAATGCGTATTTCGATAAAATAACATTTCGGAAATTATAGAATAATTGAATAAACCATTACGAAGATTTATTAAAATAGTTGAGCTGATCTTTTATCAAGGTTTATTTTGCGCGGTTCTTGTTGTTACGCGATGTTACAAAAATTTATAAGTCTAAATTGATTAAGACAAATCACCAAGCGAATATTTTGTTTTACGCAATTTTTTTTTAACGATAAAAGCTCCTTTAATTCTTTTATTTCTCTTTTAACGGTGATTTTACTGATAATCGACTGCATAATGAATTACTAATTATCAATAATGATGAATTTCTTTTTACTTTTACCATATTTTTTTCCAAACTCCAAAAATTGCAATGATTTTAATGAATAAATTACGATATAAACTAAATCTGATTTCAGAAATAATACGAATGAAGCATTAAAAATGTTCAATTCAATCTGATTTATCGAAGGTGTTCGTCGATTATTTTATAAAAAATATTCCTAGAAAAATATACTTAAGAGAGACCCTAATCCATATTAAATTCTGGATTAAATATATCCACAATAGAGCGACGGCAATGAAGAAACAAGCGAGTGAAGCATAAAATTTTCGCCGCCTCAAAATTATATCGCGATTTGTGGACGAATATATCTATCTTCTAGAATTTAAATGATACTGTCGAATATTTCTGCTTTAATAGATTATAAACAGCTGAATAATTTAATAAGATTGTTTAGTTGAACGATACTAATCATAGATTATCAGATGTCGAATGATATCAATGGCAAAAAACCAATTGATAAGCCTTAAGGCGATATATTTTTAAAAATGAATGACTAATACACAAATCATATACGAAAACTAAAATTTATTTAACAAATATTTCCGAGGAAATTCAATAAAAACATCTTTAAATGCAAATAATAAATTTCTCTTAGTAATTTAAAAGTAAAAATCGCTTGAATTGTATTTCTATCCTAAGGCATTATCAGTCAATATCAATTCATTTATCAATTATCTTTCATCAATTTGGACTTTCCAGAAATAAAAAAAAAAAGCAAAAATCCAATCGGCTCTTCAAAATCATCCAAGATTTTTAAAGATAAACGAACTATTAAAAGAAAAATTCCGACTCCTTTCGGAAGCCTTCTTGTCATCTTTAAGTGAATTTTAGTGAAAATTGATGAATAATGGAATTTAAAAGGCGGAAAATTTCTTAAAAATTACCGAATTTTTAATAATATAAAACTACAGAGAAGAATTATAAATAATTGCCTCATTATATATTTTAATATGCAAATAGCATATAGCATTAATTTCACTAAAATAGCACCTATTTTTTGAAGTTCCTCGGAGTTTTCTTTCCATAAAATTTCAAAAATTAATGAATCAACGCTTTCAGTAAAATAAACCTTACCAGAGCACCGAATTAAGAACAACTGACGCAATAATTTTTTATTATTTTTTTGGAAAATCAACATCGATGCTCCAGTACGAAGAAGCGATCCGCTATGACGCACTAAAATCAGTAAATGCACCTAAAAGTTTAGGTATTAGATGGAATATAAGCTTGCTTGCGCTTTCAGGCGTTTCTTCCGCCGTACTTGAGTTGAGACGCTGAATAATCGGGGCGAAATCTGCTTTCATGGGCCTTTTTGTGGGGATACAAATTTGTATTTTTACTTCTTTTTGCCTTTGCAATTCGTTTTATTATAATTCGTAAAATGACCTCATTGAAGCTTTGTTTTTGTTACTTAGTGGTATTGATTTCAATACAATAATAGAAACTTTTTTTAAAAATCCCTATTATTTTAATACTTTAGCAGAAGCCTTTGCTAAATATCCCATTAATTTGAGTTTTACTTGAAGCCTTTTTTCCTAATTTTTGACTTGTCGTTTGCTTTTTCGTTTCGTTTAAGCCAAAATTGATGAACAACCGGATTTGCAACCATGAAAAATTTGACTATTAAATTCTAAATTAATTGGTACCAAGAATCCACTTCCACTTAAATGAATGTTCTTCACCGAATGACTGTAATTACTCATCACTTTTTCTTCTACTGCACTATTATTGGTAGAATGACTCTGCTGGCTACAAAAGTAAAATACAAACTGTTCGAATCGACGCCAGCACTATTATTGGTAGAATGACTCTGCTGGCTACAAAAGTAAAATACAAACTGTTCGAATCGACGCCACTGTTGACAGATGATAGAAAACACTCCTCTTCTGTTGTATAGCTGGTCCACTCATATCCAGGTCTTAGAGAAGAGGTCCAGGTCCTCGCCTTTGGCGCTATCCATCTTAGTAAGTAGCGAAATATGTGTCAACCGCTTTGGTTGTCAGAGAACTTGCCCTAATCAGCGAAGGCTCTGCGACCACATTGTTAATGTGAAGGTGGATGTAATCATTTGAAATTTTATCCGCTCGGCCAGTCAGTAGAATGTGTCTTATTCACCACTACTATTAGATGAACCGATACGACCAGATAAATAAAATCGTTAACTTTATATCATTATCATATTGCCAACAAGGAAAATTCTAAAATTTATTGTCTATTCAATGCATTAAATGATTAAAATTTAAGGCTTTCTTCAGAATTCTGTTGAATTTTCTTTTGATAACCACTTGTCTGTTTGCCTTTTCATTTTTCTAACCTTTAATTATCGCATAATTTGCTTAGCTAATTTTTCACATTAATTTCCATATTTATGAAATGGTGTCAAAAAATTTGAATATCATCCATGCTGGACTATTTTTTAGCAATAAAATAAACACATACATATCGATATTTATGGCCTTACGATGAAAATGCTAGCAATTTTAATTTCAAATAAGATGAACGCAAAATTTATCGCAGCCAAAGACAACTTTTGTTATAAAAAGCAATACGTAAGGCCACAACTCGAAAGCAGTGGAGCAACAATTCGATTTTCATCGAAATTCCGATCTTCCCATCCATAAACATCGAATTTCGTTTAGAGATTATTGAAAGAAAAACTGTAATTTATGATTGCGATCTAGCGAAAAAACCCAGAGGCGCCTGATTCCACCATTTTTTCCACTTTCTGAATTTCTGAAGATAATCCTTTAGCCTCTGCAACGGCTGAAAGAAGCTACTCTAAGGTGGGGAATTTCATTGAAGAAAGAAAACCGCAATAATCAATACATAATTAATTAATTATTACAAATTAAATACGAGCGAACACATCAAATTTGATTATTTTAGTGGGGTACAACAGAGGTTGGACGAAATGTTGAAGGATCGCAATTTTCAAATCAGCCTGTGGTCAAAGCAAAATTGGCTTCGCAGACAAAAGCATCTTCAAGCACTGAAATCATCTGAAAAATTGATATATACTGAAATTGGACCTCATTATACTCTCTGGCAAATACACCCTCGTATTTTATTAGATTGCCTTAACATGTCTGACTTTCATTTTTTACTCCTTTCCGATTTCCTTTTGTACTCTTTTGTTACCAATTTTTAATCGCCTAACCTCCTTATATTCGTTGAATATGAGAAACAACGATAGATAAGAGGATTCAAAGGGAACTGGGAAATATCGAAAGGATTCACAAGCAGGCCAACACATACATGCACACGCGTAAACTAATATTTATCTTCTACATGAGATGTGCTTATGTTGATATATTGATATATTACATTAAACGTAGGAATGAACCATGATATTGGCGAAATGTGGTACTTGGACAGTGCAACCGGTGAAGTTTGCTTGTTTATTTTTAATATAAGAATTCCGCAAAATGCTTCTAATCGACTTGTAAGAGAAGGAGAAAATGCTTCTTTTGTTGTTCGTTTCCTCGTTTCAGGCTAATCAAAAGCCATCTTCTAATAGCCATTTATGGTTTGCTCGAACGCGATTGTAGCCACATCACAGCCGTTTTTTTAACGCTTCTGATTATATTATATCACATAGATTATAAGCAAAATAAGATGAATTCTTCATTTCCTCCAACTGTATTACTAAACTTGACACCAATGCACCTAAACTGCCACTTTCCATCACTATATATATGAGTACCACCACCACCACCAAGACAATTTTATCGATTGAGAGAGATGCTAAAACTCGGCTCGTCATCTGAATAAGCCTCAGATATAATGTCTAAAACGCAGCGCCCCTCATGAAGACGAAAAACAAAAATTTATGTTGAATGATGGTGGGCGGTGGTGTCCTATATTTTATCATATGCGCAGTGCCTAAATATTCGTAAGTTTAATTTGCAAGAAAGACAGTTGGTTTTCGCGGAAGTGAAAGAAAGAACGAGGAAAATGCAAGGAGGAATTACAGGTGGTGTGGCAATTCGTTTTGGCCGCTACGTGTTCCCGACTAAACTCTGATAAGACGAAGGGAATTTTGACTAAATTTTGATAGGATTACCAAGAAAATCAGCCCGTGGACGCGGTTGACGGAGATCGCGTTCCAAATAGCAAGGAATAGCAGTTCCAATCGGAACGTATACTCGCGGATAAAATAATTAATTAGCAAGAAACTCCGCATAGTGACGGACGACCGGACGGACTGAGCAAGCAATCACTATCCGAAGCCGACAAATAAAAAGTTTCTCAAAGGCGGCTGCGGGTTGTCAAACAGTTTGATAGTTTACATTGTTTTTTTGTTTATATGATACGTGAGGTTGGATAGATTTATCGGTTTAGGGGGTTTCGGTTTCCAGTTTTTTTTTACATTGGTCAGACTTGCTAAATCATTTGGCTGAATTATTCCATTGGTTTAGGATATTTCCAGTTTTCTATTAATTTGATGAAACTTGGCTTATTGCAAAGATTTGCGATGATTGAAGTTAGTTTATAATTCAGCTGATTGTATTGCATAAAATTTCGAATATTTCATTGAAAAATCGAGAAACGATAAATTTATACGCTCGAAGTCAGTAGGCTTACTTCCGAATTCCTGCACTTCACGATTAGCCTTCAGCCTTGTTTGCTTCAAGTTTAATCACCAAAATTCTCTGCGATAGTTTTGATAAGAAAAGGTGGGGTTATTTGCGTTAATGGGGAAGGGAGCGATTCTGCTTATATTTCTATCCACAAATGGCGGAAGGTTTTCCACAGTGAGAAGTTAGTGGAAGCAGACAAACCCGAAATGCTGAGTCGTGCCGGAGGGATTCTGTTATGTTCCTAATAAGTAAAGTTTCAGTCGTTTGGCTTTTAAAGGTAATGATTTGAAATAAAATTGAATAAATAATTAATTATTGCAAAGCTCGTCAGACTTTTTCCACGAGTCTTCTTAGTGATCCCATAAAAATTTATGGAGCATAACATTTTTTAAATTTTAGAATATTAAATTTTTCCACCTAGAAGCTTGTTCTTCTTCTAGCAGCAGTTACCATTGCTGGTTAAGCTGGCTTCGCCAGCTATAAGGTAAGACGTCTCCAAGATGCTCTGTACGACGCCATCGCTACTAGTAATAGAAGCCATTCATTTTTCCAAGTCTAAGTCCATATATCGCTGGTCCTCCTCTGAATGAATATAGCAAACTCTATAAAATACAGTGTTTCATAAAGGCCAGTTTGACTGTCAGTGCTTGTCAGACTGTCAGTGTAGAAAACTTAAAGGCTAATGAAATTCTAAAAAAGGGTATTTGTTATCAGTGCACATGCACATTATCATTCCGAGGGTTTTTTCTCAAAATTTTATTAATTGAGTTTCGTATAATTTTTTGAATTATTTTATATTTCAGGTTTTACATTAACAGAGTATCATTAAACCGCCTGTTTTTCTATCAATTCAGTTAACTTATTTCAATGTCTTTACTTGGTTTTAGTGGAACGCATCCACCGAATAATGATGACGATGATGGTTTTGATTTTCCCGTTCTTCCGGAAGATGTTGGTTTTTTTACGAAATTATTTTACTTCTCTAATATCTTTTTGAATTTTTGAATGGAAAATTTTAGGAAATAGGTGATAATTCATTGGTGGATGATATTGATGCCGTAAATGCGGAAACGTTTGGCACTGATATTGACTCATTTGTTGTTGGCGATTTAGAGGAATATTCGAAACAAGTTTCTTTACATTTTTTTTTTTTTCGAATGCTCAAAATCATTCGACTACATTGACTTTTGTAAAGAAATTTGGCTAATTAATTCACAGATTTTTTCATTTAATCTATTAATAAACTTATAAAATGAAAATACTGCGAATACTGTGGATTCATCAGTATTTTTATTCCTGTTGTTTAGCTAGGCGGCTATAATCAACTTTAGCGAAAAGGTATAATCCAAATAGCGTTGTGAGCCAAATCAACGTCGATAAAGAATTGATTCATGCATTATTTTTTATTTTTTGATTATACGTTTTTGCACGACATTTTCCAGACAGCAAAGCTTCAACTGGATTTATCTGATTGGGCCAATGAGCCATCGTGTTCGGCAGAAAATCGAATTGAAGGAGATTTGCAGAAATTGGTTTTGCATGATTCAGTGCAAACGACTTATAACTTATCTTACAATGGAAATATTGAGTCGAATAAAACGATCATGCAGGTGCATATTTCGCCTTTTTTATAATTATTGAAAAATTGATCTTATTTTTCTCCTTTTATTCAAATTATATTTTAGTATTCAGCAAGTATTTGACTGAACATTTTTTCATTTGAATTTAGGATTTCCTATACCTTTTTGTCTATTATTCTTTGGAATGAAATACAAATATCCAGAAAATGATATTTTAGAACTTTACCCATCCACAGCTTCAGACACATTCAACATTTCCAGTCGGCAATTATACTAAGATATTTCCAAAATCACAGAACTATAATTCGTCGGTGATTTATTTCTCAAACATTTTATGGTAGAAGAAAAATTTTTTAATTTTTTGATAAACTTTGAAAATTTTAAAATTGTATAAGTAAAAAATTTTACTTTATAGTTATTTCATTGTTTTTTTTGGAAAATGTACTGTTTGTTTTGCTAATTCATTTCTGTAATTATGCAATATGAAAAACGATTTTTAGAAATCACCATTAGGTGCATTAACTTTGGAAGAAGTTGAAAGTGACGTCTTACGTTCGTCGCGTCAGTGTTTGCCTTCTGTTCATTCGTTTCCGTCAGGTTCGTTTGATAAATTATTTTTAAGATTTTTAAATTATTTTCATTTTTATTCTCTAGTAATACTTAAATTATCATTTATGAATCATACTATTTGCAAAATTTAGTGAGAAATTCAGATCTCAAATCTGGAATTTACTCGTAATGAAATAAGGCAATAAGAAATTGAGATTTTTTAGGTGCTCTTTCTGTAACGGAGTTGGAAAGAAGAATCTTGAGTGAATCACAAAATCGTGGTGCAACGATTCCACGCATACCGTCCTTATCCTTGCAAACCGATCAAGGGCCAGTGCAACAACATTTTCCTCCATCTATGTCTGTTTTGCCGCGTATACCACCGCCAATGATTATGCAAGCAATCAGAGGTATTTTATTCTTCATGAATGGAAATAAATTAGAAGATATGCTTATTATTGAAATTTTTAGCATTTTCTTTACAATTTTCTTCTTGAAATGAAATTTACAGCTCGACTGTCCGGCCAGTACCATGAGTTGCCTCTTCGCTTCTCAATGATGCCACCACAAATGCATACTAATGTTCTTCCTATGCTAACAAATAATCCAGAAATGGCTTTGCCACTCCCTATGAGGATTCATTATCCATCAAGGATGCCACCAGTTTTGCCTCCATTTCCACTCCATCATCCGCCACTCATGACCAGGTTTTTATATTGTTTTCTTTGCGATCATTGTAGTTCTTAAAGTAATTGAAAATCAGTAATGCACATATTCCTCGCTATTCTTTTTAATTCTTCAAATCTTAATGCATTTCTAATTTCTTTTTTAATTATTTCAATATTTAACCATTCAGCGTTAATTGAAACACTATCAAACGGAGGAAAATTTAGATTGATTAATTTCTTGATTCTGTTTTGCTTTCAAATTATTTTATCGAATATTTAGGGTGAACCAACATCGCGAATCTCAAAGGAAACGTGCTGCTGGTCTGCCGTCGGGTAAAACAATATCTGATTTTGCTCTTAGTCCTTACGCTGGTTTCATGTCGCAGAAAGAGGTCGAATGGCTCATAAAAATTCAGATTTTCCAATGTCAAAATAGCGGCAATCCATATGAAGATGATTATTACTTCACGGCACGTTACTTTCTTATTCATTTACTGGTAAATACTCAGTTTTATTGCGAATGCTTCTATAGTTCACTGTATGATATTGATTAAAAATGAAGGACATGATATGCAAGCAGGTGATGACTCAGGTCGTGTTGCAAAGCAAAAATTTAATATTGCTGGTAACCTTTATTTCTCTCATGAAAAATCATCATATCAGCCGCAAATGGAGCAAAACTAATTTGGAATGATATGTGCCAGTCATTTTTTTTTGTTGAATAGAAGTACATTTCAGGTATGGAAACAGCGCCAGAACGAAAGTCTTCCTAAGACTGGTAGTATCAGGATAGTTAAACGCGAATTAAGTAATAATAGCCATCCACATCACTATGAACCTCCTCAGTTTATCGGTAGTCTTGGAAAACCTAGTTTGTCAACTGCCAGTAATCCCAGACAGGTTTATTTTCTTATTATTCTTTGTTTTTCTTATTTATTTTTATATTGATAAAGTTTTTAAAGGAATGATAAAGTTCTTCATTATGATGGTAAAGCTAATATTTTAGACAGTTCTAAGCATCATTTGGTAAATCAACAGGTTTTTATGAACAATTATTTTAAGATCCATCTTATTGCATTGGTATTTATAGGCATATGATGAGACATTTACAAGCTGTAAAATATTTGCTAATTTTTTTACTAAATTTTTTTCTCAACTGACATTTCTATTCACCTTAAAGTATCATTTATTGGCCATATATTCTTTCATTTACTCTGAATATTTTCTGGTTTATTCATTAATCACACACCTATGTTTTTTCAGTGCATTATATATTTAAATTTTCAGTTAATAAGCTTGTCAGATGATACAAATGATCCTGATGATGATGTAGATAAAAACGCTACAGCCAAAAAACCACAAAGGAGGCTTCGAGCACTACTCATACTTATCGAGAATATTTTAAGGATGATTATTGAATGCGATGATCGGTCGCACCAAATGAAGAGTCCGACTTCTTCTAAAGAAGTGAAGTTAGTACAAAAATATATTATCGCATAATCCTTAATGCTTGATGGAGAAGGATTAAGTTTCTTTTCAATTTGTATAAATACTAAAATAAACTTTCATAGGTCAGCTATCAACATATAAAATAAATATTCACCATTACTTCATTAATTGTCAATATAGTTCTTGCAAGAAAGTATAGAAAGTATAGATACAATTATATGACCAGAACGGATTTTTAATGGCTTTTATCGAAAGTAAGGTCCAAATAGCTGACCTACAAGAATATACAAATATATATATATATATGAGATTAGTATATATATATACTAATATATATATATAGAATATAGATATGTAAAATGTAGATTATCTCGGATGATGGTGACCCACCTGTACTTTTATCGCCAAGGGACTCCCTGACATATTTGTCCGGTGCTACACCTAGCGGAACGAGTTAAACCAGTAATGGTGAGGACTTCTGAAAAAAATAGATTATCTAAATAACCACTTAATTTTTCTGCCTTTCGAAATTTTTTGTTCATGAATCGTGGAATATGAGTTTGTGGGAGTGATTATTCGTATAATCTCAAGAAAAATATCGTTGATATTTTTTAGAGGCAGAAAAATTAATTTGATAATACGTACACTGGAGATTTGCTGGTTGTTATGTATTTCAAATTTTTTTAAAACTGTTTAATTTATTTATAGGGAAATCTTAGCAAATGATATAAGATCGAGAATAGAGGTTATCCTAAACTCACCTTGTTTTAATGAATGGATGCATGCTACGCTGCTTTTTGATAAAGGTCGGCAAATGATAACAAGGACACTGAAATATACAACAGAAATACAAAATTTAAGAGTAATGTCCAATTTATTTCCAGCCTTGCAATCAAGCTTAAAGAAGGTGTCTGCTGAAGAGGTTTATTGGTTTATTTAAAATTGATTTTTTATAATGTATCTAGCACAATTAAAAAATTCGTTTGTTGAAAAATTTCATTTATTCACTTTTTTCCAGCTCAACACATCATTTCTTAATTCGATATTCATTATATTCTCCAATTTTTCTGCTAACAATTTCCGTAAGGCTATAAAATCCGTTCCAATTGAATTGTTTGCTGAAAATATGGTAAAACAGAGTAACATGGTAAGTATTTCGTTTTTTATTTTTTTATTCAGTTATTTTTATCTTATTGTTATAATATTTTTACCTTTGATAATATTATTACTTTTTCAGTTCGTTGTGAATCTTATGCTTATATTGTTATATTGTTTGATGTGGCATTTTAATGAAAATTCTTCTATATTTGATACTCCGATTATTTTTTGGTTGAGGAGTCGAGATGTGCAAATCTCATTTCCCAAGGATTGGTCGCTGCGAACTATGTCATCAGTCATATTTAACATCGATTGCTTTGTCGCTTTACAACAATGGCTTTCAAAGCTTTTTTATGGTCGAGGAGGATGTATTGGAGAACAGATAGCTCGTATATTACATTTTCATAAATTTGCCGACTGAATTATGCGCTTAACGGGTTTTTCCTCATAGCTTTCTTTTCTTCTGTTTCCTTCTAAACATATTGATTTTATTCCTTTTAAGTGATATGATTTTCAATGTTTTTATTATTTCTAGCTGGTATTGCTTCTTGTTCTTCTAGCGATCATTTTTGATTTGCTTGGTTCTACTGGTCCTTAGGATAAGAAAGAGGACTTTCCTCAGAAAGTCACTTTGTGCCAGAAGTATAGGAGTGGGTCTTCTTACCCTAATTTCTATTTTACAGGCAAGTTTACTCTCGTCAAGAGACAAGAGTGGAACTTATGATGGCATCCTGTTCGGCAACTTCAGGTGATATTTAGATTAAATTTCGATAGTTTTTTATTTCGCTTTCTTAAAAAATAATAATAGGAAATTTTCCGTCTATTTTTTACTTAGTAAGAAAATTTATGTATCTGTATATTAACTTACTATGTTCTATGAAAAAAATTCTTTCATTTTTTCCAAAACCAACCAAATTTTATTCGTATTCTTCTTAATCCTCTTCAAAAAACGTTCTCCATCCCATAAGACTGATTATTTTATTTTCCAATTACCTTCCCTCCAAAGTACCACTCTGTCTTAATCTTCTAGTAATCCTTTTAGATCTCATAAAATCTTTTGAATTTATTTAATCCTGGCTTCTCTTCCCATTTTCCTTAACATCTTCATGAGAACAACTTGTTATATCACATAGCAATATTTGAAGATGCTGTTCCCAAATACTCCCTTAAACCTCGTATTATTTTGGCTTACTCGGAACCAGTTCCACTCACTCCCTATTTCCTTATCTCTTCTTTTTTTAATTCTCCATCATGCTGCACCGTAATCTTTTATTAAAATCGAACAAGTGTAATTCCTTCTTTATATTATGTTTATACTGTATTTTTAGTTTGTTATTTGTTGTTAACTTGCCGTAATAACATGGCATATTATAGTTCCAAAACCCCATTGAAGCAAGCTACAACTTAAAAAGCTGTTTTGCTGCTTTGTCCACTCATTTCCATTTTACTGCTCTGCTAAACCTCTCAATACACTTTTCCTAAGGCTACATATAAAGTGAGCTATAAAATTGCAAGAAATATAATTTCGCAACTAAAAATGTCGCAGGTATATAGCAAAAATTCGTTAGGGTGGTTATAAGGATTTGGCAGGAATGAAAGCAGTATTCGTTCGAAGAGATGTTTGGGAAATACAATGTGAAAGGGCATGTCATCTTAAGGCTATTTGCGTCAGCGTTTCAATTTACATGAAAACATCTATTTCTTCCAAAATTGGCTAAATTTTATTGTTCTTACCATCCCCTTTATTTTTTTGTTATTTGGTTATACCAGGCTCATGTTATTTTGCTGAAACTCGAAAATGCCTTCTTAAACGTTTAATATATTAATTCTATAATTCTACACCTTTTTATGGTCTTCTATTGTTAAAGCTCTTTTGCCATAATCTATTTATCATCTTAAAAAAAAAAAAACTAATCCACCTAGTTATTAAAAAAGAAAGTCGTATATAAAAACATTCGAAGAATTGTTAAAGGGATGAGTTTTGAAGTTTCAAGTTGCATATCGATGTCTGATTTCAATTCCATTCATAGGACGAGTCTTTTAATTAATTTTATAATATTTTAATATTATTATACTATCTCATAAAGTAAAAATTTCCATTTTTTTTAAAAATAAAGATTTTTTATTTTAATTAGAATTTTAAATATTAAAAACATTTAGAATACTAAAAACAATGATTGAATAATTATCAAAATTGTTAATCATATTCAAATGCCAAGTTTGATTGATTCACTTCTTCGTTAATTCTTTTTTTATTTATTTAATCCTTTTTATAAATAGAAATTTATAAGTTTATTTATGCGACTTTTGATGTGTAAATGCTTTACTTTTTGCTACTTTAATGATAAATTAATTGTTATTTTTCTAGTTTTTTTCTAGTTTTTCACATAAATTCTTCAGCCTATTTTTTTTGTTTTATTGTAATCTTTTATAGAATAAAAACTTAAGTTTCCTTATTGCTCGCTGATTAATTTTTTAAACGTTAAAAAATTGTTAACATTGTAATTTTGTGTTTGTTTAAAGTTGCAATTTTTTATTATTTATTAAATATTAAATAATAGCAAAAAAGTATAATTCATAAACAGCGTTTTTTAAATTGTAAATTTTTTTTGTTTCTAGTTATTTTTTGTGGAATTTTTCAGAAGCAAATGCGAAAGTTGTCGAATAAAACTTTTGCTATCATTTCGGTGGTTTTTAAAATTTTTGGTTTTCATTACCATTTAGAATTATTTCATCTGTTGCCATAAAATTTTTTGGAATATTTGTTGGATGATGTGCTACTTGGTTATTTTCTTGTGTTAATTAATGGTTTCCAGTTTTTATTCGAACTTCTAAATAATGGTTCTTGGAGTTATCGGTCACTGGCTTCGAGGACATATGAAACGTGGGCCTCCAATTATAAGAAAAACTGCTCAGTATTATGAACTATTTAAGTTTATCTACTTTAATGGTCCTCACGATGTTGGTTAGTGATTAATAATATATAATATATCATTTTAATATTTCTAGATGGCACGTTTTTATTTCATGTGCAAAGATTTACTGGGAGTCCTATTTAATTTAGACTGTTATAAAAAATAAATATGAATAAATGAATCCTAAGTCAAGTCGAGGGAACTATGTTATTGATTATTTGTTTTCCTATAAAGCGCATTCCTTCTGGCTTTGCTCGTTTCTTCGACTAATGGATTAGGGCTTGCCAATCCTACGTTCGGCATATTGTAGTTGGATCTCCTGTGCATTTAAAATTCCTTTTTTCTAAGTCTTGATTGGCCATTTGTTTTCGGTGCCATCCATCATATTGTTTGATCATTTTCTATTATTATTTGAAACTTATTGTTTATTTAATTTTTCAGCAGTCATGCAAGGCGACAAGCCTCATTTGCTTGATTAATATGATATTGTTATTTAATATTTTTTTAAAAGTACCTAAGAATAATATACTCACCAGTCACTCAATAGCTTATCTCCTGTAATTGTTGGTGCGAATGAAAAAATCATGAGTTTTTAATTCTTAATTCAGTTTTGCATAAGATTATAACCATTTTAGCCATTAGATCTTGTTGGATTCAAATTTAATTATATACCAAAAATTATATTCGGACAATGTAATTTCACGTAACCATATAAAATTTTATATTTTAGATTCACACATTACATTTTGTTTAATTTATCAAATCAGTAGATAGTTTAAATTTTGTTTTAAAAATTTTGTTTTAAAATTTTGTTTTAAATTTTGTTAAATTTTGTTTTAAGATTATTATTATTAGGAGCGTGGCAAAGTACAAAATAGCCCCTTTTGGAGCCCTTTAATTAATTTACTTGATTTGCGATATCTAAGGGGATAAGAGATTGTACTGTGCTGAAGGAGGGGTCGGACGTCTTGTATACATACTTTGACTAGAAATTTTTCAGTTCTTTTTTAGTGCGAGAGATAAAATTTAACCCTTCATCCGTAACTATGCGAAGATCTTATATATTCGACACATCATGTTATCATTAATAAAATGTTGGGAAAGTCGAATCCTTTCGAATTTTTATATAATGCGGTACACTTTGATGATAAATATAATTTGCCTTTCATTTCACCAGCTGGAAGTTCTGTCAAGATCTTCTTGTAGCGGACAGGTTATCCGATCCACCATGAGAATAATAAATTTTATAGCCAATAACATACAGATAAATAGTAGAATTTAATTTAATTTTGGTGATATTATTAATATATAATAAAAAAGTAATGGTCCTGTACACTTTCTTTGAGGGACACCTGATTTAACTTTTCTGGACTTGTTGAACCATAATCTGAAGAAAATTTGTTAAACTTACGGCTTGGTATCGGTCCTTCAAATAATTTGGTGTCCAGTTGTACAAGCCCTTTGTTATGTTATATTTATTAATAGTACAGTAGTAGCAATTAGCCGTAGGAGATAAATCCGAATAGATCATTTTTTTTCCATTATCAACAAACTAATGCTGACCAGTTAAAAAGATTAGTCAGCATTTGTGAAGTAGTAAGTAGCAATCAGAAGCCACGAAAAGAATATTTAATTACTGGATTCATGATAATTAAGCAATTTGTTGTTAATCAGTCTGCATATTCTGCTACCACGGTTCGTTAGACTAATAAGCCTATAATTGGAAGGACCACAGGTATTCTCTTTCTTATGAATGAGAGTTAGGAATATTTCCAGATTTTTTGGATTTAGGCTGAACTAAATCCATTATCCAAGTTGCAATAAAAACAGAGGATGGCTCAGGTGGCGCATTTTTTTATAAAATATTTTTGGATATTATTAGGACCAGGTGATGCAGATGGTTTAAGTTTATTCATCTGATAGTGTTATTTCAATCTCACTGAGGAAACCGCAATAATATCGATTCTTCTTCTTCCGGCTGGCTCTACTGGCTACAAGCGGCGCGGTCTGATGGCATCATCGACAGTAATAGAAGCTATTCTTTTCTCCATCGTCTAAATCCATATATTTCTGGTCCACCTATACATTCAAAATCTTTTCTGACCGTATCAGTCCCAGGTCTTAATTGGCCCACCTCGCCACCTTTTGGCGCCATCACACAGGTAACAAAATATGCCTCAAATGTGGTGAACGACGGAAAACGTGCCCAAATCAGCAAAGGCAACGATCTGTGATAACATTAATACAGGTAGTATTTGAGCGAAGATGGATATAATTATATATGATTTTATCCGCTCGATGGACCCGTAAAATATATTTTAGACATGGTTGGTCAAAGGCTGATAGCTTTTTACTCTCATTCACTCTCATTGGCTATATCTCGCAGCTATATAGTAAAATCGAATCGCGGTTATGCAGATGCGGTCTTTAGTTTTTATGGTGATCGTGCGACAGCTCCATAAAGGTCAATCGCAAAATATTTCTAGTTACCATTATCCAAGTTGCAATTGCTTTTCCATGACCATTCGATTTGATCCAAGATCCATATTTATTTGATCCATATTTAAAATCTAGCATTTCCTCACAGGCAATGAGTCTATAAAAAGAGTCATTTTATCAACTTTTTATATATAAGACGAAAAGATACTTTTTATAAGATAAGAAGAAAAGACTTTCGTTTTATTTACATTGCTCTTGAATCCGATTCTGGCTACAGTTGGTGATTGCTTACATGTTGTTTAGCAATGTAGGACTATATCATTAGCGTATTACAAGTTTGATACTCTGGGCTGATTTGTATCTCTGGAATGTCGACAAGCGGTGTCCATTATCCAGTCTATGGTATTGAATATTGTAGGGGAAAGGACACAGTCCTGACGGACACCTGTTCTTATTTCGAAAGAATCTGTCAGTTCCCCATATACACAGATCTGCGCCGACGTACGCTGATAAAATGCCCATATGATCGAATATGATATTTTCTGGAACACCGTCACGTTCCATCACCCTCCACAGCGCCGTTCTATCAACTGAATCGAAAAAGGGAAGCAAAAATTCTCGAAATTGACTCCTCTAGTAAGCTAACTCATAAGGTAATCCTTAGTAGCCTTAACAGACCTACCATTATCCCTTCGATGAACGTTAACCCAAATTAAAATTGCTTTATGAATAAGGTGGAATAGATAATAGGAAACTATTTCAGCTTTTTCACAAACCATCTATAATTCTAAAACTCTAGAAATTGAAATCATACTAAATATTAATGGGACACCTGTTAAGGTTATTAAGAACCACCTCATAAGATTGAAAAAATTTGACGATTCATGTCTAAAGTACGGATTTACGGATCCGTCAAGCAGATAAAATCAAATATCACCTCACCATCTTCGCTCAAATATCACCTGTGTTAATAATATCATCACAAAGCTTCGTCTTCGCTGATTTAGGCACATCCTCCATTGTCCAGAGGAGTTGACGCATATTCGTTACTTGCTAAACCCTGTGGTCGGTTGCGTCAAAAACGAGGTGGGCCAATCAAGACCTGGATTGATACGGTGAGAAAAGATTTTGAACGTATAGGTGGACCAGCAATATATGGACTTAGACGATGGAAAAAGGAATGGCTTCCATTACTGTCGACGATGGCATCAGACCGCACGGCTTGGAAACCATAATGGTGAGAGCTATCAGAAGAGGAAGACGACCGCTGTTAAAAAAGGTTCAAAAAAGGTTACCGACAAAAGAAGTAGAAGAGGTGTGTCGGAAGTGCATTATAAATAATTTTTTATCGAGGAGAAATGATTGCAATTATAGCTTATGGGAATAATAGAAAATTATTAAAGTGATTAATGTTCATTATCTGCTTGCTATTTTATTATTTTCAAATATTTAAAATATTTTATTTTATTTTTAAATAGTTATTTTCAGCTCCAGTAAACAATATTCGGTGGTGCTATTTCGTCAATTTCTGCATTTTTTTTTCCATTTATTACTATAGTTCAATTTACAAACCAAGGCAAATCTCATTGGAGAAAATCGAACGAAAGCGAGAAGTTATTGATGTTGCCTTTGCTCGCCTTGCCGCTGATGTATAGGTTTCATGTGGATTACTTTTCTCGGATTCTTTTTCAAATAGTTAATTTGTCGTTTCATTTGTAGACATTCTTTATCGTAATAAAACATAATATAATATTATCTGCACTATCTCTTCAAATATCAATTAAAGCGAGCCATGGTTGTGGCTATGGTGGGTGGATCACAGCGAAATATTTTAAAAAATTTGGTCCTGAAGCGATCTTCTATCAGCAGTGTAATCTTTGATTCTTGAGGGATGGAAATGATTTAAGCGAATTTTCCCATTTGTTGATTGTTGATTGTTGACTGAGATTGGTTCTGGTTTGGTTGTCAGTTGTTTGTTTGAGAATAGCTTTGTTTGGTTAAATTTATTCGTTATCGATCGCCGAAAAAAGATGCTTTTTTCCATAAAAAATGTTGCATTTTCTATTTTTATTATCATTATTATTAGCATTTCGGATAAAAAATGAAACCATTAAATGTAGTTGATCCACAAACATTTCGTTCATTTTGTTTTCGCGGACAAGGTTGTGCGAATTTTGTTATTAGTGCGAAATGTCGAAAATCACGTTTCAGGTAATTCTTTTCGTTTCGTTTCAAAAAATACTTTGCAAAATTTGCAGTTTTTTTCGTCGAAATAATTCTTACAATCTTTCATTTGCCTGTTTTTTTTAAAAGAGTTTTCGCCATTACTGGCCAAACTCGCTCCACTGGCTTGCCACATTGAGCAAATAGTTCACCCAGCGGGTCGCTTGGCGGCAGAAATACAGGCGAGCTTCACCCGGGTTTTTGGACAGGCTTACTCCTGCGGGGGACAGAACCTTAGTATCGGCGCTCCGAATTGAGCAGCAAGCCACTAAGCCACCTCATTCTCGTTTTCCTGTTTACCTGTTAAGAGGCAAAAACTCGATTGTTGACTGCAATGAGACTGTTGGTAGTAATAAGAGAGAGTGCTGTCTGGGCTGTATATTTTGTGTCGTGTGTTAACTCTCTGGCAAATCTCTGTCTAAACGTACTAAAAGCCAAGTTGAGCTAACTGAAAATAATAAACGCTAAATACGTAATTTGTTTATCTAATTTTTTTTAATTTGTCATGCTTTTTTAATTTTTCGCTTTATTTCTGCTGTAATTATTTTCTATACATAAATTTTTCGAATTTTATCGTTTGCGAGCGTTTGAACGGTTGATTCTAAAACGAATCTTTAGCTCTATTTCATCTTTTAACTGCACGTATTATCACTGGTTAGACCGGCTACGCTGGCTGCGAGGGTGAGGCGTTTCGATGCTGCTTGGCCTGACTCCATACTTGAAAATAACAAGCCATTCATTTTTTCCATCGTCTTGGCTCATCTGTCTTTGGGCCGCACATATATTCTTCCTAAACTTTTTATATCATCTGTTGCACTATTTAGCAAATAAAGAGATATGCATCATTCATTAGGGTTACGGACGTTTATACGTCTAACATAGGCGATGATATTACTGATGCAGATGATATTCGAGCAGAAGAATCGTGTATATTCTATCCGCTGGTACCAGATGAAATGTGTAAGGCATGAGTGATCAGTTTCATTATCCGATTGGCTAATTGGTACAAAAGTGGACCGTAGGTATTTGGATACTGATACTTCCTCAATTATTTATTTGGTTTCTTTTAATTTTTTCTCTTTAATTTTTTATATGGAAGAATTTTCAAATATTTCAGAATTGTCTGGAGATTTTCAAAACATCGAAAGTCTGGCACGGTAACAGTGAAACCTAAATGTCATGCAATTGCTGCTTATTTGGAAAAACTTATTGTGCCTATTATCGGGCGTGAATATTTGGTAAAACCAAAAATCGTCTCTTTCGATGTGAGAAATCTTCATCGGTTGGCAAAGGTTTTATTTTTATTACGATTACTTTTTTTATATGCGAATTTAACTTTAAATGAATCTGATATATATTTTGGCCATATTTTCTTTGCCACAGAACTTAGAAGAAAGAATTATAAATTTTGCTATTTTTTTGTTGATACACCATTTCTTCTTTGGCTAATTCCACAAAATGAAAAGATAACGCTTGCCTAAAGATCTGGACTTGCTATATGAAAATGGAGATACAGAAGAAAATAGCTAGAATCGCTCGAAATCCACTTTTAAGGTCAAAATTATTCGAGAAATAGGAATCGATCTCATATTGCTTAAGCTTCTCAAGCTCGACTACTTTGATCAGAGAAAGTCGGAATAGATTACAGCTGATCTTGAATTAAATTTTTTTGTATTCCCATGATTTAAAAGTTAATTTAAAAAATTTAATTATTGAACCCTCCTTTTAAAATATTTGAAATATTTAGATCCCTGCGTTACCGCTAAATATGAAAGTTGAATCATTCGATGAATTATGTGATGAGAGGAAATATGCCTCTTCAATGAGTTTTTTTCCTTTACATGAAATTCCTGAGGGCACTCGTTTTGTGAGTGCTTTACAAATGATGGATGCAACAAGAATTCCAAAACGACTTCCATCGCGCTTTTATGGTCCTACGATTACTGTGGAAATTAAGCCAAAGCAGGGTTTTTTTCAAAACTACTCAGGAATTCAACTTCCCTATTGTCTTAATTGTATATTACAGGTTTAAAAATTATTTTTCTTTACTACTTAGTTTTTTTTGACTTTCTTATAAATAATTTTTATTACTAACAATTTATTGGAACACTGAAAAAATTGAATATTTGGTCAGTTTTAATTTTTATCAGTCGGTTTATTTCATTTCTGTTAATTGTCAGCTGGAGAAGATGAACTCAAATGCATTCGATGTGATGTACGATTATTGTCCTCTTGATTTATTTAGCGGAGATATTCAGCGGATGCGATCAGCTCTGAATTCACTTATATTGGTTCCTCATCGGAACTTAAGAATATTTTTCAATGGCACAGTGATTCATTCTGACGAATTATCATTGAATCACCAGTCACTTCAAGATACACTTTTCCATGGCGGTTCTGTCACAATTGAGGAACTTGTTACAGCCGTTTGTTTTCCAAATATTTTATTTTTTAACCAATTTTTTCAAAACAATTTTTATTTTTTGCTGTATTCGCTACATCTTCGCCATATTTTGCTATATCGCATTATATTTCATTTTCCATTTAAATTTCTGCATTTCAGTGGTTAAATTTATTAATTTTTTAATTTTGTCATCTGATGCGTTCTTTTGAAAAAAATAATGCTTATTCTTATATAGATTCTTGGCAGATCTTCACTATTTTCTTTTCATATTTCTATTTCTATGATAATTTGTACCGTTATTCATTAGATTTGTTCCTTAAGTTATGCAAGAGTGAGGAAAAAAAAGTATTTTTCCAGGCATCTGCATCACTCATATAAACTTAAAGCCACTTCTAACCGTATCATTTCTATCAAGTCCTATTTTTCTTTCTCACTTTTGACGCCATACATCACAGAGATTAGCAAATAGCAAGAATTGCATATAATCCTATGTGAATATGATGAACATAGTCTAGACAATATAGACAATATGCTGCTCTGTGATGCAGTTGATAGATTTAATCAAATTCCAGCCGCTCATGGCGGATATGTAAAATATATTTTTTTAGGCGCGTTCGGCCAAGGATAAATAATTTTTTAATCTTCCACTTTTATTGCGCATGTTTCATAGCGGAATTGTGCACATCAGAGCTAAATAGATGCAGAACTTTGTTTTGATATTCATTGCATGATTACTCCCCTAAGATTTGGCGCGGCAGTTGTGAAAGTAATTTTAATTGTGCCTATCTTGACGGGGATTTCTTTTTTTGCTTGTTCAATTGGTGTAAGAGTGAGCCCAAGATTAGTCCAAGATTTATCTTCTCACTTCCTCGATCATTAAATGATATTTTATAAATGATATTTTATCAGCAGTCTGGTATATAAGATTTTCATCTTATTTCATCTGAAGCCGACTTCTGTAATAATTATTTATCTTCATTTTTATTCTTTTATATTTCTGGCTGCTCCATTGATCGGATCATGTTATAATTGCCTTATGGAAAAGACGAAGTAGTTTCCGATTATGCCTTGCAATAGATTTTCATATTCAGGAACATATCACAGCAATAACCATCCTAGACCTGCTGTGTTGTTGCGCGACTTTGAAATAGCAAATAGTTAAGGTTTTTCACATGCAGTCCATTTCGGGCAGTTTCTTCTATTTCGCAGTTAGCTCTTTTCTTATCGTATATCTTAGTGTGACTGATTTGAGAGAAGGTGTGTTTGAGACCATTCTTCCCAATGCGTCAATGTGTTTTGATAATTAAGGTTCAGTTTAAAATATGCTATATTTTAGGTTATCGGCTTCTTGAACCGTAATGTTCTTCAGGTTAATTTATAATATTAATTTAGATTTGTTGTGTATTAGTTGGTGCTCCATCAAATGCGGAATTCACAGTACAGGATACCAGCGTTCTTGCGAAATTGCTGGCTGCTCAAAAACTTGATCCAGTTGGTATTGTGAAAGCCTATGAAATCTATCAGTCATTATCTTTAGAAAATCAGGTTAGTACAAGAATTACTGTTCCAGTTGCTTTTGTGATGAAGTGATCTTTTTAGTCGATAATCCGTTAAAAATTAAAAACTGTTTCTTTTCGATTTCTTAGGTTTTCCTCATTTATAAACTTCTTTATAGATTTATTTTAGAGCAGTATAAGTATGAATACATATTCTGGGTTTTTTTTATTGCTATTGTCATGGATATCTTATTTATATTGATTTATTTGCAGAGAGAATTGCTCAATAAGTGCCTCTTGCCACGAAATGATCTTTCATTTATGCACGAAAATTCTGATCAGGCCCTACTGCAGCGATATTTTCTGGCTGCAACCATGAAAGATTGTTCAGTCATGATTAGCCTCAGACTTATTGATGAAACAATAACATCAGTTCCACATTCAAGGTGTTCACCTCCACCCATTGTGAAGATTTATCCGTCTACAATTCAACATCCTGATGCCTGTTCAGTTTCATTTGCATATTCAATTAAACTTGTTGATCTTGATCCTAAAACCCCCAAAAATCTTCTGAATTCTTACCAGCGTTTCGTCGATGGTGTAAGATTTATTCGAGAAACTCATCCAATGCGACGCCCATGTGTTCAGTAATAAATTTCTTTTGCAATATTCACTGGTAAATATTTTCTATACTATTGGCTTTTTTATATAAAGCCTATTTATTTTTTCATTTATGATTATGCTTACTTTTAAATGTTAATCTCAATTTCAATTTTAAAATATTTTTTTAAAATATTCATCATATTCATCCTTTTTCTTCTTTCTTAATTCGTGTTATTATATTCATATCAATATGATGACTTTCGGTTATACTCTGGCCTTGATTCTCTGCAAATCTTCGAGTGCATCTCATTAAGATTTATATCCTTTGTTCACTTTTTTTTGTTATTTAGTTCAATGTTTCACTGAAAATACATTAACATAATTGATCTGTTTTATAATTTTGATTTGTAATTATAAATTAATTTTAATTCGTTGACGATAGTCGTTCCCTTATTTCAGTCTCTAATATTATTTCTCGATATAATGATCGTTGACATGCGACCATAAATAGCTCGCATGCACTCGATGAATCAAGCGAAATTTTTCAAGAATAATTAGTTTTACTTTTGGATCTCCAATTTTTCACTTATAATCATTATTTTAATTAATGAGTTATCTTTTATTCTAGTCTATGCCTTTTCTAATTTTGTCCTTTTATTTTATATTTTAATTCCGTCATTCGGAAAATTGTTTTAGTAATACTGCGCTTCATTTATTAAGTATATATATCTTTGAAACGGATAGCTACCAGTAGAATTATTAGTATTGTTTTTTTCCTACTGTGATATTTAACACGAGTTATTGTCTTTGCCATTTGCTTCTGTTTATTCTCTTAAAGTTGCATTTTCTTATAATTTGGTTGTGTTTATGCCTTGCTGTTTATATTAAATAAAAATGAATAAAAGAGAATGAATATGATATTTTAAATAAATAAACTATTTGTCACTCAACTGTAGTGATGGATCAAATCGTTGCAAAAAAAACCGGTATTTTCATTACACGTTGGTGTTTTTGGTGAATTTGTTGCATTTTAAGAGATGTCATGAAAATTAGATTCGAAAAAAATTGCTTTTTTCCATGGACAACTGTTGCCATAGTTGTTTTTGCTTCGGAAGAGGATTAATTCTTTTTCTGCGTAAATGGGAATTTTAATTCTTCGTTAAAAAAGGCCTTCCGTTTTCGTCATTTAATTCATCAGCAGCGGGATGTTAATTATTTAGGATTTATTTCATTTTAAGTAATAAAAGATCTATGGTTTTCTGAATTTCTGAATTTTTCTATGGTTTTTTCTGAATCGAATTTTGTGACAAAATTAATTTATTTATTAAAAAATTTAAAATACTTCGGTTCGTTTTTAGCGGTCATTAATCGAGGCAAATTTACAGTTTTGCAAGCTTCCTAGCGTACTGAAATATTCTTTTAGTTAGAAACGCTTTTGGTTCAGATGGCTTTAAATGCTTTGTATAAGTTATGAATCGCTGATGATTATGTGGAATAAGGCGAAACGCTTTCAGCCATCGGAGTGTATCATTGGACGATTTGCATCATTGGACGAAAGTCCGTTATGAAGGGGGATAATTGTTGAAAAATAATAAACAACGCGTGAATCGTTCTAGCTCGTCACTGGATTCGCCTATTATAAATGAATATGGATAGACTTCTCCTTTTATCGAATAATGGAGTCGATTGTCGATCACTTTTTGCAGATTAATTAAAGAAACCAAATAGCTGTGGGATTTAAAATAAGTGAGAAAAACTCATCAAATTCTGAATAAAATGCGAATAAAACTCGAAAAAAGGCAAATATCAACATTTTATATCGTTTATCTCAACGATAATTGCATAATCAATATGAATAAAATTAAAATTAGTTTCATTCATAATGAGTGAATAATTATCGAGTGGAATGTAGTTTCGACCACTGCTAAACCATCGTCTTTTTTATTTCTTCCATGATAATCCAGGAAAATTAATCATCTTTAAAAATCAGTGGCAACATTGCTGCTTCCATTTTCTCTCTGATAAGCAAAGCCCCTCTTATCAGACAAATTAAAGCAATTATCAGATAAATTGAAGCAATTAAACCAGAAATGATAAGCGCTGTTGGAAATAGAAAAAGCTATCGTTGATTTTGATTTTGAATTTATTATCCCGTTTTTACCCTATTATTAAAATCCTATTACATTGCAATAGCTAATGGGAATCGGAATTGGCCTATCGTGCTTGTTAGAAAATGCCTAATTCTTTGTACTTTCATCTTTTTTTTATAGATCAGTTTTTATTGACTGGCAAGATGAAATTCCTTCTTCTCAAAGGCTAAATTAAGGACAGAGATGTAAACTGGCTCGCAATAGTGGTTCTGATCGCATATCACATTCTCGACAAATAATATTAACAAGATGTTGTCAATTTTTCCAAATCAAATCATTATCGCTTAGTTATTTTAAACCTATCACTGAAAGTGAAAATTTTCCTTGTGGGACGACTGAAGACGAACCCACTATTACTAGGTGACTTGTCGATGGAATATTAGTGATAGCCATTGCAGTAAGTCAAACCAGATATGGTGAGTGGTGAAAGCAAGAAGAATTAAGAATTTTTTAGAACTAATAAAAAAATCATTCATTCTTATTTTTTTATTATATAAGAATGAATGATTTTTTTTTATATAAGAATGAATGATTTTCGATTTTATTATATATTTTGAAGAAATTAATGATAATAAAATTAGAAGTACAATATCAAAAACAAAATAAAATCGAATAAAATTTATACAAATTCGCGAAAGAAAATATTTTATATTTATGTAAAATTGTTTTATATTTTATTTTACAGCATTTGAAGATTTCAAGGAAACAATTGTTGCAAAAGCAATCAGCAGAATTATAGTTTTTGCATAGCCAAACTCTCAAAACACATCTTCGATATGTTCTAAAGATTCACCATTTGCTGCTTATTTAACAATAATTTAGTAATTATCGCTCTAATTGGTATCATCAACAATTTCATCAATTCTCTACCATTTTCTGAATTTGGCATACTTTTTTTTCTATGAGCACTTATCATTTCTGGTAGATTGGACTCCGTTAGCTTATCAGATTTGTCATGGAGAGCAGTAGAAGTATAAGTGAGACCTCATTCGATTTTTGAGAGAAAGTTTCACTGCTGTGAGGACTCCGATCCGAAAAATCCGAAATGAAAGTAATGACTCATTTTGCCATTCTATTCTCATTAATTTCACATTAATTTTTTATCAAAGACTGGTACTTCGAGCTAAAATCAAATATCAAAAGTTTTGATTCCTTTCCATTAGGAATTAGGAGTGAGCTCGTGAATAAAAAATGAAACCCTGGTTGCAAATAGTAAGTGCGCTTGCATATCCAAGTTAAGAAGGGTTTTGTCCTGATGAGCAATGGAATCAATTCAGACCAGAAATAGACGAAAATGAAATATTTTAATTATTTTAATTTGAATTTCACTTTAATATCAACCAATTAATTTTATGAATAATAAATACATTTGATTATATGATTTAGTTTTCTTTTTATTACATAGCAATAAATCATTATCATAAATCATGAGATTTGAATTATCCGCTTATCACTTTTAAGTGCGATATTAGTTCATCGATAACTAACTTATCAATCTTCAATTTTTTTCTAAGATTCGGCGTTTCTGGTTTTATTCTATTGGCCTATTGGATCAGACAAATTTTGCCGTGGAATTACCTGGCGATAAAATTGCAGATGGGCGCCAGTGTCGCCAGTGCCACCTGGAAAGAGAAGATGGAAAAGCAAGTTTACTCCAGCCTGGAACGAAACCATAGCATCGGCCTGAGTTCCGAAATAGGGAAGCCATCCCGGGCATATCGATTTTCCATGCGATTTGAGTGATTAAATCGTAGGATAACTGATACATTTACGAACAAAAAGTCGTTATATTATATTAAAGAAAGAGAAAATGTTTTCTGACGAATAGCAGCATTCAATAATTTCATTTATCCTTTCTTAAATTTCTGTAAATAAACGAAAATTTTTCATTAAACAACAAGTTTTGAATTTAATTTAATAAATTTTTTTCACTTCCAAAATGTGCAAACCAATTCACTGACTAACTAAGACGAAGGCTCTATAATACCATCCGATTTCACTTTTAATCACGGGTTTTCTCGTGTCGAGGAAAGGCGAAAATCAAAATGCATGACGATCGCTCGAAAACAACTCGAGTATTTTGCAATATCTCATGGTGATTTAGGCATTCAAGAACGCTTTTTTGTCTTAATTTTTTTAGGAATTCTGCAATTCGAGTCGAAATTTAAACTTATTCAGCGTGAACTTTCGAATGTTTCTTGTTTATTTTTACACTCGCAAAAAATTTTTTTCCTTCCTTTTCGTTTCTAGTTAATATTTTGGTTTTAAAGAATCCGTCCAGTAAAAGTTTCCTCAGTCAAAATGCAGCAATGACTTCGTAATTTGATACCACTGAATCGCATGCTAGTTTTGACTGAGGGTAAAGAGCATGAATTCGACTGCGATCCCTTCACGGAAAAACTATGCGATTGAAAATAAATCCGGTTGGCTCTCTTGACCTGTGGTTCCATCTTTGTAATAACTCACTGGCAGAAAATTTAGTGACCATGCAACGAACCAAACCAGGAATATTAAAGAAGGAAAATTTTATTACTATTCTTTTTAAGAATATAAAAAAATTTCTTTAAGAATATCATTGTGGTGCTATGGGACTTTCTCAGTCTCGGATTCTTCACCAAAGGGAGTTTGAGGATTAAAGGAGATTGATACGCATTATCTTAATTATTTTAAATAGTGCGTTCTTCTGGAGATCTCTAATTCCTGAAATCTGTTAGAAACATTTTTCCAGCTTAGGGACCCGTAGTACTCCTACCACCACTGGCCTTCACTCTCCGCGTCTTCTCTAGTTTATATTTCAGATTTGATATTTCTGTAACTTCTCATATTCCTTCTTCCATGATCCTGATGCTTCTACCACTTGATATTGTTTCATCACCACTGTTTTCTGGTTATTGTTTAGTGACACGATGTCTAATTGATTGATCAATGTTTGCTTGTTCTTATCGAGGCCGAAAAATCCTACAGGCCTATTATCCTCTGCTGTTTTCTATGAATTATCCATCTTGGGAGGGATTTGACCTATGCAAATGCTCCTGGGCTACTTAACAGCTACTTGGTTACTCAATTCAGTACTGCTATTTTTTATCTTATTATGTGATGCGATAACCTTTGAGGCATAGTCTGCATCTTGTCTGGTGTGGTAGATCTCTGCTTCTATGGATGTGGTGCTTAATACCTGTCGTTATACTGCTATGGTCAATAGAACTGTTGTCTCTTAGTCCAGCATTCCCAACCACACGTTCTTAAAGTCTGCTATCTGTTGATGCAATTCATGGAGGGTATTGCAAAGGGCATGGCATTTCTTCTGCTTGGTTTTTCTCCAGTGTCAGTTGATACTTCAGGCATTTTTTTAACAACTCATCTTTTTGTGCTGGTTTCATTCAGAATGATGATTTTGATGATACTGATACTCACTAGCCCTACTAATCTTCTTTTAGGCTGGTGTGTGGCCTTTGAGTATTAGATTTGGGTAAAACTTCCATGGATTATGGTGTTTTCGATTCTCCTAGCTTCCATGTCTTCCTTTAGCCATCTCACTATACCAGCTATGTGTCTGATGATTATGCATGCTTTTTTGAGTGGACCATATTTCCCTACCTGAGCTAGTTCTCCACATTCTGTCGTTTTTCTTGGCTCTTTGGCTCTTTATTGTAGTTGTACTTGTTTATTGCTAGTTCATTGCTTGGAGTGTTCAGTGGGCGAGGGGCCGCTGCTGAGGTTCTACCCCTCGCCCAAAAATCCCAAAGAAAATCTAGTTGATGTTGGCGATTCACCTGCACTTCTATCGCCAAGAGACTCCCTGACATATTTGTCTTGTATGATAAGCCAGAGGAGCGAGTCCAACCCACAATGATGAAGGCTTTTTGGTGTTTTTTTGGTGTTCCCCAATGTGGTCCACTCTACCAGCCTTAACTACTTTCCCTTTATTCACTATCATCCGACTACAAATCTCCAGTTTTATCCCTATAGATTCGTAATAGATGAACAGTAGAACCAAATCATGCAGCTTCGAAATGTCTAACCCAAGTACGGCCAGCCTAGCCACAAAGCTGTTAGAAGGAGAAGTATAGATGAAGGAGTCCATGCCTCGTTCATATAACTTGATTTTATCTATATAGAGATGTATGATAATAGCTCCATTTGAACTGATATCACTTTAGCTGTTGATATTAAAAAAAATTCATCTGTCAGCTACATGTATATATATATATAATCTTCAGAGCTTTAAATGAGAAGTATGATTGAAATAATAGCTAATATGTCATATCAATTCTCTTATCATTAAAAAATTATTGCCAGTTTTCTTTCAAACTTTTTAGTTTTTAAATTCATTGAATTTTTATCTTTTCACTACTCTTTGTTATTTTAACATTTCAACAATTTTTTTTAGTTAATTTATTTGTTTTGTAATTCTTCATTAATTTCAAATTTTTTTCATTATATATATTTTTTTGCTTAGTATTTTATAGAATATTGTTTATTTAACGTTTGATAACATTTGCCGGTATCCTGTGGTGAATTACCGAAATCCAAAATTTGTTTTTCAGTTCAAATATATGTGCATATTCGTTTCTCGTATTGTTTATTCGTACATAGGTTCAGCCGAAAATCAATCAGCAGTTGGCGTAGCAATTACGAATTAGTGGTATTAACCATTTTGCAATAGTCATTGCTATTTCTAAATTTCTGGAAAAGAAGATTTTAATTTATCAGAAAGATCTTTGTCATATTTAACTGAAATAAGTAAATCTATTGCCGAATGATAAGATTTAAATTTTTTTAACATAAAATTTTTTTATTTTTGCAGTTTCTAATATTGACTTTTATCAAATTTATTGTTGTTATTATTAATTCTTTTTTTTTTAAAGAACGCTCACCATTTTTAGTTAATATCGCTTCAATGGATTGTCAGACTTATCACTTGGATTTTTAACATATTTAATCACGTCGGAATTCGAATCCCAGCATCGCCACTCTGAAAAAACCTATTGACCTTCCTTATTTTTACGCAATTATTTTTGTTACAATATTTCATTTCATTGTCGAGGTTTTCTAAATATTTGTTGGTCGATAAATATTGATAATTGTCTCTAATTATCTTTTAAAACTAAAAAATTATTTCGGTTGGATGAAAGAGACGATAGCTGACCGACTAGACTAATAGAAAAAATGCTAACATATATTTGCAATGGAATTTCGCCCAAAAATCGTTTTTGCCACTATAAATGTTATTATTTATTTATTATAAGAGATTATTTTAATAATTTTGCAAAATTTTTTCATCTTTCTATAAAAATAGTTTATCCATTTTTTGCTTAAATTTCGCCCACGAAAATATCGATTTCCTTATTCGAAATCGTTTTTTAAAAAAAATTTTTGCTATATGCATTGAGAAATTTAAACATTTTCATTGGTTTGATTATCACTATTAACAATAAATATATGATAATGAAGGCAATGCATTTGGTGTATGTAAAATACTCTTTGAAGAGGAAGAGCTTTGCCCACTGTTTTTGGTTAATTTCGCTGGTCCATCGAACCCAGCAAATTTTGTCGGAATTTAGAATTACAGGAGAATCAGGAGCATTTTGTAAATGATAAGCTCGCTCTTACCGAAAACCTCGGCGAGAAATAAAAGCGGCGTTCTTCTTTCATTTTTTGAGGCTTTCTTTGTTTTTTATTGAATTTTAAATTTTTACATTCATTTTTAGATTATGGATTATAATTTTATGAAATATTTTTTTCTCAGTATGTCATATTAAATTTTATTAAACTTCTTGAATCATTTAGCATTTTCTTCGTTTAGACGAAAATTTTTTTTGTTTCTGAAAGAAATTTTCGAAGGAAACTTTTATTCGTTTATTATTTAATGCCTTTCGTTTATATAATTATGGAAATTCGTAATTCTTATTTTCTAGCAAATAGAATTCCTTATTTTTCATGGGAATATCGATGAAAAATTCGTTTAACACTTTTAAAATGTCATTCAGGTATTCCGGCAAATTTGAACAAGAAAATTATGTAAAAAATAATTTTTTCATTGGTACTTTCCTACGAATGTCGCTCTAAATGAGAGGTGATGAGATGAGCTGATATGGGATAAGAGACGATAGATGGATTTCTTCCATAACCTCCTATAAAAAATTTTTATTTGTCGTCATTTTAATGAAATCCGTCACTCACTTGCAATTTATTTATTATTTACTACTTTAAAATTTATTAAGCTTTATTTTAGCTTTAGCTATATAAAATTTATGATAACTTTTTATATTCAATTAAGGCCAATAAACTTTAATAAATAAATAATTCATTAAATATTTCAATCAAATTTTTCCAATCACTTAAGGATTTCACTAAGAAACAAATAAATTTACAAATTTTTTTTTTGAAATATTCGTCCAATTATTACTGAAAGAGATTTTTTTCATCGTTTTCTAGTTCGTTTAGCTAAGATCGGAGGTTCTTCTTTTTCTTCATATCGTATTTCGTACCATTCGTCCATCCATCATTCATTCGAATGGCTTATTTTATCTATTTTCCAACAATGTGTAATATGAAAGAATTATTGTTTTATTGAGATTGCAACTATTGAATTTTCGGAAAAGAAATACATGAACTGAATTTGCCTAATTGTGGGATGAATGTCTTTGGAAGGGTTTAGAATTTTTTTAGTTATTCGATTTACTATATACGATGGCTGAGTATGATGGCTGTTAATGAATAATTCAGATGTCGAGAACGAACGAAGTTGAATGTTTGCCATTCTTTGACAGGAATAAACCTGTAGTTAAACGCGAAATTTGGCAAACATATGACGACACCATTTGGCTCTGCCATACTTCTACATGATAACTCAGAAAGGGCAATAATCAGCCAAACTCATTAGCAAATCTTGGTTTTTTTCAACCATATGTATAATAAATTATTATTACACATATGGTTATCATGAAAGAATTATTGTTTATCAGCAAGTCATTTGGCGATAGAAGGAAAAATGCGTTACTTTGTATTAACTTGGTTTTTAAAAGATAATGCTAGCCCTGCGGATAGTGGAACCTCAGTATCAGTTCTTCGAGATGAGACCAACTGAGCCATTCAATAACTCTTGGTTACAGCCCTATTTAAGAAAAGAAAAAAGTGCAAAGCAAAAAACATTTTAATAAATCTGAAGATTTTGACATGAAAATTATTGAAAATATAAAATTTCTCAGTGCAAAATATCTATTAAAGCATTTTTAATAGAAAATAATCCAAGCTTATTAATTAATTAACAAAACTGTTGTAGTATAAAACGAAATATTTTAATGAATCAAATAAAAACTTGTGAATTATTAATAATTCAAATGTGCAATGAAGTGAAATTCAATCCTTTTGTTTGAGTCGTTTTTCATGAAAAATGCTATTTTCTTGTATCAAATACGCCTTTCTATAAATGTAAATTAACATTTGTGGCCAACTATTTTCCATTTCGAAGTTTTTTTTTTCTTTTAATGGTTAATAATTTTTATCTCGATTAGATTCTGTGAAGAATAAACCGAAATAGTGAGAGCTGTAGAAAAAAATAATTTTTATCAATAGACATAGCTATCATAATTTTTATCAATAATGGTGGTTTCTAGCTGTTTTAGATACTAACTAAGCAAAATTATCAGTGTTTAGCTTTGTTTGGGTAACTTCTGGAGGCTTGTGATCACTATTTTTGTCAGTAAAGTAATTATCACTGGCCATCCTTATCATTAGAAAAAGAACAATTAAATAAAAATCTTTCCTGCATGATAATAATAATGTTCAAATGATTTTGAAAATAAATCAGATTTCTTTTTTTTAGAGGTCTATATTAGCAGCGTTGTTGCTTCTTTCTTGCTCTATATTAGTTAGGAAATTGTTCATTTTGTTTTATTTTTCTTACCCTTATTATTTAAATTTTTTTAATAAAAAAATTCTTGAAAGAAAAATTTTTTCTTAGAAAGATTTTGAGAAAACTCTAGAAAATTTCTGTCAAAATTGATTAATAATGAAAAATTGTATTAAAAATTTTATTAATCTAGAGAAAATTTATAAAATAGATCTTAAAATTAAGGATAAATTTGAAAAATTAAGACAGATTGGAAGAGATTAAAATGGATGGCTTAGCTGAAGAAAATTGAAAGATAGTGGGAAATCATAAGGAAATGAAGATATATTAGAGGGATGCAGTATAAGAGTCTACACATAGGATGGGATAGGAAAAATGCTATTAGCTCTCTCTCGGAGGGCTAAATCACTGTCATTTTGCATCTTGTCAATTCATTTCTTCAATTTTCAAATGCCATCAATTTGCACGATCGATTTAAATATTTGAGGTTCGAAATGAAGTTTTAAGTCTTTAAATCTACCTTTTCAATGATTTTCATTCCTCAATTATTCCGATATTATTTTTCTGTATTATTTTTATTCGTCTAAAATTCATTGTTTTTTTTCTTTATTCCTGTTTTTAAATGTCGTAAACACTGATTTTCACGACTGATTTTATTTTATTTTTATACTTTTCTTTGGATTTTTACTCAAAATCACTATTTTTGTCAGTAAAGTAATTATCACTGGCCGTCCTTATCATTAGAAAAAGAACAATTAATCTTTCCTGCATGAATAATAATGTTCAAATGATTTTTGTAATTTTTAAAAGCAAATTGCTGCAATTTTTACTTTATTTTAACAATTCTTTGTTATTGCTTTTTACTAATAACACTCATTTCTGCCTCCACTGATTCTGCCAGCCCGATAAATTTTGCTAAGAAATTAATAGCGATAGAAGTACGGCCGAGTCGCCAGAATCGCTGGGATTTTTGCACGATTTAGTAGAACCCCAGCTGTTCGGCGCGTCGAAAAGCCATACAAGCCATTGAGCTATTCCACTTTCCAGTTCTATAAATAAAAATGGATTCGTTTTGAAAATCAGATAAAATTAACTTTTGTTCGAAATTTTTTTGAAGATACTTATTTCATAAACATATGAACAAAAAAAATATTTTCTTTCCAATTTTTTATTGAAAAATCTAAAAACGCTTTATTTATCGGTCAAAAATCTTAAATTCATAAATAATAATTCCTTCAACTGACAAATTAGCAGTTTTTCATAATTTGCGTTAATTGTAAATTCCAATTGTAATTGTAAATTGTATATATGAGAAAAATTCTAAATATTCAAAAAGGAAAAAAATGCAGAGAAAAAAAATTAGGGAATATTATATTAGGGAATCCTCTAAATTTTTTCGTAAAATTTTCATTTGACAGAAATGTTCAAGGAAATTTTGGAGAACGCTTAAATATTTAAAACGACAAATATATTCGTATTCTTTAAACAATGCATTTTAAATGAGCAGCCTTTACTCTCAAATTATTCCTTTCTTCACGTTTGCATGGATTGCAAATAATCGCTTATAAACTTTTCATTTTTTACCAATAAGAATGCTATGTTTACTTTAGTAAATGGTGTTTTCTAATTTACCATCGATAGGAAGGATAGATATGGTGATTAGGTAACTCTCTATGGCTAGGAATAAATTTATAGAAGTACATTTTTTTGAAAATGTTGACCATTTCGAGTCCGCTGGCACCTTGTCGCAAATTTCGCGGGAGAGATTTCGTACTTGGTTGAAGTATAAGTTATTCATCAGCACTGTCTGGATTTTTGAAAAACAGGTGCTCCGAAATAAAAGAGCAGCAACAACCCGTTGAGCCGTTCTATCTTCTTTCATTGTTGCCATTGTTTGATTTCGAAATAAAGTTTTTCTGCAACCAAATTTTGTAAAAATACGCAAAAATTTTTATACTTTTCGTGTTTACTTAAGAAATTCAATATTTTAAAGGTCCTTCTGGTTGCAATAATGATAGAACTTTTGGATGGCTTACTTTTCGTAAAGAGTAATGAATATTTTTCGTGCGAACATCCAGTTAAACAGCCATATGAAGCAAATTAACAAGAATATAATAGATTAAGCAAGAGTTGAGCTAAGAAAAGTTTAATCCAAATATTTTGATCGTGAAACGAACTCGAAAGTCGACTCCTTTCAACGGAAGTAGAGAACTGAGATTCTTTCTTGATTGGAAAAATCGTGATTTATGCAAAATTATAGGGATTATTTCTTTTTCAATTATCCAAATATTTTAGAAAATTGAATTAATCTTAATCTTCTTATATGCAATATTTCTTCTAAAAATACCATTCCTGATTTAGTTGGCTGCATTCAGCAGTAAGTGATGCTTTGCGATTCATCTGCATATTTAATTCAGCAACGATTCCCTAGCAGAAATTATCTAGCCAACTAAATGAGCCCAAAAATTTGTGAAATCCTTTTGCTAGAAAGCTTCTAATCATTCAGTGTATATTTAGAAATAAAAGTAGAAAAATGATTCCGCACTTGAATGTGGCGATGAGATTTCCTCCCCTCAACAATTGGTGATTTAAACGGCGAAGCTCCAACTGATTAATTCATATTTGAAACAATCATATGCAGAAGCCCATTTTTTCCGTTCGAAGAACTAATAAATGAACAATTTATTTGATCGATTAATATTATTATTACTAATATTAATTAGTATGACTGTCTATGAATTTCCAGAAATGCGTCAAATTCGTTCAACGATGCAGTCATTAGAAAGATTAAATGCTAATCAACTTATGCCAATAGAATGCAATATGGCTATTGCAGATAATCATGAACCGTTACAATGTAATTCGTCAATCATGCCATCCGGTGATTTAAATGATGATTCTGGAACTGAGAATGAAAATAGCCTGGTAAGTTGTTTCGTGCAACACGGGTCATCTATAGAGAATTTCATTCACCATCCAATCGATTTAATTTATTCCACTCGTCTTTATCAATGCGTTTGATTTCGTTTATAATAAATTAGACCAAAAAATTATCGCTCTCACTCTAAAAAAATTGCATCTTGGTTTCTTGCTGGGCAATCATTTCTGCCTTTATTCTCAAACGATTCCACTGAAACCATCATCTAAACTTATAACACCCAAATAGTTAGTGCAGCTACGTATAGTTTTTTGAAAAAGAAAAATTGTCATAAGCGGTTAGCATTCCAATCAAATTTTCGGCTCGTTTCACTGGCTATTAGCGAAATGAGAAAAGTAAGAATTGGTTGCTTAGATCAACCAACGTTGAGCATTATTAGTTTGATTATCTGATTTCCCATAATAGGAGGAGTGAAAGTGTCATGGAAAATTTAAATACAGTTTAATACGTACTACATTGAAGGAAGATACTATCATCAACTGAATCCCTGTCAAAACTCGCTTGGCAAACCAGCGTAGCAAGCCTAACCAGAAAGTTTTCTAAAAATTCGGCATTTCGAAAAGAAATTAATCGTAATTCTTCGTTTCATTATTCCTTATCTGTCATACTTTCATCATTGTTCTTCAAATATTATACTGCCCAAATTTAGATCGGCCAGTGTTACTACTTTATATAAATATAAATGCTTTATATAAAAGCATTTATATAAATGCCTCGTGGAATTAGTGATAACGTATTGATTGCTTTTCGTTCTTAACGATATAATTTATGTAAGATAATATAAGATCTTATTCCTGATTTTAGTGAGCTATATTTTTTATCGTTTTAGTTTTCTGAAATTTTTTTCCACCTTATAAGAGACGAGGATGTACCTTGTGGAAAAGCCCCAGAATTCCTTCCAGAATTCGCCTAATTTTTTGCCATAGTTTTTTCATCAAAACTATTTAATGATTTTTTAATCCTACTTCCTCTATCTCCAGTTTCAAAATATGAATTCGTTATTGTTCATTTAAACTCAAAATTTCAAACTTCAGTAATTCAATTAATCATTCAAAACCAGAGCTGGTACTACATTATTATTCGGGTCCTATTTGGTTTTATTTCCTGTTGTATCGGTTAATCGTAATTTCTTGTCGTTAACACTAAGCCCGATACGTCCTACTTTGGTATCTCTTAGGATTTTTTTTATTTCTCATGATTCTCTTTCCTTTTCTTTCTTTTATTTTCTTTTATTTACTTTTAAAATTTTGCATATCTCCGCATTCGAATATTTTCGCCACTTTTATCTAATGTTGCTATGTTTAAATTATTAGTTGTCGATTTCTAACTTTTCAAATTTTTTGATTCTTATCGCTTTGTTATGGTAGTAATTCAGCTAGCAAATCGATTTAAGATAATGACAATTCCAATTTTTGCTGGATTTTTGTCATCAAAAAGCTTCTTTTCCTAATATCTGTTAGATTTTCTAATGAAAATCTGTCTTAGTGTTAGAACTTATATAAATAATTTTTATTACATTATATAAATAGTATGTGCTTCGAACTTTAATATTTTTAATTTATTTTTATGAATTAAATTATTGAAATTGTCGAAAAATGAAGGTTCTATAAATGCAAAAATGGTGTCAGTTTATTTCATATATTTTTATGATCAGCAAATTACTATATTTAGGAGCAATTTTCTCAAAAAGATGAACGATATTTGATGCCGAACAAATCTCAAGTTCTTTTTTATTTATCAGATGCGAGCCAATTACGAATACGAAGAACCGGAATGGAGTTTCAGGCATTTTTACCATTTTGCTGTAGTTAATCTTAATTTTTTTGCCAAAGCTAAAACGTTATCTCCAAGTTCTTCATTTTATTTTTTCTTTTCCCTTCAATGATTTCATAAGGATTTCATAATGCTTGTTTGTCCTTTTCAGGTTACAGATTCAATCGACTTTCCACTGTTTGATATATGGTTCGAACCGGATTGCTCAAAATCTAATTGGGTGTTAGAATCGTATGGTAAGACGGTGCTTTTAATATCCGAAAATATAGGTTATGGCTGTTTTTTTTGGAAGAAGCCGGAGCCACCAATAATAGAATTGACAGATTGGAATGGCGATTTGTTTGGATATTTTGTTCCTGGTAATATTTCCTTTTCCATAATTTGGTTTTATTAATATGTTTGTTGACACTTTCTCAAAGTTTTCATCCAAATATTCAAGCAATTTGATGCTAATTTGAAAGAAATCTATAAGTATATTATTTTTCTCCTATTATTTCCAATGTTTTCTTTAGTGATTTTACGAAATTAATCATTGCTTTGTTGAAAAAAATTCACATATATATATATATTTTTATTTAGGTGATCCATTCTTACTCGAAGACAGTGATAAGAAAACAATAGCTAAATTGATTGCAGTCGAAAAAAATGAAAGGTTATTTGGACAATATTTTTGCTTATTTGTTGTGAAACAAATGACTTAGTTTTAAAAGACTTAGGAAGAATTTAGATCTGAGGTTTTAATTTTTCAGGTTTCAACTACCACAATAACAATAGTAATAATAATAATGGTAATAAAGTACCGATGATAATAATTAGATACATTTAGGTGAAACAGTACCATCGGAAATTTTTTGATCTTTCTTATTTTTTCATATAATTTTTTTGTTTTTGCTAGTTCTTGTTTTTTTTAAATTTCTTCAACTTGAAGACACTTTTTTAAATTTTCATATCTCCAAAATTTTTTTAAAATTTTAAAAAAATATTTTTTAAAACGTTTTTGGCGTTTGAAATTTCTTTAAAACTCGATTAAATGCAAAAAGGGAACAAGAAAAAAATTAATGAAATTTAAAATGGAATTAATCGTCGAAAAATTAAATCAATTTGATTTTCATAAGTGTAATTAAAATATAAAATTGTGCAAAAAACATTAAATACAAAATTATTTGTGAGGTAAAGGTTAGTCGCAAAATTTCTAAATTTCTATGTATTTTTATTAAAATTTCAAAAATTTGCTCATCTAATTTTCTTAAATTTTTAAGCCTATCGCAGATGAACATTCGGTAATTTTAGGATGAAAAAATTGCTAGAAAAATTCATAGAAAAAATCTTTCTAAGAATTAATTTTATCTACAAAAATTCTTTTGTTAAAATGATTCTAATTACTTTTTCACATTTTAAAATTAGTTTTGAAATCCTTTGAATGTAATTAATTCAATTTCAGTTTAGGAACACTGTTTGGATATGCATCTTAGAAGGTTCAGGGCGAGAGGTCGCACGACTCGAAGATTTTATGACAATAAATTTCGTAAAAGAGGCTGGCGGGTTCCAAATAAAATTGTTGACACTTGCTGCCTTTGCTCGTATTGTCGCTTCACAAAGTCCTCCTTCGCGTTCTTGCTTTTGTTCATTTCTATTTTCTCTTTTCCAGTGTTGATTCTATTACTGCTATAATATATTTTCTTTTAATATGTGAGCTTATAGCACTGAATGATTCGTACTTGATTAAGACCCTCTAAAATTCTTCTTTTATCAGTTCATTCATGAATAATAAATGAAAAATTTCTTCTAATTTGGCCAATTTGGTTTTAATAATTCTTGAATATTTGATATTGAATCGCA
This sequence comes from Dracunculus medinensis, assembly GCA_900625125.1. Classification (NCBI taxonomy): domain Eukaryota; kingdom Metazoa; phylum Nematoda; class Chromadorea; order Rhabditida; family Dracunculidae; genus Dracunculus; species Dracunculus medinensis. The sequence goes on from UYYG01001166.1 coordinate 472,549, forward strand.
GCAATTTTTATTCGCTATTTATGATAGCAATTTACTCAATTCGAGTATTTCCTTTGTATTTCCTTTTAAATTGGAAATTGGAAATTTTAAAAATTCATCAAAAAAAGATTGATTGTTAATATCAATTTTATTTACATCCAAAACATATTTGAGTAACTTGTTGAATAATTTTCGTATAATTTATCGCAATCGTACATTTATCGCAGGGAAAATTTTAACTAATATGTAAAAATTTAATTTCCAAAATAAATATTTTTATTAATGTTTATAAATATGGACTAATTAAACTATAACAATGGTTCTCAATATTTTTCATTTTTTGTCCTTTTGTCGTCCTAAGCTTGTTTATTTTATTTTTGTGCCACCAATCCTCCCCAACCCCGCCATTTTTCTCTTATTTGAAGGGAATTATTCTGTTGAAAGAAAAGAAAGATTGAATTGAAAGCTGAAAAATGAACGAAAAACATGAGTTTGAAAATATTTATTTTCTCATCAAAAAATTCTTTCTTGAGAAAAATTATGTAATTTAAAGCAAAATATTAATATTGTGGGATTTAAAATAAGAAAATAAGAAAAACTATAATTATTAGAGAAAAATTTTATATATTTCAAAAATTACTCAAATTTAACCTAACAAATGTTCTAAGGAGAAAGGAAAAATTCCTTTTTTCTCAACTATTTTCCTCTTTATTCTGGGATTTCCAATTAGGATTGATGTTCACAATCAATTTTTTTCAAAACAGAGAACAGAAAAAAATTTTTGTGTTCTATGTGGTCAAATCCTCTAACTTCAGCTATGCTCCCAACGATCCGTATACTTATGCCTCGCTTCCCGCTCTGCCCATTATTGGATAAACCCTTATTATTTTGGGAATTTTTTCTACAAACTCCCAAAAATAGGCTTCGTTCAGATTTGCCGTGTTTGCCAAATGGTATCTGTAAACTAAGAAATATATATAAAGAGTTTTTCATTTCATTTTTATTGTCGAAGCATATTACTGATCAATGGAATCGCTTCTTCTTTATAATCAATTATATATCGAAATTGTATAATCATAACCAAAACAATGGCGATGAATAAAATTGTGGTAAAAATCACCAGAAAAGACCAAAAGAATGATAGTTGATGATTTAAATTTATTGCTCTATCTGTATGAATATAATCGGTTAAACGAATTTGCATTCGTCCATTATTAATAAATAAATTTTTTCCCTTGAATGGTTGCATTTTATATGGTAATTGCACTCGAAATCGAACGTAAGAAGATAGCTGCGACTCATTAAAGTGTGAACAATTCTGCAAAACAACCGAATTACAACAATAAAAAGGATGGTTTATTTTAGTTTATTTTTTTATAAAAAGGATGGGAGAGTGGTTCAGTGAGAGCCATTTTTCGGAGGACTTTCGCAGCAGCTGTTGACTCTTTGTACTCCTATCGCCAAATGTTTTCCTGTAAAATTTATACAGTTCGACAAGGCAGCGGAATGAACTTACCCAGAAATGAATGTTTTTTAAAAAAAGCTTTTTTTGCAGAATCAGTTCCAAAAAAATTGGTTGAAAAAAATTTCAAGCATTCTATTATTCACTTCTTTAAAAAATAATCGCTGGATGATCGCATAAATGTTGAAAAAATATTGGTAAATGTTTTGCAAAAGTTGCAATGGTATATTCATTTGACTAGTATGCTATCAAAATTTATTCTTATTCAAAATTTATTCAAAATTTATTCATTGACGTGAAGTCTGGATAGAAAGATAGTTAGAAAGAATATCTCCATATCCTTATCAACCTTATCAACTCGTTACATATATATATATATATAATGCATAATACTCGATTACTCGATTATTTATTACATATTAAATATTAATTGTAAGTCTATGGTATCTATGGTTTATGGAATTTTATAATTTTATATCGAATCAAAGAAATAAATCCTAACTTCACGTAAATTTTGTAAATCTTGTAAAATGTCATTTGGTCGAATTACTCGTAAAATATCGGTATTTTTACTTGAAACGATCATGTTAACTGCAAAAAAAGCAATCTTAATAGCGATTTTTCGCAAGTTTACCCATCTAAAATTTAATTGAGAAATACTTATAAATTACTTTAAAAATGATTCCTCAATAAATATGTTCTTTGTTTTTTACAGAGTTTTTCAACAAATCGTGAAACCGAAGTTCATTATTTAAGTTGAAAATTTTCTCCACCGCTAACTATGACCATCGTTTATCATAGCCTTTATCAAAAATTTTATATAACTATATATAAATTTTATATAATTTTATAAAATAATTTTAATACATAAATGTCTAACCTGAAATGACCATATAAACAATGGCACTAAGAAGGAAAAACATCATATAGACCGACAATATTTTATACTTACTATCGTATCGATTGATCAAACACCTTATCAATTACTTGACCTTATCAGTAGTTTCTATTTTTACCCCAAAAATTAATATGCGAAAATAAATGCTATTTTAATTTGAGCATATCCAATATCTTTAGAGGTGTTTTTTTAAAATTTCAACAAGATTTCACCTTTGAACGTTGTTAGCTACCATTAGCCATTAGCATGTTTCGTCAAAAATTCTGCATTTGAGCAGAATTTTATAAGTTCAGTGAATCTATTCATTAAATTTGCATTCATTAAATTTATTAATATTCGTATTTTTTAAATTTGGATTTCTGCGTTATAACACCGAAAAATAACACGAATTGTTCACCTTGAAAAAATTATGGAAACAATAACGAAGTTGATTTTTAAAATTAGCTTTGGTGAAACTAATGCAAAATTAGCCAATAGCTATTTTGGCAGCTAAAAAGAATTTCTGATTCGCATTGGGAATGAAGTGAACTTGACAACCTTGTGGTAAAAAAATAAAATAGATGATCAGTTAAGCTAATATATAGGCTCAGTTCCTCAGTTCTCATGCTTTGAAATAAGTAAATCTGTTTTAAAAGTAAAATTGATGATAATCCACCTGAACCCAGGTGATTCTGTGATGATTAATGATAAAATCAACAAAAAAATCAGCGAAAAGATTCATTAACTATAGAAAAAGCTAAACAGAGGACTAATAGATAAACTGAAAGTATTATACTACATTATGAGTATTAAAAATTAATTAAAAAGATTTAAATTTAATTTTGACAGTCACATAAAATTAATTTCTAAGGGGCTTTTGAAATGGTCTTTCCAAGGCCTTCAAAGTTTTACTAAGTCACTTTTAAAATGGTCTTTCTATGAGGTTTTTAAAGTAGACTAAGGGAGTTTTTAAAATGGTCTTTCAAAGGGATTTTCAGAAACCTTCTATGAAAGTCTTTAGAAGGCCATTTCTTCAAAAAATATTTTTTCAAGTGAGACTAATCTAACAATATTACATTGATTTTAGCATTTAACTAAATATTTAATATATTTAGTATTGATTATAATAATCGTCATCCTCGTCGTCCTCTCCATCATTGCTGTCAGCACCAACTTCTTCATAATCTTTTTCTAATGCTGCAAGATCTTCTCGCGCTTCTGAAAATTCCCCTTCTTCCATTCCTTCACCAACATACCTTAATTTGCTTTTGCAATGTAATATTTAATAAAGAAACTTTTACCTATTATTTTTAATATTTTAAATATTAAATATTATATTATATTTTAAATTGTACCAATGGACGAATGCTCTTTTGGCGTACATTAAGTCGAATTTATAATCAAGTTTAGCCCAAGCTTCAGCTATGGCGGTAGTATTGGACAGCATGCAAACTGCTCGCTGCAATTTCGCGAGATCACCTCCAGGCACCACTGTCGGTGGTTGATAATTAATACCAACCTTAATAAAATTATTTATTGAAATTGAAATTACTTACTATTGAAAAAGCTATTCATCAATTTATGTGATAACGAAATTTGATGCAAACATAGTTAAAAGCCGCAAGATTTTCAATCACTGATTCTCTTCAGAAAATTTTTCCTTTTCATCTATTTACACCAGAGAAACCTTGAATCCAGTTGGACACCAGTCGACAAATTGTATAGTTCGTTTGGTTTTCACTTGAGATATTGCAGCATTAACATCCTTCGGAACAACATCACCACGAAACAGCATGCAACATGCCTTAAATTAATTTAATTTAAAAAATATGCATTTATTTCAAGCATTTTTTGAATTTGACATTTTATTAAGTTATTGGTAATTAATTGCTTTTTATATAACTTTTGCTTCCATAGGTCTCATTTTTTTAGATTAAGAAAATTGAAACATCAATTATTGCCATATATTTTCCATGGCGAGGGTCGCACTTCACCATTTGAGCGCCAGGTTCAAAGCATTGCTGAGTTATTTCTGATACCTAAAATTTTTTCCTCTTTTATTCACTAATCTAAAAATATTATTAGAATATACAAAAAATATTTTGATTTTGAAGCTTTATCCGTATATAAGCATTAATTAATAAACTATTCAAATCCTATTCTATTCAAATCCAAATGGCGGATTCTTACTTGATAGATATTGCATCAAATAGATATTTGAGGTAGAATGGGTTATTGCTTCCATTTCAGGGAAATTTTGCGGTCCTATTTCCGGCAAGAATAAACTTGTCTTAAAAATCCAAATGGTGCTGGTCCTGTTTCTCCAGTGATCTTTTTGCAAAATTTGCCAGGCTTAGCAAGACATACAAGAAGCCTTACCAGAAATAATAAGTACTCTTAGAAAAAAATAGATACATACCGCCATCTGCTCATGATAAGCTTTCTCAGCAGAAATAATTGGAGCATATGTAGTGAGTGGAAAGTGAATTCGTGGATACGGCACAAGATTGGTCTGAAACTATGGAACAAGTAATATTGTGATAAAATTCATTTCATTCATTAATTGCAATCATATGATTCCATATATTTTTTTATTCGCTTTTTTTACCTACTATTAATGCGTTGGTTGCCCAAAAATTATATAAAATATTTACTAATCAAAAAATTGATTAAATGTTTTCACCTGGAATTCTGTCAAATCAACGTTCAATGCTCCATCGAATCGCAGGGATGCAGTCACAGAGCTGATCACCTATAAAGTTATAGAGATTAAACAAAAAAGCTAGAATCTTTTTAGTAAATTTGTTAGATTCAATGAACCTGAGCGATCAAGCGATTCAAATTGGTATATGTAGGGCGTGCGAGATCCAAGTTTCGCATACAAATGTCATATATCGCCTCGTTGTCAACCATAAATGAACAATCAGCATGTTCAAGCGTTGTATGAGTTGTCAGTATGGAATTATATGGTTCCACCATTGCTGTAGATATCTTTAAAAATATGAATGCTATATATTTAGAGCTTTTAGAGCAATTTAGGAAAAAATTTTTTCCTTAATTTAATTTTTATTATTATTTCAAATTAATTTTTATGACTTGTGGTGCCGGATAAATACAAAATTCTAATTTCGCTTTTTTTCCATAGTCAATACTTAGTCGCTCCATAAGTAAAGCGGTAAAGCCAGATCCAGTGCCTCCTCCAAAGCTGTGAAAAATGAGAAATCCCTAAAACATAAGTAAATTTTTCGTTCCTTCATAATTATTTTATAATTCTTTTGTTGAAAGATCTATTTAATTTCATAATGCATATTCTTTAATAGTTAATAGTTCTTTATTTTATTTTTTATTTGCTTAAAGGATCTTAAAAGTTTTTTCTTGGATCTTCCGCCGTCAATCTCTAGAATAATGTTTTTTTACAGTAATCAAGAATTTATAATCTTTAAATAACGAAATTTGAATTGTTGAAATAGAATTTGAGTTTTTTTCTTGTGTAAATTTCAATATCCTTAATAATATCCTTTTATCTGAAGTATTTTTTACTATAGAAAAAAATTCGAGGCATCTATGCTAAGGTTCCGTTCCCAGCAGGAGTAAACCTGTCCAAAAATCCGAGTGATACTGGCCATTCAGCTGTATTTTTATCGCCAAGGTGCTCTCTAGCATATTTTTCCAGTGCGACAAGTCATCGGAGCGAGTTTAATCAGTAATGGTGAAAACTTTAAAAAAAACCTGAAGTCCTTTGCAATTTTCTGCTAGCCTTCTCACCCTATCCATACAAACTTCTATCATTTCCTTGCCGATTGTATAATGTCCTCGAGCATAATTATTTGCAGCATCTTCTTTGCCGGTAAGTAGCTGTTCGGGATGGAAAAGTTGCCTATATGTTCCAGTTCTAATCTCATCTGTAGAATGAATTTGCTCTTTAAATCTCATTTAGTTTTGCCTCATCCTTAGCTATTTTAGCTTTTCAGCCAAAAGCTCTGATGGAACTTTTCAATTTTTATTTATTTGTAGTAAAAATTCGAGCCATAGAAAAACCTATGTGTTCTAACAGCTTTTAAATGAAAAAGGAAAATTAAATTAAAAGTTTAGCACAAATATGGTAAATCTATCAATAACAAACCAACTGGTGTTGGTTCAAGATCGACCATTATGGCTCGAGGAACATGTTTACCACTAATTGTTTCTGCGAAAAAAGTGTTATACGAATCATCTTCTATACCTGAAAAAAAATGATTTTTAAAATTTCCCATGAAATTTTTGAGAATCATTATTTAATATCTTTATAATTTTACATCTAGTTTATTCCGATAATTATATGAATTTAATGGAAAATTATGTCTAAAGAATAATGATGAAGATGTTGCATTAATAATAAACAATAGTACCAATAGAATCATCTTCAAGCATTATTCCATCAGGTTGAATTCCATGCTCCAAGCAATATAACTCCCAACACGCATTTCCAATCTGTACTCCAGCTTGGCCAATATGTACTGATATGACTTCTCTCTGAAAATAAATAACAGCAAAATCTTAAAACTCAAATATACATATAAAGGATTCAAGTAATTTTTGAATTCATTCACACTTCTCGAGCACTTTTTTTTCTGAGCCTTCACCAATTCTGGTTATATCCGCTCTGCTGGTTTATCACTCTAAAAAATTTTTGTCAGAGAGTCACTTAGCGATAGCTTTTTTCGGAATGAGTGACTTCACTAGTAACTCATTCCGTGCAAGAGTGGAAAAGTTCCACGTAGAAACCAACTATCGTTAAAAAATTTTGTTAACTATTATTTTTCTCTATTCTTGATAATTTAGAAGACAAAGTAAGTCACCAATAGGACATAAACTTTCAGTTATTAAAGCTTCTACTTCACCTTTATCCATCGCTTTAGCTAACCTATCTCCGTTTTTGAAAAATGTTGAGAGCAGAATCAAAATGGGAGTAATAACCGACTAAGCTAATCTTTGGAAAAATTAAATAAAAACGAACAAAATGAAAGTAATACGTCAACCTCATAGGAGCTAATCATCGCGGTTCAAGATAAGTTAACCTGCTTAGAATGTTTCAATTCCAATGGTCACAAAGTACCAGCGTCTAAACTATTTTATTGAAAAATCACTAACCGCTCGAACATTCGTTTGCATTCTTCTTTTCTTATGGATTCTAAAGAATAAAAAAAGTAAAAAATAATTAAAAATTTTTTTCAAAAAATTATTATCAATAATTTATTAGTGTATATCAATGATTTCCACCTTATGAAATGAATTGGTTCAAGTTATTTTGAAATAAATTTCAAAATAAATTTTATTTCAAATTTCAAAAATAAGTAATTGAAATAAATTTCAATTACTTATTTTTATTTTTAAGTTTACGGATATTTGGTGGTACAAAAATCGCCAGCTTTTTCTCTCCTGTCACAATTTACACCGAAATACGAGTTGTAACCCATTTTCTATCTATCAAAAATCCGCTTAATGTCAGCAGCTCAACTAGCTTAAAAATTAAGTAAAATGTGATCACGCAGGAAATAAATATAATAAATGGATGGAGAAAACGACTTTCTGAAAAATATTTTGCAATTTTGCTATACATTCTTCTTTATTTATTGGATTTGTCATCTATAAAACATTTGTTTCGATGGTGATCAAATGTCCTAGATCGGTCGCTAATCTCGTTGCCAGTCTTCTGCCATCAATGAATTTATTATTTAATCCTTTTCTTCAAACTGAGAATTATGAAGATTGATAAATATTATGCCAGTTTTATGAAATTTGCTATTTATTAGGGACAGACTAGTCAATTGAAATGTTACTTGGTTAAACAAAGCCATTAGAAGATTTCATGCTGATAGCCAGTACAGCGAATTAGTAATAATGTTAAAAGAATTTGTCACTGAAAATTTTTTTTATGAAAGCGATTTGTGGATTCTTATAGTTTCAACAACTATTAAGTCAGTTTCTTTAATAAGTTAAATGTTCCTATTTAAATATAATCAAATTGAAGCAAATGGTTACCGCTCATCACTTTTGGTTCTTCTTCTTCTTTTAACAGCTCTCACCATTACTGGTTTGGCTGGCTCCGCTGGCTATAAGGGTCAGATGTTTTCAAGCTGCTCGGTCCGTCGCCATGATTTCTGTTCATGCTAAATTATTTAATTTAATTCGGCTAGTATATCAGTCGAAATTTCTTACTTAGCGATCACAATACAGGTGACTCACCAGTTTCGCGTGGACTTTTTAATGACAAGACCAGGGAATATGATCTCTGATACTCAATATTGAAAAGCAATTACAACAGTGGACAATCTTTTCCCACACAAGTACAATTTATGAAAGGAAATTTGCTGTTTTGTTTATTTTAAACCAGGAAGTATTTTCTGCTGGATGGAAAAAAATGTTCATTAATAACTTCAGAAGCAACGTGCGGAATGCAGTTTCTACTTGTCATTTTAAAAAATGGAACTGAAAAAAAAGAAAAAAATATTATCGAACAACTTTCATAGGCAGAAAATATCGTTAAATGAAAATTTTGATGGTAAAGACTAATGAAATTTCGCGACGCAACGTAATCATATATAATTTAGTAACAGCTTCAGTTTGGCAGATCGCTCCAAATTATGATTATCTTTCGTAATTTTCCGGTGAGAGATCTTTGCACAAGGCCTTTGAAAGTTTGTAAGAAAGTTTATACCCTACTTTGATCTTCCAGACCTCTGGTATCTAGAGGATCCGAGGATAAAAGTAACCCATATCATCTAAAAGGAGTGAGAAGGGCTTTTTCTTTCTTTCATATAATTTAAGGATGGCTTCGATAGGAAGACTTGGAGAAATCTTACTTAAATAAATAGCGAATTCAGTACGACTAGAAATGGCAGAAAAAGAATTTAAAGACCTAGTGTAAAGAGTGGAAATGATTTATTCTTAAAATCGAACAAAAAGAAAAAAGATAAAAAAAGAAAGAAAAAATCTCATAAAACTTTTACCTCCGATATAAAACAAATGGTTTCATTGTGATTATCTTGGGCGATAATTAAACTCGAGAAGCCAAACAGAGTTCGAGCGAGATTTTTGGCTAAAAAATGGACATTAGAAACTGGTTCAATTGAAGATGGAAAAGCCATTTCCACAGATTTTCACTGCTGGAAAATTTCGAGGAGATGAAAAAGAATGAAGATAAGCAAAGCCGTCGACTAAAACTAACTGTTGTCGAGAAAAAAAATGATTTGCTCACCTGGTCTTTATTGTGGTCATCGTATTGACCAGCTGCACGATCAGTTTTTGCATTGCCTCGTTATTCATTTCTCTAGCAACAGCGAATGTTAGTAAACAGAAACAGGACGATACGAATTAGCCAGTTTTCACTTCAGTTCAATTCTATTCACTTCAGTTGAGTGAATATTAGTCGATACCGCCCTTTACTCTCCGAGTTTCTTGTCCATATTCAATCGATACGCTTGATTACTTGATCTATCTATAAATTAAAGCCATGTCAATAGCTCCATCTCGAGCTCAGTCAGATGCCCTTTCTGCTTCACAGTACGGTGGCCCGGTTTCAATTCGAAATCGTTTCCAAATTAATCATTTTATTCTTCCTACCTTTGTCCTTTCAGTTGTTGGCCTTGCATGCCTTTGGACATTATGGTATTATTTGAGGTAATTTTTAAATATCAGTATAGATGCTTGGACTTAGCTTATCTTTTTTTCAATATTTTACTCTGACACTTAATCTGTTAAAATTTGGTTGGATCATTTTTTACTTTTATCCTTTTCGAAAGATTTGGTAATCCGAAAGATTTCGATCGTTCATGGAAATTATTTTAAACTATTCGAAATATTTAAATTATTCGAAATATTATTGAGGAGATAGAATGGATCAGTGAGTTGAGGCACTTATTTCGGCGTGCTTGGGCTCCACTCCAAGCTGAAGTAAATCTGCATTTTGAAAATTCCAGGAGATGCTGGCAACTCACTTAAGCTTCTATCGCTGAGCAGCTTTTGAAAAGTAACTTAGACTTCTTGTCCGCTCCGACAAGCTATCAGGGCGATTCTTACCAGAAATGGTGAGCGCTCTTAGAAAAAAATATAGCTATTTTATCGTAATATTTAAATTACTTAAATTAGATTACTTAAAAAAATTAATTTAGAATTAACAAATATTTAAATATCGCTATTTATATTAATTTCGCTTTATAAGAAAAACATTATATGGGATATTTTTAAATATATGAATTATGGTTCCGGGTGATGCTGACGATTCACCAGTATTTTTCGCCAAGGTGCTCCATAGCATATTTTTCTAGTCTGACAAGCCAACAGAGTGAGCCTGCAATGCCCTTTAATGATTGAAAATGATTAGACCAATTCTCGTTAATACTTGAGTAATTTTTAATAATTTTCAGTTTTACCTCAGTGTTTCCCTATCACCAACGTGTATTTTACTGCAAGGATGTCAGGTTATATAAGCCATATTTTCGACCTGAGGATTTTCAAGTTTACGTTTCATATGCATTACTTTATGCTCTTGGCTTTACTTTACCACCTCTTGTCGTTAGTTTTTTATTTCTTTTTGAAACTGGTTTTCAAAAGTATGGAATTCTTTTTAAATTAATCTTGTTTGTCATTAGTTGGCCGCTTAGTGTTACAAGTTAAGGACTTGATTTTTGTAATGTTAATGAATCACTAAACGTACAAAACTGCTTAAATCCAAAAAAAATATTATGGATAAAAAGTAAGCAAAAAATATTATATAATAAAATATTGCTTGGCGATTTTATTTTATGCAATTCTTCATTTTCCTTCGATTTCTTGCTTTTCTTCGATTTTATGATATTTGAAATTCAATCTTTTAATCTTCTTTGGGCGATTCTTAAGAGAAAAGTTTAAAGCGTATCATACAACATTTTATAGAAACTTTTTACTTTCTTTCCTTTCGAAGGACAGAATGACCCAATGTGTTAGAAATGATAAGCGCTAAGTGCTTGCTTCAATCAAATTTTTTTCCAAATCGCTCTACAGATCCTTTAATTTTCGTTCTACAGTAATGCCTTTGATGCCCTCCAATACCTTTTTAATTTTTCGAAATGAAGGGTTCAATGTTTTCTTAAATATAACTAATTTTAAAAATAAATTTTCTTAAATTAATAATGACAATAACAATAATAATAAATAATAATATGCGACAAAAGATTGGATAATGGTTGCACTCAATATAAAGGCATTAAGTTAATAATATACAAAACAATGTTTATTCAATGAACGTTATAAGGTTTATTGAAGATAAAAATAATCAAATATTTTGCAATGAAGAAAAATGTTTCAAAAAATTTTTCTTATTTTTACGAATGATGAACTGTGATCATATAATAATCACAGATAACGTGAAAAAAGAACGTAAGAAATACCTAAAAAGTTTTACCTAAAAGATACCTAAAAGAATTTATTGGCAGAAAAATTTTGAAGGAAAGGAGATGCAAGTGAGTCACCAGATTTCTGAAATTTTTATAGTTTTTTTTCTATTCGGGACAAACTTTTCCTTCACAAATCCAGGTGATATTTGTTGGTGACTCACCTGTATTTTGATAAGCTAAATTTGTCTGGTTCGGCATACTTTTGATGCATTGTTCATTCGCTTGTATGATTCCTTAGTCATGCAGCGGTAACACTAATGATTTGTCCTTTCCCGTTTTTATCGGCAAAATCATTCTTTAATTTATAAATAAAGTTTTTTTCGAAAAAATTCAGAAATTAAAAATTTGAAAAGAAAATATCGTTTAGAATTCATTCGCTTATTATACGTTCAACTACGAACAACGTTTTTCTAATAGCTCGCACTACTGCTGATTAAACTGGCTTTGCTGACTATAAGGATAGCGTTTCCAGTCTGCTCGATTCGTCGCCATACTCGACATTTCCCTTTTCCCTTTTTCAACGTCTAAGTCGATAATAAGTAAACTAATATTATTTCCTTAGTTTCGAAATCATTCGAAAAAAAGGAAATAGAAATAAATGGACAAATTTCCAGCTAGAAAATAAATTATAAATCTACAAATATAGTCACTCTATGTTCAACGCAAATGCAACTACAGCTAAATTCAGATTCTAATTGGAGAAATAATGTTTTGGTTGTTTTCAACGAAGCCTCGAAAGAAAATTTATGCAAATTGTGATGAATGCAAAGTTCATTTATTTTCACGGCGATTGATAAGATTTTTCGGTAAGTCGATAACGATTTTTTTATTTTGGTTCAATTCTTTTCAGCTGACCAATTTAGAAATTGATAAAGAAAGCTGATCTCCAACCAAGCGATTATTAGCACATAATCAAATGAGTCGAATAATTTATCGAAAGTTCACAAAGTTTTAGTAATATTTTATTGATAAATTAATAAACTGCAGAAATATATATCGCAGTATATATATATGAAATATAAAAATGAATTATATATATATATAATATGGCCGAATCATTTGATTTTGGCCCTTTTCATAATTTTTAAAATTATTCTTGGCTCAAAAAATATTTTTTGTATTTTTATTTTGCTTAATTACAAGTTAAAATCGATTTAAATTTGTTTATTTATTATTTAAAATGAATTCTTAAATTTTCTGATCATACACTCAAATAAATAAATAAGCTTTAAATAAGCTTATGGTTTAATTAAATATTTATTAAGTTGAAAATCCTATTAAACTTTCAGCCGTATTTATGTTTGGTGCTTTAATAACGCAAATATTTGTATATACAATGAAATTGATGACTGGTTATCAAAGACCATATTTTCTATCACTGTGCAATGTCAATTTCAGGTAATCTCATAGTCTATCTTCATATTTTAGTTAAAACAACGCTTTTCATTCTAATTAAAATGAGCTATTTGGCTTCAGTGCTGGCTGCTTGGTGACATCTGAACGGCTAATTGACCCTAAAATCCTTAAATCTATATTTTAGCATCAAAAAAAACTGCTTTATATATATATGCAAATAAGCAAGTAAAAATTATTTTGAAAATACAATCAATCATTATTTTTGTTTGCTCTATTTCATTTCTCTTTTCTTCATCGCTTAAGTAGTTATTTTCCGCTTGCATTTTCGAATCGCGATCAATGCTTAGTAAATCTGCCTTGCAGAATTTTGATGCTAATTCGAAATCGTTACAAATACCTTCAACCTGCGGCCTCCATGGCCGCTTGGCCGTTTGTTCTTCACTCATCTGTTATTATTTTGTGCAGTAGAATTCGAAAACTTTCGTTTTTTTAATGTTAAATTTGCACATTTATCATTCCACATTCCTCAAAGGGGTTATCTCACCAATCTTTTCAAGCTATATTTTGGGATATATTTGCCCATATGTGCCTTCAACCTGTTTTTTGAAGCATATTTTGGGATGAAGATTCAGTCTATATCCATTAAAATATTGTAAAACCACAATTATATATTATCTCAAACTTAGATAATTAAGCAAAATTTATCTTTTGGCCTATTCATCATCTTATCAATTTTTTAATTTATTTCTGCAAGTTTCAATTTATTAAATTCCTATGATTAATAAGAGAAGATTTAGAAACAATAATTTTTCACAAATTTAATACTGTTTTTACTCAACTACTCATATCGAAATGTTTTCATATAAAAATTAGTTTATGAGTATAGCATAAAAAATATTTTCAGCAAATGTACTGCTCCACTGGAACAATCTCCATCGCCTTCACCAGCACTTGCTTGTAACTACCATAATTCCGATGATTTACGTTATGCTTCTCTTTCATTTCCTTCACTTCACGCTGCTTTTTCCGCGTTTTCTTGTATATTTGCCTCAGTAAGTTGCGATTAAACTACATATTGTTCGTATTTTAACATATTTTTCCAATTTATCTCAGTTAAATCTATTCTTTATCTATCTGTTATCTATCCATTCTTTATCTCGTTAATTTTCTATCGAACTATTATTTCAAGATGCACAATTCACAATTACTTTCAATTACTTTCAATTATTTCAATTACTTTCAGTGCTACATTTATTATATGATAAATCTACGAGGAGCACCATTGTTGAGACCTTTTTTAATATTTGGATTTCTCGGTCTTACTTTAGTTGACTCATTTTCGCGCATAAATGGTTATAAAAATCATTGGGAAGACGTTATAGTTGGTTGGCTAATCGGTTTCTTCATCGCATATTTTCTTGTAAGCTACTCGTTTTGTAATATTTTAAAATTGAACTGAGAAGTGTTGATTAAAGCTTTAAAAAAAAGAACGGTTATTGGGATAACCATTTATATATTTTCATTTTAATTGCAGTGCCATTCCGTATTATGTTTCCAAGAAGTTTATCATGTTTTGTTAGAGAAGCCACCGCTATATGAGGAGCACATTAGTCCATTTTTCTCCTGGTTCAAACTTCCGCGCGTCAGAGCTCCTTCACTCAAAGAAGAATATGTGTAGGTTCAATTTGTTTATTTTTATATGGATAATTTTCTAGAAATAATTATTGACCTTCATAAGATGAAAAATTTTTGTGGTGGTTTCTCAGATTTTATTTGTAAAAACAACTTTTAATATTATATTTGCATTTCAGAGTCTATGAAGAGGATGTGCCTCAAGCAGAACGAGTACCACTTCCTGCAACTGCTCGGGGTCGAAGGAATCAAGATCGTACATATGAAGTTACAACAACAACAGAAAGTTTTCATCGAACAGTAGTTCCACCACCTCAACAAAATGGATATTAATGGGGCATCTAGCTATAATGCCTATGAAGCATTAGAAAATTGACTTTCAAGTTTACAAATAATAAGTTCGCTTTAATAGATTCCATCTTTCATAATAATGATTGTTTTCTCTCTTATTAAGATATTATTTTCCTTTCCTGCAACTGCCGTCCACTTACAATCCAATTCCAAATTTTACTCCTCCTTCAAATTCAATTAGTCACTTTTGTATTTTTATCTTCCATCTAAAATTTTTGGTCTTATTTTCGTTTATAATAATGCTCAAATATGCGATTGCTTTACTGCCTGCTTATAAAGAAATTTAGTAATGCATAATAAAATAAATATAAAATAAGTAATAAAATTCTTTGCTTCAAAAAGCAATATTGAAAATTCTCTCATCTTCATATCATAATCATCTCAAATCTCACTTCCTTGGTTTTGGTTTTCATTCTTTGTTTTCAAAGCAATATTGGATTAGTGAAGGAATTCATCATTTATGCATGGACCTGCTCCACTGGTTTATGGGATTAGAAATTTTTGCCACCCGACGATTGAAGTACGAATTTGTCGCCGGCATCACTCGGATTCCTTGAAAAAGAAGTTTGTTTCTGCCAGAAAAGTTCCAGCATCTCTAAAATATGAATGACACCACTGAGCCACTCTATCAACGTTAATTTTTTAAATAAAAAGTTCAACATTGGCTCATCATTGGCACATTTAAAAAAAGATTTGATTCCTTTTTCTCTTTTAGTTTTATCTAGTTTCCTATATGAATCAATTATAAATTCCAGGTGGCCCTTTGATCAACGTTTATTTAATGGCGCATTCATTTGATGGTTTATTTCTAATGAATAGTGAAAAATATTTACTATTATAAATATGACTTACTGGATTTGATCCACTAGGGTATCTGTCATGTAATGAATCCTTAGTTTCTCTTCGACCTTTTGATCCAAATGGTTTTGACGGCAATTCGGTTTTTCAGTCTTGGGGTAGTTGATATTTATTACATCATGAATCATTGGTTTTTGAAAATTTTCTATAAATTTTTTTATAAATTTTCTTCACCATCAAAATTTATTTGAAGAAAACTTTTCCAATGATTATTATTTTATTCTTTCCTTTTTTCAAATTTGATTAACTGCAAATGGATTTTTTTGGTTGAAAACCAAAATTTTTTTGTTTCGTGATGGAGAAATATATTATTAATATTAATATTATCAATGTACAATCATTGTTAAACATATTAGTTAACTAATATGTTAAATTATCAAATATTAAAGAGTTATTTTCTTTAAATAATATTTGAAATTGAAAAGACAAAAAAAGGCAAAAAAGACAAATAAAAAATAATATGAAATGTTATGAATTGATAATTCTGTAAAATAAAACAACATATTGGAATATAAAAATTCATTAAATATGCGCATAAATTATATTTCTTTCTATTTCTTTCTCTAAACGATTTGTCAGATTTCTTTCCAAAAATATAAATTTTTTTTAAAGGTCCTATCTTTTTATTAAAGATGCAATAAATCTTTATGATGAACCATGCCTTGACTTTCAAGAAATTTCCATGGATATGATTTATCGACTTTAATTTCAAATTATCAATAATTCCCAATCCGATTTTAAAGATTAAATGAGCGAATAAAACTTACAATGGTAAAAGTGATTTTTGAAAATAATTAAAATTAACTAAATCGGTCGTGATATTTATTAATTAATGAAATTAATTTCTGCATTGCAACACTAAGCAATCATAATTATAAATCCTGAAAGCTCGAATAAAGTGAATAGCGGTCGATAGATCTTTGGAAAATTTTTGTTAAATGAGCCAGTTAAATGAACCAGTTTTATACGCAAATATTTACACGTTAATAGTGATACAGTGATTAGGTGATTAGAATCGTACATGCAGCTTTCGTGAATGCAATCATCCGGATCAATCATTTGAAATGGAATAAGCAGAATTTTTTTCCTTATATCTTCAGATAGTGAATATTTGGTTGCGCCGTGGAATTATTTTTACAAAAAATTATTACAATGGCAAACTAAATAAATAAAAATGAAAAAAAAATAATGTGCAATAATTCATTTTGCTCGTTTAGATCGCAGTATTCTATTCTTTCTTATACGTGGATTTCTGACTTCGTTTCTAAATTTTCGATAAAATTCTTGCTACTTTTTACTGCTCTATTCGAATGGTCATTCGTTCTTTTTTTTCGAGATGCTCGCCTGAAATTTTTAACAAAATTATATTTAATAAAATAAAATTTATTATATTTAAATGTTATATGCGAAGAAAAACAAGCTAAGACTTATCGTAATGCTATATTTCTTTTTTGCCGATTTTCAGTATTGAAATATATTTTAATTAATTTTTTTGAAGCTTTATTTCTCAAGGAAATGCTAATATTGGTTTACAATACATTCATCAAATAAAATTTGATTAAAATTTATTAAAAGCAAGAAAAACACTTAAAATTCTCATAGATTAAGAAAAATAAAATATAAAATGAAAATAGAATTATTTCAAATAATGAAAAATAAAAAGGATAAACAGCGACACTTATACTGATTTAACAAAAGCAAAGTAATAATAATAAATTGTCGAGAAAAAATTATTTCATCAAAGGATTGAGATTGAAACTGAAATTTTGCAATGTATTGAAAATTAAAGTCAAGATTTTTGTCAGTAAATAATCCAAGGCCTGAATATTTCGAAACAGTACAGAGCGATCACTGTTAGTGGGAAATCAGAAGATGTTTCAAAAATATTTTGTATATAAATGTAGAATCCTGAATTTATCAATTTAATGTCTTGAAAGTGTACTTAAGTATTAATTTTGCAGTCGCTCAAATTTTCTAATAATTTTTTAATATAATTTTCTACCAAATATTGTTAAGGGTTAAGATTTGCAGTGGCTACATAAAAAGAGATTAGAAATGATCCATAAATATGCATCAAATGGGCCAAAGGACCAATGGAACTATCTTGGAACGCACCAGATGTAACTGAAATAAAAACCGATAGTGCAATGATAATATATAAAGGCCAATCAAATTAAATGATTCACTAATAATGTAAAATTCATGGATGATTGTGAAGCGTATGTTATGCTATATTAAAAACTTTGAATAAATCCAGTTAAACAATTAAAACCAATGTGGCAGCATAGAAAAATTAGTTAGAGGCTGAGAAGTCACCGGCCTTTTTTTCAAGAAAACCATACTGAATTCCTTGTATTGATTTAACTTTATTCATATAATCATATAATCTGTAGCGCGTATTTATCTCTTTATTAATCAACATGATAATTATAATCAGCTTTTTTCCAGAGGAATTAGGCTAGAACTGGAACACTGTAAAATATACCAAGAACATCTTTAAAATAGGCTTGGTCGCTAGTTTTCTGATAAGGCATTTTCATGATTGAACAGTCAACACTTCACGGAAGACGTCTAACTTAAAGCTCGAAATAGCATAGACAGAAAATTGTTAAGAAAAATGCTTTGGCAAACAGAAGTATTCTAAAGAATTTACCGAACATTCTTACAAATATTTCGGCAACGAAGCAGTGAGAATACCCCATTAAATATTGTATTTCTTATACGACTATTCATCGAACACAACAACGCAAATACAATGCACGAATTCAATAGTGACAATATATCGAATAATTCGCCGGTGTTATCCAAAAGATTATATCCGCTTATCGATGAAATTAAGGAAAGAATCCCTTGTGGAAGCTCCACAAAAACGAATACAACCATTATAATCTAAAAGCTAATTTATTGAATTGCTGAGATAATTAAAATATTTCAAAGCGATTACTTCTCGTCGTCATATTCAAAGCTGTCTTTAAACAGAGATACTTTTTTTTCTATTTCCATTGTAAATGAGAGTTTGATTCCTGTCTTTTGAAGCAATTAGAGATTAAAAATATATAAAATATTAAAAATAAAAGTCGAATGGTAGCTGGAGGCCCATCGTTAGCCACAACTGCCATCCCAGTGGAGTCATTCACCTCGAAAACCTAGTGGGAATCAGTCAAATAATGGTATATGCTTTTACAAGTAGAATACTAAGAAAATCCCGATTTCGTGATTTGCTTGTCTATGTGAATCGAAGTTAAGAAGGAGCTTCTTTCACGAAGATAAGCGAAAATTCATATGGTTTAAGATAAAGTTAAGATTAAATTAATAATTAAATTGCCAAGTCAATTAAGTCAATTATCACGTTTCAATAGAACTTACCAATATAATAATCGTTGTCCTACTGTGGACCTTTTCTCTGGAAGCTGACATAAATCGTTCCGATATATTATGAATATCCTTAAGTTTTTTAAGCAATAAAATGCTCATTAAGACTAGAACTGAGCATGGAACGAGTTTGCATATTGTGCCGAAAATCCAAAAATTAATGCGACCCAGTGAGATACTCATTGCAAAACTAGTGAAAGCAAGTTCATGTGATGAAATATTTGCCAATGATGGATTTTGCTTAGTACAAGTAGCATGTTGCTGCACTCCGCGAACTTCCGAATTAAATAAGAATGGTACACAGACTATGAGAGCACAGAATATAATGATAATTATCGAATAGATACTTTTCTGAAAACTTTTTTACTCACTTAAAACTTTCTTTTCGGAAATTGAATTAAAATTCCATATTTATAATTCAGCGAAGTTTTTTATTACCACCATATTTATCAAATTCGCTTAAAAAGATGCTTTTATCGTACAAATTGCAATAAAATATCAATTTTATAATTTAAATAATATCATAAATGATATTGTCTAATCTTTTTTTAAAGATAGCTTAGTTAAAGATGACTAAGGATGATGCACAAGCATATATCGTTCGGTAACTTATTCCAGTAATTGATAGTACGAATAAAGAAGTCATCAGTCTTTAATTTAGTTTTACACATGGGTTTTAGTAATTTTGGCCCATTGGTTCTTATTGGATTTGAATTTAACCTAAAATTATAATATTTTGAACAATCTAGTTTAACATAACCATGCAGAATCTTATAAGTATAAAACTTGTTCAATTCGACGAATTAAGAGAGAATCTAAATTGCATTGATGAAGCTGTCTTTCATAATTAAAATTGCTATGACGTCGTATAAAATATTTGATAGTGTTTCATTTGATATTGTGCACAATATTCATATTCATTATAGTATTTTTTTAAAGAGCGGTTAAGCTCGTTCTGCTGACTTGACACAGCAGAAACGTTTTCACCTCACTTATTGAAATAAGTATAGGCAGATCTCTGGCATGATGCGAAGCTTTGAAAGACTCCATTCCTGATGATTTGAACTTACCAATTCAATTTTAACTTTAACTCCAGTATGGGCACGTCATTAGAAATTTTGCTATTTTTTATAAACTTTTTATAGAAACAATTTTATTAAGTTTTATAAATTTTGAAATTATAAAAAATTACCACAGGATTATCCAAATGTATCTAGCAATAATTAAATAAGACGAAAGAAAATTAACTTTTATCGTGAACCACGGTTGAGTTGAATGAATTTGTGTGAGCTGGTTCAGTGATATGTACCGTAAAATTGATAATGCTACAACATGAAACATACCATTCGTATGTGCAATAACAGAAATATTTACGGAAACCTAAATTATAAAAATATTACAAGCTGAAAGAATTACTGCGGAAATTTCTTTCAACCTTCTCGCAGAATTTATAATTAAAAATTTTAAGCCCATTTATTTTTCCTTTCTAATTTTTTATAAGCAGTTTTCTTCAAAACAAAATTTTCGCTCCGCTTCAGATAGTCGTTTCAGCTTAGTTTAATATTATAATTACTTGAAAACTTTAAATTTTTAAAAAAATTATAATTAATTTTTTGCACTTTCTTCAGTAAAATTCTTTAGTTCATTAGCGACATTTATAAAATTGACGATATTATCGTTTTTTCTAAGCTATTTTTCTTTCGTCAACGACAATATTTATGGGAAAAACAATCGATTTCGAGATACGTAAGGAATTTTAAAAATTATTTTATCCCAAGGGAAAACTAAGCTAAATGAATAGTCAAATTTAAAAAAAATTTCAAGTGAATTTTTTCAACATTTAAAAAGGTGCCTAAAGATGCGGGAAAATTTATCTAAGAAGAAATTTTTTCTGTAAATAAGTTTTATAAAATAGAATAAATAAACTTATTAGTAAAGTGGTGACCCATCCATATGACCAAAGAGTTGACACGCATTGAACATCAGCGAGAAATTTATATAAGGTGCTGTAGAGATAATTCATGCATAAAATCAGTTGAGCACTGAAAAAAAAAACTATTTCTGATGCTCTGATTTTTTAAAATTCATGGAAATTTATTAAAATTTATTTAAATTAATTTTCATTTTTTGCACAAATGAAATAGAAGTCAATTTTCTAAAGCCCAAATAAACCAAGTAGTTTGAAAAGAATCTGATCTCTAATATTTGCCTTCAACTTTTTTTTATCTTAATTTAATACACGTTAATTTTAATTTCGAATTTATTATTTCAGTCAATTAGCTCCGACACTAAAATTAAAATAAGTTTTTATCTCCTCTGATCCTTTGAGCTTCCAGATTTTCAATTTGAGGATACTAATCATTTATGTGCTATCGCCAGAAGAGAAATTTTGCCTAACAATTTTTTAAAGAGACAATTGCTAATAAACTAACTCAAATTATCTAAGGATGATGAGTTATCAACAATTATAGTTAATTTTTTGGTTTCGTTATTAATAGGAATAATAGGAAAAATATCAATAGCTCTCATTTTTATGATTTTAGCCAAATTAAATAAGTGACCTTCAACAGCCAACGTCGCTAGCTATTAGTACTAGCTATTAGATGAGGAATTTTAGCCAGGATATCACTTGCTGATAGAAATATATAATAGGAACCAACTTCTACCGGAGCAATAAATTAAGTACTTGATGTGAGGTGCAATACCACTTGACAACCTTTATCCTAATCAAATCCTCTCTCTATAATCTGATTAAATGTTACGGTATCTAGAATTTCATTTAAGAAAAGTATATGAATGAGAAATAGCATAGAAATACTATTTCTATGAAATATAAGTCATGAAATATCCAAAATTTCTTCATTACATTACTTAACGAAGCATTTTAAATTAAACATGCGAAAAATAAAATACAAAATATTTTAATCGGCTTTAGAGCCTTCTTCTTTAATCTATTGTATATAGCATTTTAATCTGCTTTTTCACAACATCGTTTTAATGCTTAAAGCTTATCGACTTATTTTGATATTTTATAGGCCTCTAATATTTCTCTAAGTCGAAAAATAAGTAAAAAGAACATATAAATAAGTTAATGAAGACGATAAAGTTTTAGATAAATAGCAATAAATAAGAAAAATTTTCGGATAAAAAATTTCATCAATTTGAAATTCTCTTTCCATCGATTAATTTTTTCTTGGTACTTTTAATTCCTCAAAAATAAATTAAATTTTATTTGCATTCAAATTTAAATCATATAATCTATTGAAGAATTTCTCAAAAAATTTATTTTATTGAAAATTTAAACTGAAATATAAATCCATATTGGTCAATTTATATCAGTAAAAATATTAATCCATTTTTTCTCTATTTGCTTTCTACAACTCATTCCCATCTAGAAACCAATTCTTTTTTTGTAAAACCTTGCGCCCACTGGGTCCAAAATATTTTTCAAGACTCATTTATTGGCAAGATGATCAACATTGCCTAATTTTTTTCAAAAATTCCCTTAATTTGTGCAAAAAAACAATTAAAGCATTTTAGCATTATATCAGTTTTTCGTATGAAATATAATAAGATTAATTTTTTAATATAATAAGATTAATTTTTTTATCAAAAATTTTTTTATATTAAATTATTTAAGCCAAAAACCAAATATCATGAATTTTCATCTCAATTTGCATCTATCGAATAAAACCATTTCAAAAGCATATTTACAATATAAATAAAAAAGCAGTGCATAAGATATATATATATACAGTAGAAAATACATTAGAAAATTTGCGATAATTCGAAATCATAGGAGGAAAATTATCGTTTGTATCGATTTGCGAATTATTATTACTATGTAATTTCAATTTTCTTGAAAAATTATTCAGAAATTATAAAAAAATCGCTGAAGAATGAATGAAATGTTATTTGTTTTTTGGACCAAAAATTTTTCATCACATGAATAATCAAGTGGAGTGAACCTAATCAAAAATGTTAAATGTTAACCGTTTCAACCAATTGAATATAAAATAAATGATTGGCTTCACATTGTTGGTTGTTTATTGTCCTATTTCAGATTGCTATGCTAAGACTCTCAGAAAAAGTAAATAAACCTATATATAATCTTTTAGAAATTTAGTGGTATCCTTTTATCACCAAGTGATTCCCTGGCAAAACTTGTCTGATCCGACGTAAGCAAATCAGAAATGTTGAAGAAAAAAGAAAAGAAACTCCAACGTTTTTAATTTTGCCAAATTATTAAATATTGTATCGAAAAATTTGAATGAGAATATGGAAGAAATCCAGTGAAAAATATCTGTTTTTCAGATTTTTCTGATATAAATAATTTTGCACTTATGCAGTTCATAGAAGAAATTTGCTTGAACTTACCATGACATGCTTATTAAAAGCAAATTACTCGGATCAAGCATCGAATATAGTATGGTGATTGCAAATAAGTGACCGAATGAACCGGCTGTGCACAATATTAGTACGATAATTGTTTCAATGGTTATCATTTTCCTCGTCAAACATTGCTCTTTTTGGACAATTCGAACAAGTCAGCTTTGCTTTTTTGCCTATAATATGTAAAAAATAAATATGTAAAAATCGTGTTGTTTTCATTAAAAATGAGGTTAAAATTTTTTTGGAAAATATTTAAGTATAATCAAATTTGGATAATCAAATTTTCAATAAAATTTTCTATTTGTTTAGTCTAAAATTTGAATTTATTCGTAAATTAAAGTAAATTTGCTAAAAAAAAGGGTAAAAATTAAAGAAAAGGAAAAAAAGGGTTCAAATTCAAGAATAATATAACTTAAATTACTTTTAAACGATTTCTTAATGAATTACAAATATTTGTTATTGAAAATAAGAATCAGCTTTAAAAGATGTAAAATCGCAATAAATAACAGCTTATGTGAAAGAAAAAAAAATAAGATGGATTTATAGGAAAGACAAGGCTTATGAAGAGAAGGGTAACGACCTGAAAAATATACCCGCTTCATTCTTCTCAATATTTCACCTAAATCGGAGGGATCTATGTTCAACCAGAGCGCATCAGTGGCTTAGTAGCAATAATAGGTCAGACCGAAGCGTCATCCAGCGACCTAATGGCGAAAGCAAAGAGGCGTAGAATGGCTCAGTGGATTGTTGCTCATATAGCAATATTTTTGGGTTTCACTCCCAAAGTAATCTTTCAAAAATCCATTATGTTAGCAATTTATGTACTTCAGTCGCCAAAATTTGTCTAGTAACAAGCCAGCGAAACCTATTTAACAGTGGTGAGCGCCTAGAAAGTAAAGTCGATATTAACGCAGAATTCAGCCGTATTGAAGAAATTATTGAAATATTGAGCTCTCAAAAAATAAATAAAACTAAGTAAATAAACAGTGAATCCATATTTTGGTTAATTTTGGTAAAAATTTTTAAAACGAGTAAAAATTTTTATTTAATGCAATGGTCGATTATAAGAATAATTAAAAGAAAATATGCAGAGAAAACATGTGGTGGATGTTTTAGTAAATATAACTTAATGGAAGAAGGCAGACGATTGCCCAAGAAATTACTAGGTGAATAGTAACCAATTATTGAAAGATTTTCAATAGATATATTCTGAAAATAATTAAATAATTTAAAATAAAAAAAGAGTAGCTCAATTTAGAAGCAACTTGCTCGACAACTTTTAGCGATAATTACTTAGAAGTAAATTAAGAAATTAGAAAATGCAAAAAAAGCTTATAAAGAAAGAGCAAGAAAAGTGGAAATGAGTAAATTCACCGACGGATTACAGAGAAATGAGATCATTTGAGATCAAACGCAGAACGCATAATAATAAGTAATAAGTAAGTAATAAGTAGTAATTAAGTAAATAATAAGTAAGTAATAAGCAAATAATAAGTAACGTAGCGACTTTTAATTATGGATTGGTGAAACAAAAAAATTATTTCAGACAAATTAATAATGATGCCACTAAAATATCGCTCAACGATCCTATGAAATGGCAATTTAAATTTCTTTTAATATAAAAAAATTCTCTCATAAATTTGAAATTCAGAATTTCATTGAGGAAAGTTTCATTTCTGTCAAATTCTGACGTAAATCAAACGCGTATTACACGTTCTCTACCGAACTATAAAATTTTATAAAGAAAAGAACGCATTGTAATCAGATAGTCGAAAAATTAAAGGCAATTTAGAGAAATTCTTTTTAAGAAATTTAAAATTCGCAAAAAAATTACATCGAATGCAACAACACTTCACGCTAAATTGAGATTTAAATAACTTTGATAACAATAAAACAATAAAGTGGATCATATCAATAAAATTATGCATAATGACGGAAGGAAACCTTATTGAACTAGTTTTTTTAAAAGAACCATTGCTGGTCAGGCTCTCTCCGCTGGCTTATCTGACTAGAATATGCCAGAGAGTCCTTTGGCGATAGCAGGTGAACTACCAGTATTACCCGTTTAAACTGAACTGAGTAACCATTTAAAATCTTTTTTTCAGTTGAATTCACTAATTTTTCACATCATTCCATTTCATTATCGTCTTTATAGAAAATCTATTATTTCCACCAATATTCGAAAGAGGAAAAAAATTTGTCTAAAAAAAAGTTCTGCCAAAATCGATGCATTTCATTTCTGCTTTTTTAACAGTCATGGACAAATTTAAAGAAATTATAGCATTTTGAATATCTAATTACCTTATCTGCATAATTCTTGTTTTGTCCTTTTTACCATTTAAAGGAAGGTCCAAAATTTATTTTAGATGTGTAAATAATAAATAATATAGGCGCAGCTTTGTGAAACATTTCCATGTAACGCACAAAAGAAATGTAAAAAGAATGGAGAAAATTGACATTATTGAGATGCATGAAAATGAAAAGTTCAACGAATAGCTAACACGACATGCAAACAAATTACCCTTTTTTGTAATGGAATTTTGCAAAGTGAAATCAACTTTAAGGGTAACAGCTACTTCAACTGAAATGAAAAAATTTGAGAGAACAAAATTTATAAAAATTATATTTTAACTTATAGGACTCTGCTTAACAGCTCTTCTTTTCGCCAAAAAATTCCCCTTCTATCCTCGCATATTTTCTAAAAAAATCTAATATTTTCTAAACAATGATTAATGGATAAAGACGATCGTATCTGAATAATCAAAACAAAATGGAAACATCTTTGATCGGTCACCAATCTTGATTTACACAAAAAAACTTAATGGTATAAAGTTAAGTGTTGGTATAAAGTCTGAGCATAAAAAACAATTAAAGTTCGATGATGGAAAGAAAAACCATTAAGTAAATAAGCTACTATATGAGTACAAGAAAATTTGTCCGGCAAATAAATGCATAAATGATACATGGAAACACTGAATGGCAAAAGGCAAAGAAAAAATCTGCAAATAAGATCCATTTCCAACTCTTTTTTTTCCACTTCTACTAGCACATTATTCCTCTAATTGTGGTACCATTGGCTTCAGTGCTAGAAATTTATTTAAGGATTCAAGTACTATTACATTCTTTTGGCTGATTTATTCTCATCCAAGTAAAATTGCTTGATTCCACTTAAACTTAAATTCGAAAGGATTTTTGCGTGCAATTGCTGCAGCGGAACCTTATGTCCTGCAAACTTGTATTTAGAAAACCTGACGACTCATCTATATTTCTAACAAAATAATAAAATAACTCCCTGGCAAAAAATTCCTAACCCTACAAACAGCCAGAAAAGATAGTCTAAAGATAGTGGAAATGGTGAGTGCTAACCAATTTTACTTGTGCACTGAGCCACACTAACTTGCTATCTTTATTTCGGCCACAACAAATATCTTTAACAAGCTCAGTTCGTAGTATACACATTCTGTGATGAAGACAGTAACGAAGCAGTGAAGATTTCTGTAAGATGGAATCCAATGTGATGAAGACAGTAACGAAGCAGTGAAGATTTCTGTAAGATGGAATCCAAAGGTTTCTGTAAGGTGAAATCCCCGGACTAATATCAAATAAGACAGCATTATCGAGATTTTCTATTTCTCATACTCCCAGTTTATATATTTTTATATTTTTGAATAAATCTCATTACAAAAATGGATTAAGAAGATTTTATATAAAACACTAGCGATTTCTAGCTTAAACTATTTATTCGTTATATTACTATTTGTTTATTATGCATCAGCGATATTTGAATTTTTAATTTTTTGTACTTTATAAATTAAGAAAAAAAATTGAACAAATTCATAAATAAATTAACGTATCATTATTTTCGTTAACAATGTGAAAGAAATAATCCAGAAAAAAATAGAAAAAATTTTTCCAATACTTCTGAAAAGAAATTACTTGATTTGGTGATGACGTTTGATAAATAGGTTGTGGCAGCAGAGATTCTTGCTATTTGAAAAAAATCTGAACCCTGAATTTTAAATATATAAGCTTGATTCTCTCTTTCTATGGATTTTCCTTACGCCCTGTGATGATGGAAACGTTAACGAAACAGTACAAAATGACTCCAAAGGTTTCTGTGAGGTAAAGCCTCTAGATTAAATGCCCAAAGAATTGTCGTTATAAGCACAGTTTGAATAACCCCAGTCTGAATGATTAAGCATAGTATCATTTGACGCAACTTAGCGATGAGTTCGATGAGCTAAATTAAAAAACCCGTATGCTCACACAAATCTTACTTTTATTTTACAAAAATATTTACATTATTAGATAAAGTGCTTATTAAAATAAGAACTTCATTTATTCATATTCAAATTTCATTTTATTAATTCTAAATATTCCTTGTTTTTCTAAGATAGTCCACCGTTTTTAATTCGTCTCGTTTCACTGAGTAATTATCCAGTTAGAAATTTGTCGCGGAGTTACTTGGAAGTAGAAGTGCCAGAACTAGCATTCACCAGATTTACTCCACAATTCCTGCTCTGAAATAGGAGCAATAACCCACCAAATCATTCTAAATACTCAATCTGGTTTCACTCTTAGTAAAAAAAAAGTATAGATTTTTTAAAATTTTCTTGTTTGCTCTTTCTTCCTTGTTTTGCTTATATTTGATTTATAATGCATAGAATTTTACCTACAATTTTTAATAACATAATAATTATTAATAATAATTATTTCAGTATTTATAATAAATGTAATAATAATTATATATTTTATAATAACTTTTACTAAAATACGACTTTTCGCTTGAATTCAATTTTTCATTTGCTGTTTTGTTCAAAAATTCATTCATTGTTCCCATTCCTTGCAGTGAGCTAAACATTAAATATATATTTTATACATATGTGATGCGTGAAGCTATCGAATAATAATCAGAAATTTATACGCTTCAGCAAACAATAAAAACTGCAAACCGTAGTCATCGATTCTTTTTAACCGCTTCTCTTTTTCGATAAATTGTGATAATTTACTATTAAAAAAAGAGAAAAAAGCTTTCCTCACTTATTCATTTATTCATTAAATTAAGGAACATTTTTATGGAAAAAATTTAAAAAATACTAATACAAGTTAATTTAAAAAAACTTAATTAATCAAATTCTGCAATAAAATTAATAAAAAATTGAATAATATTTCTAAAAATTTAACATAATTCCAGCAAAAAAGTATAATTAGCAATAAGTAAGACATATTTAAATGATATTTAAGCCATTTTTAGCAATTCTTTAATCCTCATAAATTTTAATTATGACTCTTAATGAAATTTCTCAGTGCTGATAACTTTATTTCATTATAACATACGATTAAAATTTTCGCCTAACAAGTTTTAAGGCTTAATGGGCTTTAAAACTAAAAAATTAAGAAAAAAGCGATTGTTTTTTCTTAAGAAATTTTTAATTCACTAACAAAAATTCATGAAATTTTTCGATTTATTCAGCGATTTATTCGAGAGAATTTTTCTATAGAAATTGATTTCTTTCAATAATTTCGATTATATTTCTTCCGATAATTATAATGAAATATAATTTTTGATAATTTTCCATTACCACAACATTTAATTGAATTAGAAATTGATAAAATTCCAGTGAAATCGGTAAATTTTTCACTAATTTATGGAATAACTGCATTTTTTTAAAATTGTTTTTTCGAGTTATGCGAACTGAATTGGAATTTTCAGAAGTTTTTGAAGTAATATTGCAAATTATTTTATAGTATTTGCATGCGTAATAACGATTAACTTTATTGAGAAAAAATTTTTTATAAATAACATGGATGAGTGAAAATTAATGGACCTATGAATAAAAAGATATCTTCATTCATTCATCTTCAATATTCGCTCACTCGTCTAAATGCAATTCTCGTTATTTTGCCTTAATTGAACATTTTCCGAAATTTGCGAAAAATTCACAGATAATGCACAAGCCAAAAATTCATAAAAGTATTTATATAAATGAATAATAAATTAATATTTGTTGATATAAACGATATCACTGCTACAGCTTTGCTTTGAAAAAAAGCACCCAAGCACCCTGCGAGAACCTATGCATCGCCTCTTAGGTATGGTCTCTCATACTTGACAAAATTACTAAGATGGGTTTTCGAATTTTAGGCCAAGCAGTAAGGTGAGGTTAAATAAGAGGCCAAATAAATTATCATTCAGCTGATTAATTATAAATTTTCAACAATATACAAGAAAAATTTAGTGGTTAAGATGAAAAAAAGAATATAGAAATGAGGCAAAATTTTCGAAGGACTTCAGCCCGCCTTCAAACTCGTTACGATTAATCCAGAAGAAATTGCCGATGAAGCTGAAAATATTTTCAGTCAAAACAATAAGGTAAAATTAATGAGACAATATTAATCGATATAAATTTTATGAAAGCAAACATTTTATTTTTTAGATTATTAAAAAAATATTCAACTAATTAATTAGCAAATTATTAACAATTAATTTAAATTAAAATAATTAATTAATTTTATTTTCCATTAAATATTACGAAAAAAATTGCGATCCACATAAACTTTTTTTCCGATGATTAATTTTCAAAATCATCGAAGAAAAATTAATTTGAGATGATTGATGTTAATGAAATGATGAAACCATTTAAAGAAATATTATATTCATTTCTTTCTTTCTTCAAACAGAGCTGATAGCCATGCGATTTGGATTATAAAATCGTAGGGTAAAAAAAAATAATACGAAAATGGAAAATGGTGTTACGGATGGATTTAAATATAAAATGAAAACATCAAGAATAATAAAATATAATAAATAAACACAAAAAAAATATTAAAATACAAAATTATCCTGTCTAAAATATATATTAATTTACTTTTTAACAGAACGAAAATTTGTTCGAATATCTTCAATTTATCAAAATTTCGCTTTTATAAGACACCAACAGTTAATTTTCGATATTTCATCCTGAAAATATTATATTTTATTATTTTGCAAATCTTATAAGTTTTCTGGTAAAAAATTGTGCTAAATATTAAATGGAAATAATATAAAATAAAAATAAAAATATTTGAAGATATTAAATATTAAATGACATATTAAATAACATTAATTTATTTGTTATTCACATTCTTTTTTTCTGGGAGCCATTTCTAGTTTAGCATCTGTTTAAGCTCTGCTGGCTTGTCGAACTAACTAGACAAAATTCTTCGCGAAAGAATTTGGAGAGGTGACAGGAATATAAATAGATAGATAGCTAAAATTACACAGATTTTTTAAAGACAGGTTTACCCTCACATAAGAATGGAATATCGGCTTTCTGAAGTGAGAGCAATAGTCCAAGCCATTCACCCATTATTTATATTAATAAGGAAATCACATTAAATATTTATGTCTACAAAAATTTATATTAAAGTAAATATGAGATTTTGAAGAATTTCATAAGGAAATTCGCCTTAAGAAAAAGATTTTATGAAATCTTTTATGGAATTTAAATGGAATTTTTTGCTATAAGACAAACATTTAAAGCAAAAAAAAAATAGTTTTTTTGTTATAAGAAATCTTTTTGATGGAAAATGAGTGAAATTTATTTGGCATAAAAATATTCATGTTTTTTAAATTATTTTGTGATTAATCTATGAAAATATTTTTCATTATTTTGAAATCGTGAAAGGGATTTATTATAAATCCATAGTAATAGAATTTCAAAATTAAATTTTTGCATTAATTTGCAGGAAATGATCGAAAATCGAAGCAAATATATCTCATAAGATATCTCGTTTTAAGATAAATTTAAACGAATTTCAATGATATTCATGCAATTATTTCGTTATACCTTGTTTAATTATATAAAAACTATAAAAAGCAAATATTCACAAAAGTTCCAGCTCCAAATTTTTTTTTATTAATCAAATAAAATTACAAGAAGCTTAGGTAAATTTAACTTACCATAGTGCAGCAACAAGTGGTGAGATCAGTATTTGCAGTAAAATAGTCGGCAATTGCTAAGTTACACTTATTTGTTATAATTTCGGTAAAAACAACTCGATAATGCGACAGAGCCTAAAGCAAGAAAAAGTAAAGAATTTCTCCATGCTGCCCCAGAAATAAAAAATGTGTGCTTTATTAATGGATCGAAATGATGAAGCAATAAGTTCACAGAAAAATTATCATATCAGCCTGATTAACTCAATCGTTATCGTTTAGTTCTTCACTATTAGGCCAAACGAAAATAGAATTTCCAAATGATATGAAACCAACAGATTTAAGATAAAGTCCGCTCAGTTTTAATTTATATATAAGTCCCTCAGCAGCAACATAAGTGAGTGAAAAAAAAGAGTGGATAAGAGTGGAAATAGATTTTATGGCTTTGAAATAAGCGACTGGGAAATGTACTCTCAAATTTATAGCCAATGCAGTTGGCATTGCTAGTAATGTAACGCGTTGAAAGAAAAAGAATAAAACGAGATGCTTATTTTATTTTATTTAAATTTAGTAATAAGATCCATCTTTTCTTTTTTTGAAAAATTTCTTAAAAAAATTTCTTGTTCAATTTCAGAAATATAATTTTTAATCAGCAAACATTTTTGGTGTCTTCAAAATTCATTACGCTCGTCGCGGATGGCTCGAGAATAATTATCGTTGAATTTTTCTTCATAACTGTCTGAAAAGACATATAGCAATATTCTTATTTATGCTTTAATTAAATTCCGCAATAGTCATAAAAACTGCTTATTAGTTATTAATAGTAATTAATGATTAAATTCGTAAAATTACGATAAGCAAAGAAATTAAAAAAGTAAAGCAATTATTCAATAAGTTGACTACTGACTGTTAAGAAATGTGAATCGAACTATGAATCTTTGGGGATTAATTAAAAAAATAATGCTACCTTCAATTGTTCCAATAATAATTTGTCTTCAAATGATAAGTCGCAAGCTAAAAATATATCAAATGAGACATTTTTATCTTCTAAATATTCGATAGCCGAATCTAAGCCGCTATGCCACGCAATTCGAACACGGTGATCCTTTAATTTATTAGCTCGTGTCAAGCACGTTCGGTAAAAATACTCATTGGTTTCCACGTCCCATACATTGCATTTGAATTCCTGTTGATAAATTAGATTAGATCATATATAAGGCACATCTCGATAAAAGGAATTTTTAAGAAGAATCCTCAATATTCAGCTAGAAAACAAGAGAAGCAATGTGGAAGTTTGAAAGTTTTTCAATCCAGTAGCCAGTTTTCCACTTTAAACAATTTTAGCCATTAATGAATCCAGCAACATTAAAATTATGTGATGGCTCGGTGGGTTATTGCAGCTATTTATGAGTGTGGATGAAGGATTTCCATCCTCCTCGAGTAAGTTTATGTTTCAAAATCTCTGCTATTAATGATTCATTAACAGACCTATAGCTAAGTAATTCCCAGACAAAATTTTTATGGTTTGATAAGCCAGCGAAACAATCCAAGCAAAAGATGATGAATTATTCCTAGAAAAAAAAGGAAAGATAGATGATGAAAAATTTATTTCTTTCTTCATTTTTCATTTATCGTTCTTACTTTTCACATAATTCTTCTTCTTCTAACAGCTCTCATCATTACTGATTAGGCTGGCTACGTTTCCATGGTGCGGTTTTATACCTTTGTCGACCCTATAGAAGGCATTCCTTTTTCCACCATCTAAGTCCACATATTGCTGGGTCCACTATACGTTCAAAATCTTTCTTAATTGTGTCCAGGTCTTGGTCAGACCATTTCACATTTCACTTTTGATATTCGCCAAAGAATTTAGCAAATAACGAAATACGTTAATTGCTGTGGTGTTGTAACGAAGAACATGCCCTAAGAACGAATTCATACGATGATAATTTAGTAATTTCCGAATTTTCGAATTTATTCAGCTAAAAAATTTAGTTATAATTAAATAAAATAGTTATTTTTGGCTTATAAAGTTGAAAAATGCCCACCTTTGACAAATAATTTGCATTAAAATAAAAATGATGAGCTGTTCTCCGAGAATTATAAACGAATATGCTTGAATTGGAACCTATTTTTTCTTTTTCAAGTACATATTCAACTATCTAGAAATACTTTAATTGCTTTATCAGATGATAAATGATTTGGTAGCGGAAGACATGTTTTTCTTGAAAAATGGAAAAAGTTTCTGCAAAATGCTTTAAATGCAAAAATTAAATTTTTCTCACTTGATCCGTCCAACAATATGGCTCAGAATCTAGTACAGCGTCCCAGAATTTCTGCTCTTGTACCCATAAATTATTGAATTGCATAAGAAGTGAATCGATCGAATAGCCATTAGTTTCTTGTGCAGGGATTTTTTTTAACAACCAATGTATTTGCCGCCAATTGTCCTGGCACTAAGAAAAAACACTTCATTAATTAAGACGCTTTTTAAGAGCTGCATCAAAATTATTGCCTCAAATATTTCACCTCTATATAAGTAGGCACAGAGCACGACCACTGCACATCAAAGCAATATAATTCACCATTATGATCCTTATATTGAATATTTCTTAAAATTTTGATATATACTGAAGAAAACCTGTAGCTAGTTGGATTGACTTCTACTGTGCTGTGCAGGCTATTCGATGATCGCCCTAAAATTAAGAAATAAAAGTATTTATTGTTATCGTTGATTAGGAATTCTTTCAACGATTGTTGACTACACATTTATTTGTTTTCTTCATTTATTCGATAAATTCTGCCAAATAATTTCAATAACAAATTTTTTTTGGCAGTTTTTGTCTCTTTTAAATGATTGGATTAAGGAAATTTCAGCAAATACGGATATTTCACTTGAATCCAAACAAACTGAATTGATAACAAAAAATTATACTCGTCGATGATTCACTGCAGGATTCTCTTAGATGAAGATAACCGTTTGGCCGCAGCCATTTCAAGACATTTGTTAAAAATTCCACGACTTCATTATCAGTCAAATACATCATCAGCCAATTCGTAAACACCAAATCGGCACTAAATATTATAGAAGCTTATATTTCTTATAAAAATGGTATAATTTATGATATTTTCTGCTATTGTTAGATTTTCGACTTTTGGCATTTTCATTGGTTTCTTTTGATTCATTCTTATATATTATGTGGGAAATCACTATTACTTAAAAGCGTTCGCTTAAAAGGTTAGCCATTATTTGGAATTTGGCAAAAAATTTGAGGAAATATAGATGCAAATTATCGAAATTTGCGATCAATTGACTATTCATGCAAAATTTTCTAAAAGTTATATTTCATGTATAAATCGGAGAGGGAGTAGTTACTATATTTATCATTAAAAACGTTCTAGTTCTGTTTTTCACTACTGGCACGACTAAAATTGTCAACAGACCTAGATGGTGCTGACCTACTAAATAATCAAAAGACCGATCTTAACTATTGCGTTAATTCAGATAAGAGATTAAGAAATAAAAGTAATAAAATCGCACCTTTCAGACATTAAATTCAGATGAAGCGCATCACCAACTTCATAGGAAATATTGTGGAAATGAGCGTTTCTATGTTTATTTTCATCAATGAAATTTTCAATGAAATCAGTAGAAATAACGTGACTAGCCCTTTCGGCGAAAACTGTGGTAAATCGTCTGTAAAAGAGAAGAAAAATTGCTTCCAAAAAAAGTTTTCGAAAAGATCATGGCAAAAATGATTGTGGTTTTACCCGATTCCAGCTCCAATATCAACGATATCTTTATTCCTTAGATCGGGTAACGAATCTATTATATCCAGTCGATCCGATTCCTCCATTTGATCTGCATGATTATTCAACATCATCGTAGTATTATCGCATCGATTTGAAAAACTGTTCCAAAAATTTTTGTATAATTTTCGACTATTTGCAACTCGAATCATTCTTGAATTTCATTAAACAATGAAATTTTTCCATATAAATTTTAAAAAGAAAATTTTATTCGACTCTCAAATTAACCGTTCAGTATGACTATAATCTTTATGCGTAGGTTTTTTAAAAGATTTAGTTGGCATAAACATCCCGAAGAAATCTATAGATGATGAAATTGCTACTGAGATATGCTCTTAACAAAGAATATTGTATCTACCGCTGGGATCAAGGCTGAATAAATTAAGAAAATTCGTTGACATGGAAGGAAGGAGTCAGGCAGACTACGAGTATAAGATTCGGCTTGAAGATAAGTACATGGTTATGTCTGTTTTGCAGAATAAGAATGTTGGCTCGGTTGTTCCCATGGAAGCGTTTTGTGAAAGGATTTAACGAAAAGAGAACTATTGCTAAATAAATAGTTGCGAAAAGAACATATCACATGCGAAATCAGAGTCTCAATCGGAAGAAATATGTTGTCAGAAATCTTCAAATAGTGGAATTTAGACAACCTCGCCAATGGTTTGCAACGACGAACAATTTTTCAATTCCAACTTGTAATTATCAATCTTCAACATCCTAGGACAACATGCCAAATAAGGTTAATAAAATAAAAAGTAATCAATTTTCATATATTTAATGCAAGAAGTTTAAAATATAAACTTTAAGACCTACAGCCCATACTAATTGATAACCCAAATAGTATTTTTTGTATTAATGAGACATAATTGGATGATTCTACAGATAATCGGGAATTAAACTTCAATGGCTTTCTAGTATCACGTAAGGACTGAACAATAAATAGTTTAAATATTCGTGGAGGTTGACTTATCACGCTTATTCTTGATTATTATAATTTTGTAACTTTTGATTATGGTTTGATAATTATGGTTGTTCCTCTTTTGAATCTCTGATAACTAAAATTTATCTTAATAACAGAAATATTTTCCTTTTAAATCTATATCGCCCACCTAGCTATCGAAGTCAATTCAAGTAATTTCACTAGGAATCTTTACAACCTGTTATTTAAATTAAGATTATTTTGTGGCGATTATGTAACTGTTGGCGATCTTAATATGCTAAATATAGATTGGGAAAATAGTTGATTGAAAAATAGCAGCAAAGGACTTTCTAAATCTTTGTACCTACATAGGTCTAGGTCAACATGTTAAGAATGCCACTACACTATTTTATATGTTGTGTTAGCTACTCTTGCTTCTCTTCTTAATAAAATTAAAACCTTGGAATCTTTTTGTAATCTTGGAATCTTTTATAGTGATCACAATATCATTCATCGTTCATTAAAATTAGACCGTTATTTATCTCCCTCGACATTTTTTAGAAATTACCGTTGTTGTGATTATAAAATCTTTAATTCTATCCTCGCAGAAATAAAATGGGATTTCTTATTCTATTAATTCCCTCTATTGTTAAAAAAGTTAATTTTCTTAATAGCATCATTTTATATCTTATGCAACAATATATCCCTTTAAGGAAAAAAAGCGTTAGGTTAATTCCCATTTTTCCAAAATCTCGTTAAAAAAATGTCAAGAAGCTTTATAATAAATACAGATTAACCAAATTGCCAAGTGTCCTCTCTGCATTTAAAGAATGCTTTACAAATTTCCTTAGTGCCATTCATAATTACTTTTCAAGTAAAGAAGAGCAACTTTTAAATATTAATAGAAATTCATAGAAATTCTTTCTGGACCTGCATCAAAAGAAAATTTGTAAATTCACGTAAACAATTAGTTCTGCAACATAATAATAAACTTATCACATCTGATATATGCATTTTTTAATCAATAATATATTTATTCAATATTTTTCTAGTATATTTGTTGACGATAATATTCATACTTCTTCTTATAACGTAAATCAAAGTTGTTGCACTTCTCTCAGTGAGATCGAAATAACACTACTGGATGTTTATGATGCCTTAAATAGACTTAAGCCGTCTATTTCAACTGGTCACGATAATATTCCACAAATAATTCATAAAAAATGTGCAGTTTCACTGAGTCTTCCACTATTTTTAATTTATACAGACATTATGAAATCTGGCCTTAATCCCAAGATTTAGAAGTTGCCTCATATAATTCCCATTCATAAAAAAGGAAGCACCTATGACCCTTCTAATTATAGACATTAGCCTAAGTGTTGGTAGCAAGGCACTCGGAAGATTGATTGGCAATAAATTGCTTGCTTATCTTGATACCAATAATTTCATATCCTCCTATCAGCATGGCTTTTATATAAAAAAATCTACTTCTTCACAAATATTGACAAATCTTTCCCATCGGTCAGCATCAATTGACAATGGAAAAACAGTATCAGTTGCATACCTAGATTTAACCAAAGCTTTTGATATTGTTTCCTAAAGCAAGTTGTTGACCACTTTTAATAGTTATGGCATTACAGAGGACCTGTATAACTGGTTGTCAGACTACATAAAAGGTCTTCACCAGGTTGAATATGGAATATGTTAACATTCTTTCTGACATGATACCTGTTAAATCTGGTGTTCTCCAAGGCAATTTTAATTGCTTTTTTGCTTTTTTTATTCTATATATAAATGATATCAAAGTAGTACTAAATTCTACCATTTATCTTTATGCTGATGATTATAAAATTTATTATTCTTATGGTAGAGCGGATAACCTATCTCCACTGCAGGAGGTCCTCAACAGAATAACCAACTGGTTATATGACAGGCAAATTACCCTTTCTTTTCAAAAGTGCAGCGTTTTTCATATTAATTCTAAAGGTTTCGATTTTCCTAGTCTTTTTATAATCAATAGAGTCTCGCACATTGCCAATCTTGCAATAATCATGGATGAAAATCTCGATTTCGACCTTCACTGCAGAATCATGATAAAGAAATCCTCAAATATACTAAATTTTATTTTTCGTTCGTTTAAGAACAAAATTGAAGGTTTTCTTATAAAAATGTATAATGTATTCGTTCAGCCATAACAATACTATGTTATTCCCCGAAATATCGTAAATCAAGTAAAATAATTTAAGGAAATATTTTATTTTGATTTATAAAATATTTTATACGACACCTATCTCCTGATTGCAATTTTAATTATTTTAATTTTAAAAGAAAATTTCTACAGTATAACCTGGATTCTCTCTCATTTCGTTGAATTAAACAAGATTTAATTTATAAGATTCTGCATGATTATGTTAAATTAGATTGTCCAAAATATTATACTTATAGGCTAAATTTGAATCCAATAAGAACTAATGAGCTAAAATTATTAAAACCTATATGCAAAACTAAACCAAGGACTCATGATTTCTTAATATTAATTACTGGAATAAACTAATGAACGATATAGCTTATGCGCCATCCCTAGCTAATTTTAAAGAAAGAATAAATAATATCATTTATGATATTATTTCAAAAGTTCATATCATACAGGAAGTCTCGATTTTCCCAAGCGATTATGTATTTATTTTACAGTTACTTCGAATTGTACTATATCATATTTTTCCTGCAATTTCCTCCTTAAATTGTTATTTTTTGTCATATTTTCTATTTTCACTAATTATTTAATTCTATCCATATAACAGTGATATGAAACATGAAAAATCAACCGAAATAAAAAATTATTTAAAATTAATATTGTCAAAAAATATTATCAAAAAAAAGTTTGAATGATTGTCACAATTTTTTTATCCAAAAATTTTTTTTCAATTTGTTGAATAATTTAAAATTAAGCAATTTTATTTGTTTCCTTGATTCGTTGTAGAAGTTCCTATTTTTATCTAATTTTTTGGAATATTATTAAAAAGATAGTTCAAAGATTATCGCGTATATTTCAAATGAGAGGAAGAAAGGAGTTTATTGGCGAGAAATAAACAATTAATAAACATTTATTATCTACTAGGTTAATTTTTTAAATAAAAAAATTCATAACAAATTTTTTTTAGAAGAAATCTAAAGCTGATCCCATTGGCGAGTTTGCCACTGATAAGCTTCTTATCGCTGCTCATTTAATTATTTTTATCATAAAATATTTTGCGAAATATCGGTGCATAGTGCATAAGTAAATTTAGTCGACATCTTTGAACACTGTCAAATCAAATTATCAGAATAACAGGGATGAGTGAAATTAATATTTTATTTAAAGCGAAAGTTAAATAAAAATTGGAAGAATTGCTGTGAAAAACTGGTTTTATAGCATAAAAAGAGGATACTTTAATTGCATCAATAAAACGTAAGTTTAAATCGAAACCCAATCCAGTCATTGATCTACAAATATGGGTCGATGAATATTTGGATTTTAGCTAGATAATTAAATATTGCAAATATTTTCCGCTTTCTGAGAGCGCTCACCAGTTCCCTTAGACTCATTCAACTGACTTATCGGACCAAACAAATTCAACTAGGCAGTCATTTGGCGATAGAAATACTGCAAATATAACCTAGATTTTTGAAGATGTGTTCACTCTTGCAGAGAATAGAACTCTAGCATTAGTGAAGTACAAACAGTGAACCAACCCAAAATATTGTAAATCTTTACAACAATATTATTTAGAAATTCATAAATTTAGCAAAATGATTAAAATATAATCACTCGTTCCGTATCAGATACAATGAATGACGAAAAATTCATCGAACCTTTCAATATATAAAATATAAATTTGTTATCATTTGGTATTTACAAATGATGCAATCTGATCACTTGTTTCGTCATCATGTTGGCAATTTCCGAAAATCTTTTTCGAATTTTATAAATAAATATATTTGCTTTTTCCATAAGGTCACACTATTTCTGATTAGAATCGCTCCTCCGGACCTCCAGCTCCTCCGGCTTGCCGGACCAGATAGATCTTACTGGGGATCAACTTAGCAGTAGAAATGCAGGTAGAAATCAGCATCATTAAAAGTTTAATCCAACCAAGAGTAGAACCTGAGTGATGCGAAATAATAGTAATCCACTTGGTCACACAATCCCATTTATTTCATAAATCGATTAGTCCTAGTTTTTTAATTGAGTTTAACTTTTTGGCTATAAACTATATAATTTTCTTCTTCTAATAGCCCTCACCATTACTGCTAGGCTCCAACGGCTACAAGGGTAAGACGCTTCCAAGCTGGAGTCTGATGCCATCGTCGACAGTAATCCATATATTGCGGCCCATTTATACATTCAAAATCTTTCCTGACCGTATCAGTCCAGGATTGGCCCACCTCGCTTTTGACGCCAATTACATGGTTTAGCTAGTAATGAAATATGCGTCATCTCCTATGGTAGACGACGGAAAACGTGTTCTAACCAGCGAAGGCGACGCTCTATTATAACATTATTAATACAGGTGGTATTTGAATGAAAGTGGATGCGATCTTGTGATATTTCATCCGCTCGAAGGACCCATAAAATGTATCTTAAACAAGAGTGGTCAAACGCAGATAACTTTTTAATATCTTCCACTCTCATTGGCCATGTATCAGAGCCATATAGCAAGATCGAACGAATCATAGTTATATAGATGCGGACTTTCGATTTAATGGTAATTTCACGACGGCTCCATAAAGGCTTCGTCAACAGGAAGAACGCATTTCTAGTTGCCGTGATCTGGGTTGTAATATTATCTTTTGCTTGGTCATTTGGTATTAGAGTGGATCCAAAGTATTTAAAAACGGGCATTTTCTCGACCGGCAATAAATTTACAAAAAGAGATATTTTACCAGATTCTTGTACATAAGACGAAAAGACTTTCGTTTTATTTACATTGATCCTGAGTCCGATTCTGCTTTTCTGACATGTTATTTAGCATTTCTTCATCAACTATCAACAAAAAGGACTACATCATCAGCGTATTCAAGATTTGTGATACGATGCTCTGGACTAATTTGGTCACCTCTTGACAAACGTTGTCCATTATCCAGTCTATCGCATAGTTGAATATTGAGGGGAAAGGACGCAGCCTTGATGGACACCTGTTCTTATTTCGAAGGAGTTTGTCAACTCCCCATATACACAGACCTGCGCCGACGTGCTCTCATAAAATGCCTTTATGAGTCGAATGATTTTCTCTGGAACACTATCACGTTCCATCAACTCCAAAGTGCCACTCTATCAATTGAATCAAAGGCAGCCGCAAAGTCGATGAAACACGTAACAGTGGGTTGCAAATATCTGAAGCGATATTTCAACACCCTTTTTAACGTCAATATTCGGCCAGCATAACCGAGCCTTAGTCTGAAACCAGCTTGATTAGGGTGCATCCTGCAGTCCCGTATTTCCATAAGTCTGTTGAGTAGCAGAGAAGCAAAAATTTTTGCTGAGACGTCTAAAAGGCTGATTCCTCGATAATTGTCGCAGTATGTCCTATCACATTTCTTGAAAATTGGGAGCAGAATTGCTTTGCTCCAATAATAATAATAATATTTTCTTTTTTCCATACTAAAAAGTACATTTGTTGAAGGTGCGTTATGTAGGACGATGGACAGCATTTGAAAAGCTCAGCCCGAGGACCATCTTGTCCTGGAGTTTTGTTGGTCTTAAGCTTATGGATAATGAAAATTATTTCTTTTTCTGTTGGAGGCTCGCAAATGCAAGCGTATGGTTCGGCGAGCGTATCAGCTATGTCAGGGTCAACAGATTGCGCTTCATGGTTAAGTTTGGCCTCAAGAGGCGGTCCTTACTATTCTTTACTGGAACGCCATTACTGTCCCTTACCATTTCACTGATCGTTCCCCGAGTTATAGTTGCTTTATGAAGAAAGCAGAATAGTTTCCTATTATCGCATAATCGAGCTGCCACTTCCATTCTTGAGGCCATGTCACTCCAAGTGATTTCTGTACCGTCCCGTTGTGCTACTTTCGTCTTCTTGAAAATCTTCGAAGCATTCGGTAGTCACGATCACCTGACATTCATGGTTCGGTAGTTTTTTCAGACAGTTGGACGGTTACCCAACTATTACATACTTCCTATTAATATGCCCTAGCGTGGAAGTGGCTGACTTTCGGAGACATTCCCCTAATTTGGACCAGTATTCATTTGCCGTTCCAGAAAAATCATTGATATTTGTACCACTGAGATGCTTCAATAATTCAGTTTGAAATGCGCTCACTGCCCCCGAATTTTGAGATAGTTTAAGGATCTTGGGGGATGCTGTTTTTCTGCGAGTTGTCAATTTTATGCTAATCTTGGCTCGAACTATAACATGGTCAGATCCATGAAGATTGCCCGTTTCACCCCTTCGATAGGAACGACCATCTAGTACGGAATTCTTCCAACTGACTAAAATATCAATCTGGTTGAAACGTTGGTTGTTCGGACAGTTCCACGTGATTAGATGTTTTGCACGATACCGGAAGTAAGTATTAATAATAAAAATATCATCTCTTCGACATAACGACAAAAAGGCGTTCCCCATTGGTGCACCGGTCTCCGATGCCATATTTGTCGATGTCATCGCAGCGGCATTATGACCTACGCGTGCATTCCAGTCTCCACCAATTATGACCATTCCATGTTTCGATAGAGGCTTTGTTAGCAGCCCCGCATAGAACTTATCTTTATCACTGTTTTGCAGAACTTACCCTTAAGACGGGCATAGGCCATACGATCGTTTATCGGTTTCCACTCAATCAAAGCGGAACGGGCTTTTTTAGACATGACAATCGCTACGCCATTTCGCCCCAAGTTATCCGAGTGATATAACCAGTGCCTCTGCAGGAGCCAGGATTAATAATCACTCGAAACCCGAAATGAGGAAAAGGGACTTCCGATAAGCAAGCGCTATCCACACCATATTTAGAAAGGGTGTGGAGAGTGATCATTTGACTTTCAACGCCCTTTCCACGCTGATATGCCTAAAACCTCGCTTACTATATAATAAAGAAATTAATAAATAATTAATTTATTCACTTTAATCACTTTTATGCAATATTTGTATTAGCAAACATTTATGATTAATTTATTGCTGTTAATAAATTAATAAAATCAGTTATCAACTTTTTAACTCATAAAAATGAAAACGACAAGTCTCTTAAAAATGTTCTGAACGTTACCATTGTTAATTTATATCATTAAAAAATCTTTCACACGATAAACATAGTTCCATGAAATCCTTCAAAATAACATATTTTCCATAATAAAATCGCCGAAAGCCATCAAGGAAACCAAAGTTAAAACTGAAAAAAATGAGACAATGGCTTTGCTTGGAATGAAACCTAAGCATGGATCAATTTTTAATTTTCAAAAAATTAAAAATTATTTGAAGAATAAATGATATGGAAGCAGATTAATATGAAAAGATACGAAATATGGCATAAAGATTGCGGCCTCCTCATCTTTATTTATTTACGGTTGAAGGGCTGCTGAACAATTAATCTTAATATATACTAGTTATCTCACGATTTGCATAAAGGATAAGCGAAGGTAATTTAAAAAATAAGTTAATAACGTGTAAACAAGGCAAATGGTTGAGTCTGTAATCTAGGCCGCGGCACTTTGGTTCCTTAATTTTGATCGATAATTACTGAAAATAAAATGTAATAAATGAAAATTGAGTAAAAATAATTAATGGTGCAGCCGAATGT
This sequence comes from Dracunculus medinensis, assembly GCA_900625125.1. Lineage (NCBI taxonomy): Eukaryota > Metazoa > Nematoda > Chromadorea > Rhabditida > Dracunculidae > Dracunculus > Dracunculus medinensis. Next base: position 516,673 of record UYYG01001166.1, read on the forward strand.
TTGTTGAAGAAATATCAATTTATCAAATATTTATCAAATATAATACAAATTTCTATTAAAGTTCATTAGAATCTTTAAGCTTTTATTTAGTCGACTTCACGGCACAAATCTATACCGCCCTTTAAAGAATTTTAAAATATTTTGTCGAGCTAATAAAAATGAATAAATATATCAAAAGCTAATCCTAATAAATAACTGATGAAGAATGAACGAGAAAAAAGTTGTGATAAATGTGATAAAAGTTGTGATAATTATGATAGTTGTGATAAAAGTTGTGAAAAGTTATATGTGAGGCTAGTCGGTTTGGCTAACCTTAATTAAAATACTCTTAAACAACATTATTCTAAATCATGCTTACCAAGATGAACTGTTGCAAAAGAGAAATTTGCTTTTTTTTGATAGTAACAATTATAGAAATTTTATCAAAATATTAAGCGATCAGCATAATTCGATAACTGTCAATAAGAAGCAATAAAATCAAATAAAATGTAAAATTTCGAAAAAGTGCCAAGATTTTCACTATTAATTAAAATAAGCTAAGCAGCTTTCGATTTAATTAATGATTTTGCACAATAAAAGAAAATTATAAGACCAAGTGAACGAAAAAAAATTCATTGAAATTGCATATTTTGTACAAATTTAAAGAGTACATTAAATATATCCATCTTCGCTCAAATACCTCTTGTATTAATAATGTTATCACAGAACGTCCTGTTCGCTGGTTAGGGCACGTTCTCCGTAATCCACCACAGGAATTGATGCGCATTTCGTTATTTGCTAAAGCTAATCAGTTACCCTGTGATGGATGGCTTCAAAAGCGAGGAGGATCAAGACCTGGATTGATACAGTCAGGGAGGTGTAGGAAGACTAGCGATATATGGACTTAGACGATGGAAAAAGGAATGGCTCCTATTACTACTAGCGATGGGGTAGGACTGGGAAGCTTGGAGATGTCTTACCTTGTAGCCAGCGGAGCCAGTATAACCAGTAATGCTGAGAGCTGTTAGAAGAAGAAGATTAAATATCGCTTAATTAAAGCTAATAGAAATAGAAATTTTAAGAACTACTACTATTATATAAATAAAATGCAAAAGTAAAACAGCACATTTCGATTTTAAAAAATGAAAAATAAAATATTATTTTGCAAGTTCTACCACACACTTTATTTGTTCCTCAATAACAATTTGTTGACCAAATTGCTTACAACTTTTAAAGATGATATAATTCTAAGGTCATTTCCAATTATCGTCATACTTATCGTCATAATCGAAAATAAGAAAATAAATTAAAAACCTCGCCAAAATGCGAAATAGCAGATGAATTATGCTATTTCTTCTGGTTGCAATTACCCAATAAATTATTCTCTTTGATATCTTCAGGTCATAAATTTAAAGGATTAAAATGATATAATTTGCATATCGCGACACCCATCTTGTTGAATAGGCAAAATATTCGAGTAGCATGCGAAGATTGAAGGAACTAAAATTTAAGTCCATTTCATACATGGTTTTTTTTTAAGAGTCCTCACCATGACTGGTTAAACTCGTGCTATTGGCTTGTCGCATTGGGCAATATGCCATGGAGTCCCTTGGCAATAAAAATATAGGTGAATTGCCAGCATCACCCGGACTCACAGGATTGCTCCTGCGGGGGATAGAACCTCAGCATCGGCGCTCCCAATTGAGCAACAACCCACTGAGTCATCCTATTCCCATTTCATGTATGGTTGCAAGTAAATAATTGTTCCGGTGGCAAATGGTTATTGTTTATGCCCACGAGTATAAGACTTATCACTAGACATAAATTCCTTAAGTAAATGAAGCTGGCGATTCACCTGTATTCATTTCCTGGCATATTTTTCTGAGCAATGGTGAGTGCTCGTTAAAAAAAACCAATATTTACAATAAATTACGATAAAAACTTATAAGCTTAGTTAAAAAGTGGAGCTAATCTTTCCTAAATCAGGCATGTCTTCTCCTTTCTTTTATTTCTGCACCTTGCCAATTTTTCCACACCAAACCACCCTTCTTATATTTTACACCGCATTTCGACAGCTGAATTAGGCTTAAGAAAGGAGTAAACATTCTCTACAATGAAGATGGACGAGTAAAACCAAAAAAAAGATCAGATGAAGGCGATTATAAAAATGCTGACTTAGAACAGGATGAGTTAATTTCTAAGAACCATCATTTCCGCGTAGGTTCATTCCACTGGTTTATCGAACCAAATGAATTTTGACAGGGAGTCAGGGAGTCAGTTTGTGATAGAAGAAATATATTGCGAGTCCTCAGTACCACCATGATTGAAGCTATATGGAATCATTATTTCCCACAAATTTTTCTATGGTTCTTTAGGGAATTTGATTATACTTAAATGGGTAAAGGCTTTGTGAATAACCTCGATCATTATTCTAAGCATACAATCGTACATATTGTGCTTATAACTTTTTTTCTTAATTTTTTTTCTTACTCTTCTTTATTTACAAAACTTTTACCCATTTATAATTTCAGATTGCTGCCAAATATATTTTGACATATCACATATTAAGAGGTCTATAAATCAGCCCAGAGCCACAGTATATAGAACATGCTGATTATCCTTTTTGCTGGAGAAATGCAAAAAGCAAAAATAACGTATCGAGAAGTACAAGAAAGTAGGACTTGCTATCAATGTAATGTAAATAAAAATTAAAATCTTTTCGTCTTATGCACCAGAAGCTGGTAAGATATCAATACCTTCCAAATATCAGCACCCTTTTTTTGTCAATTTATTGGCGGTAGCGGAAATAAAGACGGCCAAGTTGAAGATGAAATCACTACTGAGATAATGGTAGGTAAGAATGTATTCTTCCGGTTGACGAAACCTTTATAGAGCCATCACGAAATCACAATAAAAATGAAAGTCGTCCGATTCTATAAAACTAGATTCGCTCGATCTTGTTATATGACTACAGGATAAGGCCAATGGGAGTGAAGGACATTAAGAAGCCATCTATCTTTGACCATTCATATCTAAGATACGTCTTATGGACGCCAAGCGAATAAAATCGCACATGATCGCATCCATCTTCGCTCAAACGCCACTTCCATTAAAAATTTCGTTCCTTGTTAAACCCTATGATAGGTGGCATCAAAAGCAAGGAGGATCATCAAGACCTGGACTAACACGGTCAGGAAAGATTTTGAACGTACAAGACCAGCGATCCATATAATAAACAATGATAGCTTTTATTACTGCCAGCGTGGCATCGGATCGAGTATTTTTTGCATAGTATTTGCTGATGAACGCAATAAATAACCACGGGCTTTAAATACCTAATTTTGCAAAAACTTTTGCTAAACCATATTTTCATGCATTACCACCATTTCTAATCCATACATTACCACCATTTCTACCACCATTCGTGACATCCTATTCCATTTTAAGTTGTTGAATCAGTGTGCTCTCAAATCCGTGAAAACTACTCATAGAGGGAAACTGTTCATTTATAGCAAACTCAGCACTGACTTCTCGATACTGAGCTAATAATCGATAATCAAGATGGAAGGAGAACAATTCGAAATCGTTTTGTTCATTAATAGCCTCTTATTGCCAATTATTCGAACAACTATTTTCACTGAAAGGATAATATTTTAAACAAGGCAGCTTTCTTCAGTTACTCGTTCATGCACAATCTAACAAACCCTCCTTATCAGTGAACTATTTTTCTTGCTTGGCTGACTGATGAATTAATACGTTCGATGTGAAGCCGGCTTGTAACTTTGTTCTTCCTTAGTGACTTTGACGAAGGGACCCATACAAATGTCTTTAGAATAAACAAATTAGCAGAGCCATGAGTGAAGTAAATGAAATGCAATTTATGCTGTGTTATTAATGAATTATTTTTAAACTTTTTCTTCCATTTAAAATCAATTATTTAATTAGCCAATGGTTCGCCATCATTGATTTCTCTCCTTCCCTTGGCTTTTGTGATAATTCGCACTTTCGCCAAAGAGTCATTTGGCAAAGTATAGTTTATCACCTTGTAGGATTTTTTAATGGCAAATTTACACCTATTAGAGACCACAACGCTTGAAATAATAAGCTGAACAATATGCCAATACACATCACTTTCCGTTATTTTTACCTCAGTCAACGGGCAAATTCTTGTACCTTTTCTGATTTTATTTTTATTATTTATTATTTAAATCATAAATACATCATTGACAAATCCAACTAAATAGCAGAAAGGAATCGCTTATAGAAGAAATTTATAGAAATTATAAATCTAAAGTAGAAAAATCAAATTTTTAGCGTAATTTGATTAAAATGCAATTAGCTGGAATTGGTTAATTTGAGTTGAATTAAGAAATTTATTCATATAAATATCATTTCTGCGTATTAAATGAAATTTAGAATTTTAATTAGCTATTAGCCATTTATTATAAAATAATGAAATAATAGAAATTCATAAATTGTATTGCCAAAAATAAAATTTTTTTGCTAAACGTTGCATATTGTTTTCTTCATTCACCTCTTTATACAGATTTCTTTTTTTGTTTTTTACATTCACAAAAAATAAAACATTATTTTTAATATTAAATATTTCCTGTAATCTAGCTTATCACATTAATTGTCTACTTATCATATTATCACATTAATCATTTTTATTTTTATTTCTTTTTCAGAATTTGACGACGATGAATTTGACACTTATCGAACAAAACTCCGAAATTGACAAAATAGATATGTGGGCCACTCTTACGGTAAATTTAACCGATCTTATTTGGCATTAATTCATATGACTCTAATTTTTAGCCTCTTATTTAGCAGCACTCGTTGATTCATTTAACTTGTATTATCTTTAGAATTATTAGATTTAACTGTATAAATTAATAAAAAGCGATTATTGTTTTAGGCAGGTTTAGTGGGATTCACAGCAAATATGGCGGCGTTCTGCACAACGCGTATTTTTAAGAAATTCATTAATTCATATGGAATATTATGTGGTGGATATAGCGCTTTGAATTCGATTCTCATATTTTTCTTGACGATATATGTTACAATTTGTCTAACAATGTAATGCAAATTTTAAGTTCAATTTTACATAAAAATTATAATTTTTTGTCGTAACGGATTAGCAATAGTGCGTTGCACCGAGAATCGATGCTTGAGTTCGAGTTTGCCGATGCACCGCTCTTCGTCCGGCAGCAATGTCGCTTAACGGAGAAAAACAAGGAGAGTGGAATGGCGGAGAATCCAAAACCCGGATGATTCATCCACACTTCTATCGCCAAGGGACTTCCTGGTAAATTTGTCTAGTGCGACAAGCCAGAGGAGAGAGAGACTCTAACCAGTAATGGTGGGTGCTTGTACAAAAAAAAAACAGTTTAGCATAAATTTCGCCAAAAATTTGCTTCGTAATAATATCAGAAATTATTTTTCATAAAAATGATGCGGTCTTCTTTTCGACGTTCGACTTCAATTATTCATTTATTTTGCCTTTTAAAAAAATAAGATAAATGGCGATTTTTTGTAAAAATATATCCAAAATGAAATCATTCTGGTGACTAAGTAAGTTTTGATGATTCTAAATAGTTCATATTGGAAGTGAAGGCTCATTTTGCAATATAAATATTTACAGCCATACAGCAGCCACAAAATCGTTCGTGGGAGCCTCAATATCTACCATATTAATGGGACTTTGCAATTCGACATTTATTATTCACCTGCTAATTTCAATCAATCGCTATTTCTCGATCTCTTTTCCCACTTCCTATTCCTCAATATTCACGAAACGTTTCTCATACAGTAGCATAATCGTCATAGTTCTGTGCACATTAGCCATCCGCACGACAAACTTTATAGGTGATTTTATTGCTGAATTCATAGTTGAATTTCACAGCTTAGCTTTTCTTTTCCTGCGTTCATCTAATGTGCGCAAATAATTAAGTTTTCCTGGTGCAACTGAAATATGAACAAAGGAAATAAGCGTTCATTTGTTTATTTTAGACGGATGCCAACGATACTTCGATCTCTCAAAACATATATGGATTTTTGAGAGAACGAAATGTGGCCAAGTACTTTCAACATTTTCTCAATATGCTACTCTCACAATAACTTTCTCGATGATAATAATCGATTTGTTCACATTACATAGGCTCCGTTCATTCAACAAGGTTATCCAGTCCTGCCAATTCCAACAGTTATTTGCCACAGCTACCGAGAATATTAAATTATTAAATTCGCTAATGTAGGAATAAATTTTTAGAGATCGAAACTAAACAAGGCAATCAATACGCAAAACAAAACAAATAGAAAATTGGAAGTTATGTTTTTCATACAGGTAAATTTTGCCATAATTATTACTAAATCTTTGCAAAGAATTCATCTAAAATTTTTCAATGAAAATCCGGATGTTCTATTATTTAGGCGACCGCTGTTAGTATAGCGCTTCTTGGACTATCAATTTTCAATTATATCATGAATAAATTTGGGCCAGGGTGGATAAATTCTGGGCTATCATCAGCAATTTGGATCTCGTTTCATACGCTCGATGGGTCAGTTTACAGCCTAATTCCTGAAATAAAGCAATTCTCAGAAAAACCTAGTTTTGTTTCAAAGTTTCAGGGTTGTTTTTTTGATATTCAATGCCAGAAGCGTCAATAGTGAATCCACGTTTCGGTCAAGCACAATTTCTTACTTCTACAGTATTCTAAATCGTAGCAAAGTTGCATCTGAAACTACTAACAAATCGTTCCAAATCAAGTCAAAAGCATGAAAATTTTTATATATTCAAGAAATTAACTAAAAACTGTAATTAAATTAAATTCTGTCTAAGAAACCTGAGGCATCTTAAGAATATATAAACCTGGTTTTGGTACCTGGTTTAGAGTGAGAAATTCAATGTAATTTATTAATAGGAAGAGTATGGGTTAGAAGATTTCGACGTCAAATATTACTCCAATTCCTTTCCAGTTTATTTCCAATGATTGGAATAACCAGTTGCCGTATGGAGGCAATCCGAAAAGCGCTCATAATCTTCTATAACTCATAGAAAAAAGATCGCAGCCAATGAAATAGAACAAGCCAGAAATGCTAAGTGCTAAGAAATTTCTTTTATTGTTGAATGCGATAAGAGAAGTATATATAGTTGGTTATTGGCCACCAGGATGTACCAATAATTTTCAAGCTATACTCGATCTACAATTAACTGATTATTCTCAAAAAATGGAATTTTCATTTTCATTTGTCAAATTCAAAAATTATTTTTGCAATTATTCTGATCATGTTGAGCGGTGGTTTTTTAAAATTTTTGCCCGCTTTTGTATTGTGTTATTATAAAATTTATTGCAAAAATTTAGATAAAAATTATTTTAATCCGACTGATTTATTTGGTATACTTTTAACAAATTTAATATTCCAAATATAAAGTTTTAATTAATAAAGCTAAACGATTAACTAAATAAGCTACAAAACTAATCCTAAACACGATAACTAATTACCTGTTTAGTGGCAGAATAGTAATAACAAATAAATATTAAATAAGGTTCATAAAATTTTGTTTTATTAACATTTCTGAACACTGAATAATGGAAAAAAATTCCTTGAGAAATGGGGTTGAAGAAAACAAAAACTTTTTAAAAGGTATTCAATGCATAAACCGCGAATATTACCACGATTATCTATATTACGGAAACAGATCGTATGGTTATCATAATGGAAAAGTTGTGAAATGTGCCAAATGGAGTGAAGTAGTGAAACGCTTACAGGAAATTGCAACTTGGAAAACGGGAGAAACGCTTTGGTAATTATGGCTTTTTGCCGAGTTCGCCAACAAATGAAATAAGTAATCTAGAATAAGGAAAAAATTTACAAAAAATTTAATAAAAATATAAAATAAAAAATTTATAAAATACATGTTAAAAATATTCTTTTTAGGTTCTTTCCTGATGAATATTTTGACCACAATTATTGTCGTAGCTTAAATATGTTTCGTAGCAAAAAATTACATGCAACACATTCCTTGGAAATTGCTGGCTCTATGAGAACTTATAAGGGGCCATGGTGTTATCGAAAGGTATTCTTTCACTTCTTTTTCATCGTTGAAACATGGGGTTATCCAATGGTACTTAATACACATGGGGTTATCGTTTTATTCTCAGAATGTTAATAAATATTTCTTCGTTTTAAAACATGGCCCGCGGTTTAATGGCATACACTTAAGCAAAAGTCAAATGCAAAGAATTAATAAATAGTTTCAATTTCCTATGACCAAAAGCTTCTCTTTAAAGCCTACGTAATTGTATATTTTATCTCATAAAAACTTGCAGCATTCAAGTACTGAAGAAATCAATTTAGTTAAGAATGATCAAATATGATATCTTTGTTGTAGGTTCAAGATTCTTACCAAATAATGCACTGTTTCAAAGACTGTGAGCCTTATCAAGAGACGACAACAAGGAGTAAGAAATTTTCTCATATAGGCCCGTTTATTTAATTGTTTAGTATTTCGTGCTTTGAGAATTATATGGCACATTCGACAATGAAAATTTCAAAGATTTTTCTGATATTTGCTATATTCTGATATTTTTCTTATATTTTCATTGAGAAAAACACACGCGAATAAGCGTTAATAACTACAACAGCGAACTTTTCGACAATATTACGACAGCGATCTTCTCAAGTTTCGATTGGGGTCCACAGTTATATTACACATTCGTGAAGTTTTTTTTGGCTTTACTGAATCTATTAGTTGACTAGAGCAAGTTATTCATGCTCGAAATGCTTTAATATTCATCTTCAAAAAAATTTATGTCGGTTTTTTCGCCCTGATAAGTCTTAAAACGAGCATTATTGACGCTATTTACAGCAGCCTTCGGAACTAATTTTATCAGAGACCTTTATCAGGAATCGATATCGAATAATGTTAGGTATGATTGGAATTTTAGTGATAATCGTCATAATGGCGTTCGCGTTTCAATATATGTTACAAAAACCAAAAAACTTGAAGAAGGTTCCATTTTCCAGTTGTTCTGTTGTGAAAAAAAGGCTTTTAAGTTTTGTTTCTTCGTAACTTTTTCTTTTTTTCCTGATTTTTTACTTATCGCTTGATAAGTGACCAATCCTTGAACCAATGTATTTCTTTAGTAATATTTTCTTAAAGTTGCTACAATAATGTTTGAAAAGTTTTATTAAATCCATTAAATTGATTTTTTTTCATTATTATATGAATTATTTAGAACGATAAACCAAGCAAAAACATCGATCAGATAGTGCAAAATGAAACAGAAGTTGAAATTGGTCAGTCAGATATTCAAAATGACTCACTAATTTTCCAAAATTAAAAATTATAAATATAATTTAAATTTTATTAAAACTTTTTACAAATATCCCGAAAATATTTGCTCGTCAATTCGAATAAACATTTTTTATTTTAAATAATTAATATAATAATGAAATAATAGAAAAATTATAATATAATTATATAATAGAAAAATTAAAAATAATATAATAGAAAAATTTGATTTTTAATTGTTTCTGTTGAATGGTATGCAGTTACGCAAAATTCAATTGTGAATTAATTGAATAAATTGAATAAATGAAATGGATAAATGAATAAACAATATAGCTTGTGCGTCATATACTTAGCTATCTTTAAAAAAAGATTAGATAATATCATTTATGATATTATTTAAAAAGCTCATATCATACAGGAAGTGTGAAATCTCGACTTTTACCATCAGACTATATGTGATAATACATTTACTTCGAATTATATATTATTCTGCAATTTCCTCTTTATTTTCCCTTTAAAATGTTAATTTTTGTCATATTTTCTCTTTTTTTTATTACTAAATTTTATTAATTGTTTTTTTTTTAAAACTATTGTTATTAATGCAAACACATGGCGTTGCCGCCCTGCTTAGCTGGTTTTCAATAAATAAATAAATTATAATTGATATAATTTAAGAATATTTTTGAATTTTAAAGTTTTTTCAAATTTTTTCCTAAATTCATTAAATAATTTTATTTTTTTTATGAATTATTAGTAAGGAATTTCAATTCTTTGATATTTATTTTCGGACTAAATTCTCTTCTTCGGTTAACAGCGCTTACCAATAGTGCATTGGTGTTACGCCGGCTCTGTCAAGAGTGAGGCACTTTTAAACCCTCGACGAAATAAATAAAAAATGTTGGTTAAAGCTGGTGAAACTGGAATAATTTTTAAAAAAATGCGATAAAAATAAAGTAATGAAAGATATCCGCAAGATATTTTATTAGGCTTCCTAGCGGAATCACTATATTTTTCGGAATATTCATTGGAAATGCTTTTAAAATATTTCATCCCATCACTACTTTATTTAAAGGCCAAACATATATATTTATGTGCTTGAATTTATAACACCAAACAGTAAGAAAAGAAATAATTTTATATGAAAGAAAACCTTTATTTGAACGTTTAATTTGCACTCGTCATAATTATACAACGCTGACAACATTCCCGTTTAATTTTCGTTAAAAATAGTGATAATGCACACACCATACGCACCATATTATAAGGTAATTCATTTCAGTAATTATAGTTAAAGTGAAAAAATTATGACTTCTCAACATTGTTTTACAAGCAGGTTTCAGTAGCTAATCGGCTATTAGATTCCAGACTATTAGATTTAGCTGTGTTAATTTCAGGTTATGTATTACTTGGTAAAATCCAACTTAACCATGTAAAATCATACACATTAATATCAAATCCTATTTCCTCTCACTCTTAGTTTAGTCTATGTTGTGTGCTTTCGGTTTTCCTTGTGCTAATAGGATTGAGTGCATGTAAAAATGGGCATCAGATTATTTGCTCCAGGATAGTTATACTTTGTAACAAATCAGTCTCCACTACTAATGCAGATTAAAATTATAGGCCAATAATTGAAGGAGATATATGCAGAGGCCCCTATATTCTTAAAAATAGGTGTCATATGAAATAACTTCTAATTTTTTGGATTAATGCTAGTCTTTAAAATATTCATTTCGATTAAAAAAACAAAAATTGTTAGGAGAGGCTGCAAACCTGCAAACTTTTTATAAGATATTTTTGGAATATTATGAAGTCTAGTGGTGACAGATGGTTAAATGAGAACACCAAGAAATACCTTTTTCTCTTTATTTAGAAAATACTCATGAACAAATTTTCAAATATCATAGGTCTTTTTTCTATATAAGAGTCAATCCAATTATATGGTCGATATTTTTCTAATTTTTTTAAGTTATTTTAAAAGATACTTGTATAGTTATTACATTTTTTGATAAAGGTATATATTTTTCTATTTTTTTTTTTCATGAGAGTGCATTAAATAATAGAATAAATAAAAAAAGTACGGTTCTATTTAGCTTATTATTATTATACTCATTTTTTAAAAATCTGGTTGATAAACCATTATTTTTAAAGTTGTATAAGGTGATAAACTTTAGAGTGTATAAGGTGATAAACTTTAGAGCCTTGTGTAAAGACTAGAAAGACAGTACAATTTTCCATGAAATATTTATTGTTGCAATCGTTATATCACATTCTAAAATTTTCATAACAACTTATAGCGAAATAATCAGAATGATTATAATAATCATTATCAATAATCATTTTTAGACTAATCTCAGAAAATCAGTGAAATTAAAAAAAAAATGTTTCGTTATTAACTATTTTGTAATTCAGCAGATTGAGGAAATTTCATATGCATATTGTTTCATTATCCCAAATATTATTCGGTTCCATTTCCTGATAGTAAGACTATCTTGCCAGAATTCCTGAGTGCCTAAAAGTCATCAGAACCAATCCAACCAGAGACGGTGAATGCTAGAGGTGAGGAAAAAATTCATTAGATAAATGGAAATAACCATTCAATACGATAATTGTTAAGGTACCAAAAAAATTTATTATCTCAAAATTTTTCCAGAATATGAACCATAAAAATACATTTATTTAAAATGATTACCATCAAATAAAAAATAATAAAATAATTATAGGAATATTAAAGTAATTATAACAAAGTAAATAAGCAATTATAAAAAACATAAAAAAATAGGGATAAAAAACAAGAAACCAGTTTTAAACATTTAAATGTTTCTGGAACAATTTATTTAATGTTCCCGGTTGACTGAGGCAAATAAAAGAAGTTATAAAGTTCTGTCAATATTACAGCAAAAAGAAAATTTTTCGGCTGATCTACAGCTGAAAATGAATAAAATTTGTTCAATTTTGTATTTTTTGCAGATAACCGAGAAAGAAAAATTGATTTCCTTTTGCATTGGTCCGACTCATAAAATAATTTTTCTTCTAAAATAATTATTACGCAATAAAATAGTTGCAGCAAATATGAAAAACCTTCTATTTCAAAAACATAATTGGTAACTCGAAAATTTGCTAAATGAGGAAACGTGAAGAACGATTAACTTTCTCTAATACCTATAGGAATATTTCTACTTTCAATGGTATTGTAGTCTCGCCATTTGCAAAAAATATTAATTTAATGGAAACTTAATGCAATAATTAATCGATTTTATCAACCTTTGGAATGTTAAATTATGTTCAGCGAGCAAACCTTAAAGAAAAATTAATAATAATTATCTGAAAATCAATTATTGGTGATAATTTATTTTTTCATGTTTTTCATGCTTTTCAAAAAGTTTGTACCGAATTTTTTGCATTAATTTATCTTAGACTTCTAAACTCGCAGCCTAAGCCATACCTCAAAATCAGCCCATTCTGAGGCATTATTTGGAGTTCGGCCTTTGTTCTGTAGCGATGAGGTTGTCTCAACCTAATCAATCATTTGCGCAGTTCGAAGAAAGGGAAATCTGCATAAGTAATGAGAGATAATGCAAGAGGGTAATTTAGCAATAGAAAATGAAATAATAGAAAGCCTTGTCAATGCAAGATTTCAAAAATACAAGCAAAAAATTCCCAAGTATTTACATAAATGTGCATTAAATATTAGCAATGAAAAGAATGATAATAGTTAAAATGGATTTTAAATGGATTAAGCTTTAGAAAAAAAGGTATCTCTTTAATTTGTTTACTCAGCCGATATAAAAATTTCGAGGAGAATCTGTCTGACTGAAAAGCGGACTGAGCTTAACCAGAAATAGACAGTGCTTTTTAAAAAACAGAATTATTACATGGAACCAATAAAAAAAAAATTTTCTGACTATTAATTCGCAATCTGATTTCATTTTGGAATTTCTACCGATGCAGGCAAAATTCCAATAAGAATTTTGGTGAATAGCGGATCAAATAATACGCATAATTGCTAAATAATTGGGCTTTGAAAGTCCTTAAGTCATATTCCATGCAAAATTATCGTTTGAAAATGAAAATAAATTACCGTTTATTTTTATTCAAAACTGTAAATTTTGCTTAAAGATTTGTAAGAAAAACGAATAAAAAGAATTTTTATTTAAAACAGCTTTTAAATAAATTTGAATGAAAATTTGAATTTTTGTACTTTGTTCAATATTCTATAAATATTTATTGGTGAAAAACGTTAAATTAGTTTTAAATTAGTCGCTTCACTTTTTTGTTATTCTTCCACGGCGAGTTTGGAACTTAGTTTTCTTTTATATTTTTTTATTTAAATCACGTTTGATAAAATTTAATATCTTATATTTTTTTATTATATTTTTTATATTTTTATATACTTATATATTTATTTTTATATATTTATATATATTTTTTATATTTTTATATTTTTTGTATTTTTACATATATTTTTATATAAAAATGTAAAAGTATAAAATATAAAAATAAAAATATAAAAAATTTCTTTATTTCTTACTATTTTATATTTTATTATATTATATTTATATTTTTTATATTTATATTTTTCTTTCTTTTATATTTTTTTATTTTTTACCATTTATTCGATTTCTGTTATCTTGTCAAAGGGAAGCTTTCGTAAGAGAAACAGTTGCCGACAGATATAGTTGGCTCATAGCAGGGCTTAATATACTATTGCTTCCAGAAAGACCTAAATTCAACAACACTTGTCTAAACCGAGCCAAATACAAGCAAAATGTAAAAGAGGTGATAGATTTACTCGAAAGACAGGAAGTCTATTATGCCAGAGTATTACTCGAACATAATAATCCTAAATGTCGCTATGGAACAACCTATCGTGTTCTCTTAAAAGAGCTTGCACACTACAGTTGCGATAATATATCGATTATCTGGTTGGTACCACGACGTAACTTGCACCTCTAAGTTTTAATGATCATTAACGTTAGTTAAGAATCATGAGTGCTATTGTAAAAAGAAATAAAGGAAAGCTCCAATTTTGTAGGCACCAATTTTTTTTCCTCTGTAATTTGGACTATGGCTTTTGCATTCTCACTTATTTCATATTTATGTTATTAAGTAAACAAAATCAGCAAATAAACCAGTACCACTGTACTAAGCATAAAGTATCATAAAGAGAAAATAAACGAAATCTAAAAAATATAATCCTTCATAAAATTATAATATAAAAAATATAAAATATAATAAAAATATAATCATAAAAAAAATCCTTTTTTCCTTTATTCATCCCTTTATTCATTTTTTAATGATTTAAAATTTGTTTAGAACAATTTCAGTTACAAAAGTTTCTATGTAGTTAATGTAGTTAATATAATTATTCATTAACGATATAAGTAAAATCAGAAATATTGTGAAAAAGCAAGTCGCGAAGGTGAATTATCATAAAATCTTTCAAATTTTCCAAAAAAACATCAGCCTTTTTCCATGTTGAAAAAGTCATGAAAGAGTAGCCAACTGGTCTTTTGTCCTTTGAGATCAATCTTTAGATCGTTGCTGACGAGATTCGACTTTTTTTAAAAAAACTGTAGATTTGAGAGATATTGTTAGAGTTTTGGAGATAAGTGTATGGCCGAGTATATCTAATATTGAAAGCCAAAAAAATAATCCTGAAAATAAATCCCCTTTCTTTTTTTCTTATCACAGAATTTATGATTTTTCGATGAGAAAGATAATCAAACAATTAAAAAAATATTATTTCCAACTAACCCATCAAATGTATGAAGAGAAATCCACAAGGCTGTTGATAACCCTTCACACTCCCAATTAAGAATTCTTATAATGCTGTTGAAGACTGTAATTCCGACGAGTGCTACTGCGGTAATGCATGCCTAAACATAGAATTTTTTTTTCCATGTTTGGTGTTCAAAAAGTTGTATGAAATAAATTTTACTTGGATGAGAAACAATCTTTCAATTCTGTGATTATTGGCATTTTGCGTTATCGCTGCCTTATTTTGCCTCTGAAATTAAGTTTCTTACCATTCTCAAAATCGAATTCCTACTCAATAATTTCAGAGTGAAAATGGATCACTTTTTCCCTTATTGCTAATAGTTTCCTAATGCTAAAATTCTCGTTTGAAAAGAAATCTCATCAAAGGGAACTTGCTTTGTTGAATAGTCGAAGCTTGCGCAATGCGAGGAAGTCAATAATCATTATCAGAATACATATCATCATAAGCATATATTGCCCGGACCAGAATGAAAACATATATCCGCATAGAGTATTTTCAAAGGTCCATTTGTAGTATTTTATATCGAAATATAATTGGCACCCAGCTGAGAAGACATATTGCGACCATTATGATGGAAAATACAGTAGAATAAGTTTACTTATTGTAGCGACAAAATAATTACGATGAGAAAATAATTTAGTGATAGTGGCTTACCGATGAAATTCGTCATGCGAAATGAAAGGATGCACAACACTGTAATCACGATGCAACCATATGAGAAGGTATTAGTGAATACTGATGAGTATAAAATTGGATAAGCGATCGAGCAGTAGCGATTTATGGCCGTCCACAAATGAAGAAAGAATGCCGAATTGCAAAATGCCATCGCTAAAGCGGATATTGCTGCTCCCGTAATTGTCATTGCAGCAAATGCTTCACTGCAAATTCACGAGCATTTGTCACTATCGAGGAAGTGCAATCGACGATAAATAAGGAGCCAGTAAAGTGGAGAGTTATACAAATGCATAAAAACATGATTATTCGAATTGAACAACTTTTGTATTTCTTATAAATTAAAAGTAAGCGCTAACGATATTGAATAAATTGTAGTATAAATTGTTATGATAAATATAACAGAGCAGTTCAAAGCGCAAAATCCACCACATAATATTCCGAATGAACTATTGAATCGTTTCAAAGAACAAATCATAATGAGAGATGTCATATTTGCTATAAAACCCACAGTTCCCATCTGTAATAAAACTATTCGGAGTGAAAATTACAAATGAGTTTGGTAGAGTCTAAGTCTGTTGAAAGTTCAAATAATAATTGAGAAAAAGACATACCGACAGTGTTGACCACAAATTCATAGTACGATTTCGAGAATCTTCTTCGTTAAATGACATCTAAAATGACAGTAAGTGAATATTTTAGGATATTAGATTCACCCATTAATCATGACAAGTCAGATTTTTAGATCCAAAAAAAACACGAGTGGTACCAGACTATTTTTATATCACAGTTAAGGCACAAATAAGAATTAAAATTGTTTCCGTCATGAGCACCATGCTTTATTTTTAATGTTTGCTTCCAGAAGACCTAAGCAGGGAGAAAAGTTCCGATGTATTCCACTGGAAAATGAAAAGCAATGACCAACAATGCAACAGCTCTTATCCAATCGCAAAATGTTCTATGATTAAAAGTAATCAAATTTTTCATTTTTCAAATGCATTATGGCGATATTCGATGAATTTAATAGTTTCAATTAATGATTAATAATTTAATTTTTACTTTTAACTTTACTTTTTAGACTAAACTAAAGAAAAGGCTTAATGTATTCCTTTCAATAAATGAAAATATTTTGTTCCACGAAATGGTAAATTGAAATTAAAAGCTCTATCATTAAACTAAATTCTTAACTTGAATTTCGATTCCAAGCAAAATTTTTTTTGGAAAAATTATTTAATTAAAACTGAAGCGAAATATTATCAATTTTTGACAAATCTTCGCAGAAAATTTACCTTTCGCAATTTATATGTATAGTTTTCCACTCAAAAATTTGGTTAAAACCCTCAAAACATGAAAAAAAGACGAATTATAGTTAGGAGAATTTAATACAATTCTTTATTAAGCAGCTGTTCTGGGGTACTATTTGATAAGGCTTGTTTAAGGCTTATAAGTCTGATATTTTCGCGGTTGTAATTTTGAAATTTTTCGCAGTGAGAAGAAATTGATTCCTCCTATGTCTTCCACTGAGCCAAAAATTTTCGTTTTCCGAGTTATCTCTTGCTAATTACTATAATAAGCGCTAAAGAAGATCCTTATTGAGCATTTAAAAGATACATCTTCAAATAATAAAAATAAAAATAATATAAATATGAAAATGCACAATATACAATGTAAATAAAAATAATATTGCATAAATAATAATATTATATTATAAAAATAATAATATTTGAAGAAAAATGAACCAAAAAATTTGGCTTTAGAATAGAATTTTTTTATTTATTTAATTTTTATTTAATTTATTTTTATTTAATTGTTTTATTTTAAAATAGAATTTTAGAATTTAAAAATCATAAAATTTGAATAAGACGCTTGAAATATTTGTAATATTTGCAATAATTATTAATTAATAAATATCCCTTGTAAAATAAATTTTTTTAATTTGAGATACTTATATAAGCTCTCAGAGGTTGACGCAAATCACTTAAATTAAATAAATCATTATTCCACTAGATTCAATTAAAATTTATTTTCTAAAGCTTAATTAAATTCCTTCACTTTTAACCAATAAAAGTGCAATCACTTTTCAGTTACCTTCAGCGCAATTACCTTCAATCACTGATATTAATTTTTCAACCTCATTTGCCGTCATTTATATTTAATCGTTGTTCATATAACCATATATCGTCTAAACATTCAAATGATTTAATCATAAACGTAGCGCCATATTTGATTTATGAAAACTTCAAAACCGCACAATTATTTTAATCATTTAAGAAATTAGCTAACCAAAGTTCAATGATTCAAAGATGATTGGAAATAAAGTTAAAATTGCAATCTTTATGATCTTCTCATGGAAAATTATATTTGAAACAAATAAAAATTTCATAAAAATGTTGGCTTCCAAATAATTGAGCATTTCGTTGAGCTTTGCGATTCATTATTACAAACTTTTTTATCAAAAGTTTTTTTCTTTTTTTTCTTTATTTTAATTTTTTACTTTTTTTACTTTTTCTTTTTTTTACTTTTTTATCATCAATAAACAATTTTTATCAAAATTAGAATCTTTATCATCAATAAACAATTGGAATTTCACATAGATATTTTATTAACCCTTTTCTTGCATCCGATTTGCTGATATTTAACAACAAAGGCAGTAAATGAAGATGGCGAATTTGTTTTCTATTTCATTTGCTTTATAATAAATTAGCCAAACGAGAAATGGTCAGTGCCAATGGAATAAATAGGAAAGGTATGCATACTTAGAACTTTATCTACTCTATTGACTTTTACTAAAATTTTTCTCTAGATTTTTTTCTGACAACTTAAAAAATGAGCAATTTATTGCACTGGATTGGTTTTTATGCATCTTTTAGTGGCCACGGGTTGTGTTTTAGCCGTTCTTTAATCACCTCAATTTAAGATAAAAAATTTAGAGAGATAAGCAAATGGAACATCGAAGATGCGGAACATTGTACGTTGCCTAATCTTTTCTTTATTGAAAAACATGGCAATAATTGATTTGAATGTTCTGAACATTAAATGATTAACAAATGGCTGACCAATGTATTCCCATTACTTATTTTTCTGTAATAGAATATTTGCAATGCATATTCAATAGTTTAATTTCGTTAAATGTAAGTAAAGAACTAATGAAATAATTCAAAACATAATTTGCCTTCATATTTCATTCCTACGCAAAGAGATTTTATTTATTGACTATCGTAATCTTTCTTTCTTTTTCTAATCTTATTTTTTTGTGTCATAATTGGTTTTTTTGCATTAAATTGCTCAAAAAGTCATAAAGATACCATTAAAGAAAGGATTTCAATCAAAAATAATGTAATCAGTTTTAGAAGTAATCAATTCGGGGATGGCTTGAAGCACTATTATTTTGAGGGCGAACGTCTTATCACATCTTATCATTCTTAATATAATAAACTTCTAATTTAAGGATCTCAGCCAATTAATAATTGATAAAGAAAATATATCTCAGATTATCAAATATATCTCAGATTATCGATAGCGAATACAATTCGAAAAAGCAGAATTATTTAATTTATGGTAAAACCTTAATTCGTAATTAGTTAGTTGTAATAGGCCAAAAAGTTTAATGAATCTTTATTAAAGAAAAAATTAGCAACGAGGCTAACGTTTCCCTAATCTGCAAAAAATTATGAGACTAAATCTATAAAAAACACAATAACTTTCAGTAGGGAAAATGTCTAATTGAAAAAAAATGATGGAAACATTGATTAAAAAATTTATTTTTATTTTTTGAATATAAATCGCTCCTGACTCTCGACTTGGAAATAATAAATAGTGCAGAAGTAAATGAATTCCACTCTTTTAATATCGATTTTCATGCTTCGGTATTTGGATTGTTTATTATTGATGAAGTATAAGATTCAAGATTATAACGCTTGTTAGCTTGCAAACTAAAAAGTAGTAAGCGCTAACCAATCCTGGTTAGGTTTTTACACAGAAATTTTTGAGAAATATGGTAAATGGCGATAGAAACAAAGAGTGGCCGCCAGCAGCATGGATCCTTTAATAATAGGTGTGACTGTTGGAAGTAGCGAATCAAAAATGCGCGATGCTAATCGAAACAACCACCTTAGTTTTCTTTCCTGTAATGTTCGGAAAGAGAAAATTATTCATGAGCTCAACTCCTATTTATTTATCTGCTGAAATTATTGACTTCAAATCTGAACGATGCAATACACTTCGTCCAGCGGAAGTTTTGACCGAATAGCGGGGAAAGCAAAAGAGGATAAAATGACTCAGCTGTTCACTTCTAGCGCCTTTTACTCTCGGCAGAAGTAAATCTGTTCTTTAAAAATCATGGCCATACCGGCACTTCACCTATTCTATTGCAAGGTAACTCGCTAGATTTGTCTGGCTCGATAAGCCATGTATGATGAGCTCGTAGACAGAAAAATAAAAGATCAAATTGGAAATAATAATTTAATTTTAATCTTGATTTTGGAATACAGTATCAATTTTCCTCCAGCAATGAAAACATACTTATGCACCATTCTTAATAAAAGTTCGACTGCTGTAAAATGCTGCTGGCACCTCTTAATTCGATGATCCAATTCAACCACATTTGCTGATATCTTCAATTTCCGCTACAGTTACCGAATCAATCTACTAGGCATCTCCAAAAAAATTTTCGCTTCCCTTTTATTCAATAGATCTATGCCTGAACGGAACAGGATACGCCCTAATCAAGTTGGATTCAGGTCGGTTGTGCTGACCAAATATTCACGGTAAGAAGGGTGTTAGAACATCGCTTCAAATATCTATAACGCCGTTCCATGTTTCATTGGCTCTGCCTTCGATTCAGTTAATTAATTAATTGGCTCTGCACCGTGCCGTTTGGAAATTTTTTACGCTTGTAGCAGTTGGAGTCAGCCTAGCCAATAATGATATTTTATTTCATTAACAATATTTTATTTACAGAGTAATTAACCAAAATCAAGAATTTTTGAGAAATCATCTTTATCACTGTGCTGCATTAATAAATTTCTAATCATTGATAAACTTTTCGAATTCTCTAAATTTGAAATCTTTCAAATTCTTAGGTAGGCAAGATTTTTTTTCCATTTTGAAAAGTTTATGGTGAAAAATAAAGTAATTTGATTAGTTGATTCTTTGATAGCTTATCGAATTTTTTCGTGACGATTCCTTAAATTGTTTCTGATGAGATTCGACTTCCTTTAAAAAAGCTGTAGATTTGGGAGATTCCGCTCGATTTTTGAATAAACATATAAGGTCGAGTATATTTGATGTTAAAAGCCAAAAAAATTATCCTAAAAATCAATTCAATTTAGCGAGATTCTCGTTTTCTTTATGAACAGAAGTTATGGTTATGCTACGATTAACACATCTATTAACCATTATTGGTTAATTGCTAAACAACCAAAAAAAATGGTATTTTTAGTTAACCCGTCAAAAGTGTGGAGAGAGATCCAGAAAGCTGTTGATAGTCCCAACTCTTTCAACCGGTAAATTCCTGCAACTTGGTTGACAGTCGATATTCCAACAAATGCTATACCAGTAATGCATGTCTAAATGTCTATAGATTAATTGATTAACCACCTTTTGCGAATTAATTAAATTTTCTGATCTTTCATATATGTAAAAAAACTCATTTTTGGTGTGGAAAAAAGGTGGTAAAAGGTGGTAATAATAAATTTTGCCTGAATGAAGAAGAATTTTTCCTGTCGCCGATTGAGAATAACTTGTGTCGGTTTATTTTGTTCAAGCTTCTGCAATTAATTTGTTTCGTTGAAAGTTTTACCTTAAGCTATTATAGTTATTTGGCTGCTTGCTTTTATAAATTAACCTTGTTGAAAGATCGTAGTTTATAAAATGTTAATAAGTCAGTAATCATGGTTAAGACAGATATTATGACTATCATATATCCTCCCGTCCAGAACGAAAGTATACGCCCGCATTCAGTGTTTTCAAAAGACCATAAGTGGCGTTTCAGATCAAAATAAAACTGACATCCATCTGAAATAAATAAATATATTTTCCTTTCATCGAAATCGGCGGATATCCATTGTAAGAACATTTTGCAACAACTTTAAATATCGGATAATATCAAATATAATTTCAGAATTAACGATAAAACGATGAAAATTACCGATAAAATTCGTAATACGGATGGAAAGTGCGAATAACGATGTGAATGCAATGCAACCGTACGAGAAACGTTTAGTGAATATTGAGGAATATGAAACTGGGAAAGCTATAGAACAGTAGCGATTTACTGCAATCACTAAATGAAGAAAAAATGTTGAATTGCAAAATGATTTTGCTATTGTAGCCAATAGTGCGCTCGCAATTGACAATTTGAGACATTTTTGACTGAAAATTTATCATATGTATTCACCACTGATAAAAGGAATCAGATAATGTGAAGATTAAAATGTATGAACTAGTGGTCGCGAAACTCGCCTCTACGAGAGCGTCCATGAGAACTGTTGGATCTATGCCGATTCTCAGAGGAAGCCTAATTCGAATTACTGTGATTATGTAGATTTTTATTAAACTTATTCAAACTTTTAGAAAAATTTAATAAATATTTTAAAACCATAAAATTGCAGAAGAAGTGATTTATATGGTTTCCTTTATGATTTCCTTTTATGATTTCCCTTTTTTTTATAATTTCCTTTTTCACTTCCTCGGTATAGGTCGATAGCAGATTAGATTTGGAAGTTATTAATGCTATATTTCGACTAATTAGTTTTAATAGAAACAATGTAAGGAATGAGTTACAGTAAAGAACAGCTTGTGACATAAACTGTGAGGATAAATATTACAATGCAGTTCAATGCACAAAATCCACCACACAATATTCCAAATGAATTATTGAAGCGTTTCAAAGTTCGAATCATATAGAACGATGCCATATTAGCTATGAAACCCAACAAACCCATCTAAAATATTGAATAAAAAATAAAACAGTAGAAAATAATTCAAAATGAAATAAAAGAAACAAAATCATTGCAAAAAAAACTTACCGAAAGAGTTGCCCAAAAACTTATTAAACTGCTTTGAGAATATTGCACCGTAGATGACATCTGCAGAAAGGATAAATGAATAATTATTTATTTTTCGAAGAAAAAATAATCAAAACAGGACGGCAAGCATAATAATAATGTAAAGGCATTCTTCTTCTTCTTCTAAAAGCTCTCACCATTGCTGGTTAGGCTGGCTGGCTATAAAGGTAAGTTGACGTCTTCAATCTGCTCGGTGCGACGCCATCGCTAGTATTAACAAAAGCCATTCCTTTTTCCGTCGTCTAAGTCCATATATCGTCGGTCTCCCTATACGTTTAAAATCTTTCCTGACTGTATCAGTCCAGGTCTTGACTGGCTTTCCTCATTTTTGACCTTCGCTAACCATCACAGGGTTCCGCAAGTAGCGAAATATGCATCAATTCATGTGGTGGACGATGGAGAATATGCCCTAACCAGCGAAGTGTAAAGACATAACAGAAAGAATTGATAAAGTTATTGACAAAATTGATAAAACAAAGTTGGAATATTAATATCGTAATTAAGAGATGATAGAAATTGGTTTGTTTCTTCTAATAGCTCTTATCATTATTGATTAGGCTATCTGCACCGGTTACAAGAATAAGATGCCTCTAAACTTCTCGATTCGATACCACCTTTTTTTCACCGTCTGAACTCATATCGCTGAACCATCTGCACTTTCAAAATCCCTTCTAACTTTTTTTGTTTTTAACTACATGAAACCAAGTCTTTATTGACCCTTTTCGCATTTGGCACCATCCATCACAGAGTTCAGTAAAAATGGTAAGATATCCATCAATTCTAACGACGAAGAACATGGCCTAGTCAGTATAGGTGACGTTCAAGCAATATTTTAAACTAATTAAGGTGGTTGCAATCATGTGGGATTTCAACACGCTCGGCGAACACGCCTTAAATATGGATGGCCTCAAAAATTGTTGCTTATTTTCCACTTTCTGGCTATATATATGGAGTAAACGTGCTAGTTGACCTGTTTGTCGCAAAATGGCTCTGTCATTGCTAAACGAATTATTAACAATCAGCGAATTTTATCAAAAATCGCCGACATAAACCATTTTACTTAATGAGTAAACGACTGAGGAAAATAATAGCCTGGTTTGCATATGTACTTTAGCCAGATAGAACTTTCATTTTGAAAGTTCGCTGTAATTTCATGGTGAAATCCCTAAACAAAAGAACACATTTTTAATTGCGATAATATGGATTATCTTTCGCTTTGCCATTTGGTATAAGAGGGGATTCAAAATATTTGTTGTGTGCCATTTTTCCAGTCCACGATGGACTGGTAAAAATAGGTATTTTATCAGTTTCAGTTTCTTGCATATAAGCCGAAAATATTTTTAATACTTTTAAAATAAAATACTTTTATTTTATTTATATTGACCCTGAATTCAATTCTCGCTGTAGTTGACATTTAGCATTAATACATTTTGCATCATATTGCATTAATTGCTTTATAATTATCAGCAAATGGACTACAATATTCAAGATTTGTGATACGATGCTCTGGGCTGATTTGCACACCTCATGAGTGCCGACAAGCGATGTCCATTATCAATTCTATCACAAAGTTGAATATTGTAAGGGAAAGGACACAACTTTGACACCAGCTCTTATTTCGAAGAGTCTGTCAACACATATTTGTGCCAAGGTATGCTGATAAAATGCCTTTATGAGTCGAATGATCTTCTCTGGAACACCATCATATTCCATTACCTCTAGAGTTTTGCTCTATCAATTGAGTTGGTTACAGCTGCAAAGTCGATGAAACAAATGATGATAGGTTGCTGGTTTTTGAAACGATATTCTAATACCTCTCTTAGCGCGAATATTTGATTAGCATACTACATCTTACTCTGGATTTTGTCCGAAGCTTGATTAGAGCGCTTCTTACGGTTTCGTATTGCTATAAGCTTATTCAGTTGAATGTCGACGAAAATTTTCTCCGAGGCATTTAATAGGCTAATTCCTAATCCCAGAGGTCTGAGAACTTAAGAATTGTGCCACAGCATATCTATCACAAAATTGCTTTGTTCTATTCATCTGATATTAGAGCAGAGCCGTTGAAGGCAAAAACATTGTCTATCCATTCCTAATGCCTATGAGAACTCCTGGCTGAATGTTTATATACCGACAGAGAGTTACTCGCTTCCATTAACAGATCTCGAGCGTTTAATCTGACTCGAGAGCTGAATTGTTCTCCAAAAAGTAATCATTTTCATTTAACAATCATTTTACCAAGCCCGTTTGTATGCTTGTCGCATCTGCCCCTAAGCTAGGGTTATCGGATGCCAAATCAATATAACCAGACCTTTCACCTTGGAATCATTTGGGGGTGTAAATATAGATGACTCTATCACTATTAAAATTATTAATAACGAAAAAATAAAAAAATAAATGAATGTACTGTGTCTTTCTGCGCCATTTCTGTGGATAATGCCAGATTTTGTGCCAAATAAATAAAAATTTTCATGCTTTAATTTATATTGCGCAATTCGTCATTGAAAATAACATAAAATAAAAGAATTATTTGATTATTAATATAAAAAATGATTATTTCATGGAATAATAAAATGAACTGAAAGAAACGCATAAAAAATCTTTAGTTTTTAGAACGAAAATAATAAATTATAATTCGATATTAGATTTTATAACCAATTTAAGATTTTTTTAGCTTTTTTAGTTAGCTTTAATTAGCCTTTAATTATAATTATAATTTAATTATATAATTTAATTATATACTGATTATATATAAAAAAATCTCTTCCTCATCCCCTTAAGATAGCATCGGTCATTTCCTTAATCTCGGGTTCCACAGACTTCTGCACAATACCTCAGCTGTATGGATAGAGATAACCGATGTTGTTCTGAAAACGATTAAAGCCTTTTTTTAGGTTTTTAGGTCTCCCAACTTGATGTCGTTTATGTAGAAAAAATGGCTGGTGAAAACTTGCATACAAAAGTGGATACATTTTTTGTGATTATCTGACTAAGAAAGTTGGACCTAAGCTATTAACAGCATTACTTTGATATATGCACTTAAGTAACTTGCTAGCTGATTTGAGTTGATTTCAAGTACCATTATCCATAATTCCATTGAGTTTTCGACGATCTTTAGGATCCAATTGTTTTTGTATAGAGCCAGATCCATGTGTGGGCATTGAGTCATAGGCTTTCCTAAAGTTAGATAAGATTGGTCAGTGGAAATCTTGAATCTTTAGCAATTACTTTGTCCTATGAGTAGCCAGTGTTTTTAGCTGCAGGTATTACTCCCAATGCCCTTTTGAATTTCATAAATGTATCAGCTTATACAGTCTCGTATTGATGGCTACGACAATTTTCAGGTTGTCGACAGGCAACTTATGGGTAGTTAGACGGCTTTCTTTCCATATGAGGCCAGCCAAGACCAGTATTCTTTATGATTAACCATCTTCCGCAGATTGATTAACCAATCTGGGTGGATGTCTGCCGCAAGCAATCGTATAAACAGCTGCTAGCTTCTTTAGCCAATAGGTGTGGATTGTGTTGGGACTAACTACTTTTATTTTTTTAACTTACTATTGGATGTCAGCAGTTGTGATGGCAACTCGTTCCTGCTCTAAGAGATTGTTGTGGCAGTTTTTTCTAAAGTCTTGCAGCCACTTGCATTAGTGATATTACGAAAATTCTTTTTTTCCCATACTTTTCCAATATTTCTGCTGTTGGCGGCTCTGTTACCATATGGTTTTGCACTGTACCTGCTGTTGTTACTATATGGTTTTGCACTGCAATTGAGGTACACTCTGGATGATTTTTGGAAAACGGATATATTTATCTTTATCTATGCATATTTATCTTTTTAGCCACTGCTTCTCTTGTATCTTTCCATTGTGTCTTCTTAATCTAGCGGTCAGTACTATGGTTTTAGGGCATCTGATGACTACAGAAACCTGTGGTCATTTATGTTTTCCTGGATCTTGTTCTCAAACTTCTGTAATTCTGTCAACCAACCGGCTTCATTGCGTTGTACTTTGATTTTATTCTCCAGCCTCATTTTCCAAGGACGACGTGTGTTGGTATTCTTCTTGATCCTATATCGAAGCATTTCCACAATTACAATAGCTATGGTGTATTCCAGTTTACTAGTTTCTATTATTTTAGTAGTAAAAATTGTTCTGAGGGTACTATTTGTATCTTCAAGTTTGTTATCTTCACTGATAGATCTTGAGAGTTCAATAATCGATCTTAAGAGCTAATTACAGCCAGTTTACTCATGATTTTTTGCGTGATATTCAACTTTTTGGAACAATGGGGATGCTGGAAGGAAATTTCCAACATCCCAGTTGGATGCATATTCCTTCTCTTATTTCTTATATATATATATATATATATATATACATATTTCGATTATAAATGACTACAGAAACATCTATCTGGTCATTTAAAGCAAAAATAGTCCCAGTGATAATTGAAGCACTAGCAAATATGTCCTCTAAACTGAAAAGTGGCTTCAACAGATTCCAGGAACATAATCAGAGATCTCCGTCTAGAAGAACGCACTGCTAAGAATAGCTAAGATACTGCGCAAAAAACCCTTAAACTTGCATTCCTCTGAAGCACAAAGTTGTTCTCATCCACTAGGGGGTGAGAAAGATATTTTTTTAAAAATAAACCTTTATGGCGCAAAATTTGCCAGGTCCGACAATTCAGCAGAGCGAGTCACTCTCTTATATATATTAGTTTATTTTTCATTACAAAAGAAAATTCTTTTTTGTATTGCATTATATACATTATATACAATTGATAGAAACTTCGGTTTTAGTAATATCGAGGAAATAGCTGAAATTTTTAGCAGAAAAATTCGCAAATTAATTGAATTTGAATAAAAATTTTTTAATTCATTGCTTTAAAACATTTTAATAATTTTTTTTTATATTTTTTACAATAGATTTTTCTAAGATTATTTTAAGATTATCATTATAAGATTAAGTTTAAGATTAAATTAAAAAATCAAAATAATAAAATTGCTGGTATTCTAAAAGAGAATGAATAGAATCGCAAAAATTGCCATTTATCAATAAAGAAATTCTTAACAGTGAAATATATAACAGTGAAATATATAACAGTGAAATATCACCTTTAAAGTATATAAAATCGATGATAAAAAGATTATTAATATTATTATTACTAAAATTGTTTCTAAGTTTAAAAAATTAAAAAATTAACAAAATTAAAAATTAATTAAAAATTAAAAAAATTAAAAATTAAAAAATTGATTGATACCGAAAAATTTTAATAAATTTTTATAAATTAATTTCATATATAAATAATTAAATTTCATATATAAATAATTAAATTTTTTATATATTCGCTGATGAAATTTACAATTTCTGCTTAAAATTTTAATAAATTTTTATAAATTAATTTCATATATAAATAATTAAATTTCATATATAAATAATTAAATTTTTTATATATTCGCTGATGAAATTTACAATTTCTGCTTAATTTATTTTAGTTTTGAATTTGGAAAAAATATGACGTTAAATAATTTTAAATTTATTATATTAATTCATTAAATTTAATTAAATTTATTGAAAATTTAATTGCCTTGTAAATCTAAATTAGATTCAGTTTTATTCTATTAGTCTCTTTCTTCTTCTAACAGCTCTCACAATTGCTGGTTAGGCTGGCTCCAACGGCTAGAAAGGTATGACGCTTCCACGCGGTACGGTCTGGTGCCATTGTCGACAGTTATAGAAGCCAGTCCTTTTTCCATCGTCTAAATCCATATATTGCTGGTCCACCTATACGTTTAAAATCTTTTCTCACCGTATCAGTCCAAGTCTTGATTGGCCCACCTCGCTTTTGACGCCATCCATCACATGGTTAAACAAGTAACAAAATATGCGACAATTTTTCTGGTTGATGACGGAAAGCGTGCCCAAACTAGCGAAGACGATGCTCTGTGATAATATTATTAATGCAAGTGGTATTTGAACGAAGGTAGATGTGATCATGTGATATTTCATCCGCTCGACGGACCCATAAAATGTACCTTAGACAAGAGTGGTCAAATGTAAATAGCTTCTCAATATCCTCCACTATCATTGGTCATGTCTCAAAGCCATATAGCAAGATCGAACGAATCACGGCTATATAGATGCGGACTTTCGTTATCATTTTTTTTCCGATCAAACTTCTTCACTCTTTATTTTAAATTTTTTCAAGGACTATATTTTTATTTTTTATCATTTATCATTTCATAATATATCAATATGATTTTTTGATGAAATTTTGCCGATTTTTATTTCACTTTAGCGATGATGATTGGTTGGTATTGAAAAATTAATAATTTATTATTTTTTTACTTGCTTATCCATTCATTATTTTATTTGCTTATTTATTTAAATAGATTGATTCGAACAAAAACTAATAAAAATACAAATTTAACAAGTAGAAAATCCAAATAATATGACGCTATTTTTTTATTCTAAAACACAAAATATCTTTCTTGATAAGGCAACAAGACCATTAATTTGCGATAAGGCAATAAACTGTTGAAAAAAAAATGAAAAAATAAACAATCCATTCGTAAAGGAAATGTATTATTATTTCCAAAATTACTGGTCGGTATTTGAATTCAAGGATTTCCAGATGAAGATTCGTTGTCGATTGGTCGGTCTACTTGGAAGAAAATTGATGGCGACTGGTCGCTTTGCGATAAATCATTTCGCAAGAAACTATCACCGTTTATTTGTCCCAAATGATTTTGTTCCAATCCTAACTCACTCTGAAAATATATTCTTTAAAAAATAACATTTTCAGAATTATAATTACTAAATCGACATATTACATGTTCATAATATAATATTATGAAGAAATAATATCGGTAAATATTCGTAAAAATAAAGAGATTAATCGTAAATTAAGCTTATGTTAACTTAAGATAAAACAGAAAGAAAGCATAAGAAGAAGGTGGCGCGTTTGATGGAACTTGAAATGACCTAGCCAGAAATGAACGTTTTCACACTATGAAAGGTTAAATATACGTATAGGTATGCAATGAGACTTGAAACTTACATGAAAGGGAATGAAAGAGAGGAAGAACGGGTGTTAACAGAAAATTAAAGGGAAATAGCAAAGTATTAAGGTAAAACAAAGAGGCTTGACGATTTAAGCGGAGCAGATTTATTTAGAAAATATAAATATAACGGAATTCATTTCAGGGATTATGAAGGAGATCAGGAATGTCAAAAATCTTGATCCTGATCCCTTTTTCCATCCTTATTATTCGACCAAAATCCAATTATTCTCTGATTCCTTTAATAATCAAAATTTCCGTTAACCTTAGGTAAATATTAAAAGCTATATTATATATATTACAGTCTAACGTATAATAGCTATATTACAGTCGACGACTGCGATTATGGTTCGCAATTTATGATTTGATAGATTGCGATATAGAACAATCGTAACTGCAACCTGATACACTGACAAAGTAATATGGCAATTTTTTATAGGGCTAAAGCTTCATGCCTTTTTTCAAAATGATTGTATGGATCGATGGGAAAGTTCCTCATTTTTGATGCAAATAATAAAATTAGAGAGCTGTATGATCAAGTGTTGTTCTTGAATGATTTAAGCTGTGGTTCCTGAAGATGAAGTTCGAACTTAATCGCTCATTAATTAATTGAAGATCAATTGAAATTCACACCTGGATTTGTTGTTTTTGTAATCCTACGCTGTTCAGATCTTGCCGCATAGCAGACTCTGCTTCATTTGGCATACCATTTAAAGGGAAATTAACTGGCTGTATAGGATGAGTATCTGAATTGAAACCTTTCGCAGAATCTGAATCTTGAATAGGTACAGCCGGAATAACAGGCATTTGAACAGTATTTTCAATGATGGGTTCATTTGCATTTTGAACAGAGACTGGAGTATCAATAGCATTTAGTGATCTCGCCGGGATCCAAGGAAAATCACCGGCAGAAGGAGATAAAATAGGCCCCTGCAATTATTTTCTTTAAAAGATGAAGATGAAATGAAGTTAACATCAATTATTGGAAATATGGTTACTGGTTGTTGAAAATCGCCTTGTGGTTGTGGAATGAGTGGGTCCTGAGATTGTTGGAGCGGAAATGGAATCAGTGGTTTTTGCTGTTGTTGGAATTGAGGTGTTTGTCCTAAAGGAAAATTTGGTTGCATAAAATTTTGAGCGGTGTTCCAACTCGTGATGGGTGGTTCATTAAAGTTCACCTGAAATTTATAATTTCCATTCTTTTGCCACATGTTTTTTAAAATTGAATTGAATCAAAACTAAATTTTCTTATTATATAAGGACCATCAAAAAAGAAAAAAATTTATTGTATTACTTTAGGAATATTCCATTCGTTAATTGGTTTATAACTGGGTTTCCACTGATTAACATCATCTGCCCACCAGTTCTGAAATTGGTTGCTTTGACGATCTGCAAACCAAGCTGAACTCTCGGAGTTAAAGGGTGAAAAACTTTCTCGTACATTGAATGAAAGAGGATTTATTGGTGGGACGAAAACAGTTGGAATCCATTGACGAATGGCTTGGTTCGGGAAATTAGGGGAAGGCAAATTTTTTAATTGATTGTCCACAATCCAAGGTTGCTCATTATTGTCTATTCCTGTAAATGAATTGAATAGCGGTCCCATTAATATTGATGGTGACGATGGAGGCGCCGATATGCCGTTGGGCATAGACATCGCGCTCAAAGGTCGCCAATTTACATGATTGTGATGCCACATTCGACTGAAATTGTGATGATGCAGTGTTCATTCAAAAAAATGACTTGCAAATTTAATGATAAATAATTATGAGATTGTTGAAACTTTTTAAGCAAATATATACATGGTTTCCTCAGATTTCTTATTCAAACATTAGTCATTTTCTGTTTTATTGGCCATTCTTAACTACTAGGATAAGAATTCAACGAGTATGCCATCTGGGTGCAAAAATATAGGTGACTCATCACTCGATTTCTAATGACAGGTTTACTTCCGTTAAAGAACAAGAAGACTGTGGAGAAACAAGAAACAAAGCTATGGTGCCTCAGTTGGAATAGACCATTCGACCATCCATTACCAAATAAGAAAATTGATTAAATTACGACCTGTTATGGTAAACTTGCAATAATTAGAAAGGATTGTGAAGAATCTCGGAGGAAAAATGCTGCCTACTTTATCAGTTTCTGCAGTGTATTAGTAATAGTGAAATATTTTTTCCTCAAAAAATCGAAATCTACTTATTTAGCTTTGATTTTTTACCTATGATGTTATTAGCTATAAAATAAGAATTTGAAGAATTAAAATAAATATATTTCATGAAATTTGAACCGAAAACTAATTTAGCAAAATGTCCGACATTTCTTTTAAGAAATTTTTTCTGGAATTCTTTTCCAGGATAATTGCATCCCTTTCAGATTAAAATTCAGAAATTAGGGTGCAATCGTTGAAAATTAGAAGACCAACTTGCCATCGTCGTTTTCTTCAGATGATATGCTGTTTTTCATTGAAGGCTGACCAAAAATTGAAGTCTTCTGCATGAATGGTTGTTTGATTTCGCCAAAACCATCAAGAAATGAAGATCCCTGATAATTTTCACATATTACGTTGCATGTATATTTGTGAATTTATAAGAATTTAATATGTGATGTAATAAATTATATAATAATATAATTCATTTAATCCTTTTCGTCCTTCTTTTTTGGTTATTTTCTCTTTTCATCCAAATAAATACTAAACTTTCCATGATAGCGGAAACGATTTTATCAAGTGTTCCATGTGCGATTTATAAATGTACTAATAACACATATATCTTAAAAGAAACTAAATATACATGCAATTTCAAATTGAGAGGTACCTGACATTATTTTTATATTTGTTGTTTAAGATGATGAATGTAATAATATTTAATCATCTCGAAAATATTACCATTAATGGCATATTTTCTATTGGATTTATCTTCATGACAGATATTTGCACGGATCCATCAAAACCTTCCTTTTCAGCTTGCTCGCGAATTCGCTCTAGAATATCACGCAGAAACCCAAGCCGATTTTCCTGAATGTAACAATTAATTTAGCCGATATAATAAAATTGTCGATATCTTTTTATATACCGTTTAATTGTTGTTTTATAAAATTTTCGACTTTCGAAAAACAAATTAATAATTGTGTGGTCAAGAAAAACCCAATAAAACTTATTGACTAAGTCCAAAAAACACTCCCTCCGGATAAGTTATATTAGGAATAAAATGCGAGTCATTTTTAGCCCATAAAAATTTTTATAATAAAGCAAAATAGATACTCCATGTATGGATTTTGATTTCCCATCAGCTGAATCCAATGCTGGCTCAGCCTGAATTGCCGATTCAGCTCCTTTTGTTATAGGTGCCAAAGTCTGCGACATTTCCAGTCGACTAGAATTTAATTGAATTGTAACAAAAAATCTTAAATGATAATATCAATGCTATGATGCTATGATATTTTTTCATCAAAAAAATATTTTGAGACAAAATGCTGATCCCTAATGGAAAAAGTTTCAGTAATACTTTTAGCATTTGAATTGTAAATACGATTGAACCTGCTTTATGTCTATTTATTTTTTTAATGAATGATCACTATTTCTTTGCTTCATTGGCTCGATGCAACGAATAAATTTTGCTATGGTGCTTGCCAAAAGAAATACAGGTGAGTGGGTCACCAAAACCATGCGAATTTTTAAAAATACAGGTTTTATTCTTGCCGGGATTAGAATCTAATCACTGGCCGTGTGCTGATAGCAATAGCCTACTAAAATTTTCTAACTCCTTATAGGACAAAGATTTGAAGCGTTTTCGGCAGTGAAATTTATATATCCCTATATATATTTATGTAATTCAATTTTCGCATATAAATATTTCAGTACAAGTCAAATAGGACAGTACAAATCAAAAATTTTGTGGTGCACAAAATAAATTTTCATTACTTCTGTTGATGTAACGAATGTGCAATGCGTTGAACATTCATGCATTCATCGCAGTATGGTCCGAGACCCATTCGATGCTTCAATTCAGCCCTTAAATTTATCAGAAAAATATGCCATTTTATAGAAATTTTATTTTCTAACTATTTGTGTACACAAGGAATTTAAAAAAATCAAAATGAATCTCATAGCACTTGCAGCCCATTTGGTTGTATTTGCAGATTAATTCATAAGATACTAATTTATAATATATTTAAAAGTCACAGGTAGGTATGAAAGATATAAGTAAATATTGGTGTAAGTAAGAAAAGGTTTTATTCAAGTATGAACGAGTGTATACTATTTCACGTTTCAAATATATGCATGCATACCATTTCAAATTATGTGACAAACCCGATAACTTTATCAAGATAATCGTTATTCAGCCGTAAACTGTGACTGGTTTCTTCCTAGTATAACAATTATTTTGGAAAATATTTATTTGGAGCAAACTAATATTTTGATATTAAATTAATATCAAAATTTTTTCTAAATATTTCCAAATCTTAAGTGGTAGTAGTGGTTCGCATCAACTGCAAACTGCAAAGTGATTATTTTAATCAATTACGAAAAATGATGTTAAGATCATAGAAATTTTATTCCTCCTCTTTCTCTTTCCTTCTTTATCGGCATTCAACATTATTGGCGAGGCCGATATGTGTCAGAGAGTCTCTTGCGAGTATAGAGTGTACAGATGGTGTCTCCTGCACCTGGAAACTTTTTGTGGCAAATTTACTCCTATCAAGAAGTAAGGGAACGAAATAACGATGCTTGATGCTGATGGAAGCAAATTTCATTCGACTAGAAATTTTGCTAAATTTTTTTATATCAAAATCAAAACAACTATAAAATTTAAAAAATGGAATTTTACGCAGACCACTTAAGTCGGAGGAAATTCTCGTCGCGAACTCGATTGTACGCCATTTCGCTTATAATAATTGCCAGTAGTAGAACAAAAAATAAAGTGGTGATACACATCATGTAGCCCTTGAAATTCTTTTGCATTTCTTTTCAATTTCGGAAATATTTTTCAATAATTGAATTTTATTCTATAAGTGAAATAAAAAAGAAATTCTTACTATTTTACTCAAGTCTACAGCAACAAATAAAATTTATTAAAAAACGGATGAGAATACCTTATAAGTACTTCGTCTTCTATCTATACTTATTACAGGTGGTAGTACTGGAGAAGTATTCGATGGTTCGTTCTCCTTTGCGGTGGATTTCTCATCCAAACCGACTGTAAAGATTTTCATCACACCAGTCTGAAAAAAAGATTATAATGATTATATCATTATCACTGCATTAAATATCACGAAATTATAAAATTATGGGGCGAATTTGTTAAAAAACCAAATTTTCCTATTCGATTATAACGAAAATGTGTCAAATTTAAAAAAAAAAATAGTTTTGACAATGTTTCGCTCTTTTTTGTCTTTTATCATATTTGAACCCATTTTTCCTCGTATTTTTTTATTTAATATTTAATAAATTTCTAAAGACAATCTTTGCAATAAAATTAGAAATTGAATAAAATTATGAAAAAAAATAAGAAAAAAGTTTTCAAAAGCTCAAAATTTAGGTACAAATCCAGTTTCAAATTAAAAATAAAAACTTTTTTTATTATTTATCATTTAAAACATTTCATAATAGACAATACACTAATCTTTTTATTATATCCATAATTTTGCAATATTTTTTCGTATTTAAAGAATAACACTGCGGTAAATGCAAAAGCGAATAGGACGGAGGAAAGAAAATGAAAATGAAGAGTACCGCATATTTTGCCTAATTAACAAAAAATTTGTGATTATAAATCAATTGAAAAACTAAAGAAATAAAAATCAAGTTAAAAATTAAATTAAGTTAAAAATTAAATAAAAAATAAAAACAAAAAATAAGTTTTTTTAAAAAGATTGTTTAAAAAAACTTAGGAAAATAAATTTTTCAAAAAAAAACGAAAAATCATAGGTGAAATTTTATTATCAAACCAAGCAATTTTTTTGTGAAAAATTTATTTCAAAGATTATTTAGAAAATGCAAAATGACTCAGTGGGTTGTTGTGCTTATTTTCCTTTTATCTCGGAGATCTATTCCTGCTGAACTATTCCAAAACTCACTCACCTATATTTCTATATTTTTATCACCAAATAATTCCCTAAATAAATTTTTCTGGCCCAAAGGACGACGTTCCTAACCAAAAGTGGTGAGTGATCGTATAAGAAAAAGAGATTATTTAAGACAATGCAGAAGAAACCTTGGCTCCACAATAACAATGATTTATATTTAAATGAAGCAGCAAAACAAAACCTAATTAAAGTGTGAAAATCTGCCAATATATTAGAAATAAGAAATATTGCAGAACTCTATTTGACAACTATAAATAAAAAGATAGGACTTTGTTGGTGATAGATATACATTATAGGAAAAAATCGGAAAATTTGCGCTTCGAATATGTTCATAAATTAAATGGGATCCATATTTAATAACCTGTTTTTAACAGATTTTGAGTCAGTCGAGGCATATGATAATAGTCAATAATCAAGTTTTTGGTAACACCCGTAAATTTTCTATGCATTGAAATTTGGAGAAAGATATAAATATATATTTCCTGGAATCAGGTAAAAAATTTTAAGCCGATTAAAATACGACCAATATTGCTAAAATTGCAGTTAATTCCGAGATTACTATTCCGATAAATGTAAACACAATAAAAATATGAACCTGGCCCAGATAATGGCCCAAATGTCCAGAAGGTATGAATGTAATTTACACTTACAATTTATAATTTACATGAATTCAAATTAAGTTCGACTTTCTGTTAATTAATTAAGAAAAGAGTAGTTTATCACCCAATGTGTATATTTGCGAGTTAATTTTTTTTAAGAGCATTCACCATTTCTAATTAATCTCGCTCCATTGGTTTGATGGGCAAGACAAGATTTAACAAAAAAATACGTGATATTTAAGTGAATCGCCATCGCAGAATCGCATCACCCGAATTTGTGAATGAACAGTTTTACACCTACCGGGAATTGAGAAAACTAATATCATGCTGTATCAGTAATATCAGTAAAGATAGTTATTCTGATTATAATTGAACCTAATTTGTTTTCGCTATCCAAAGTTGTCGATAGACAGTTTTCTTCTTCCAATGAAACCCAGAAATAATATGGAGATTCTCATGGAAATAAGTAATTTCATAAAGAATTAGAAAATTTTTAGGATGATACGAAAGATTAA
Organism: Dracunculus medinensis; assembly: GCA_900625125.1. Classification (NCBI taxonomy): domain Eukaryota; kingdom Metazoa; phylum Nematoda; class Chromadorea; order Rhabditida; family Dracunculidae; genus Dracunculus; species Dracunculus medinensis. Next base: position 553,729 of record UYYG01001166.1, read on the forward strand.
AGTGAGATGAAGCAAAAAAAAGTTGGCAAATATTTCAATAAACGAGCAGTCTCGATTGTCAAAAACTAGAGAATGCTAAATTACAGGCAAATTTAAAAGAAATAAGGGCGAAGGTTGAAGTTCGATAGGAGAACCAGTTTTAACAATCGTATTGCCTCTGAAAGATGCACGTACTAAATTCACTGCATCTTTAGTGTTCTTCAGGAACATTTTTGTTATTAGTTATATTTCTCGAATATTTTTCACTATTTGCTCGAAATTATCAGAAAAGTTTGTCTTCACAAAAGACAAATACAACAAACATAGAATCGTGGAATCAATGGGAATTCGTTTTGATTTATTAGTGTTAATTTAAAAGAAATAATTAGTATTGCGAAATAAAACAAAATATTGAATATTAATATTTTACTTATTATTGTCTACAATTTTAGTACCATATTATCGAAACACTAGTAAAATCGACCTGAAATATTTAATAATAAAATATATAGTACATAATCATACATATTGTTGGAACCCCGAATGAAATTTTATTTTCATTCTTCTTTCAAAAATATCTTCTCGAAACACTATTAATTGCTAATTATGATTCTCGTAATTACGAGAAAGTTTTATCAGGAAATTTCTTCAGAAAGTATAAATCTAGATGATATTCATTCTGCCAGCTGATGACCATCTGGTTATCAATCATAGTTCTCTACGCCTACTCTTCTATCCTCACTTTTTAGAGCATTCACTTCAAAGTAATGATTTAATCAGTAAGTTAGCTCCTTTTTTAACCAACAGTTACCAACAGTTGCAGAAAATTATTACAATTTTAAGTCATATATTAAGATTTTCTTTTTAAATCATAAAAATTTTTGAAAACAGAATAGATTGCTTTCATTTCACCGATGAACGCCTTTGCTAGGACACCATTCCCGGCACAAACAAACTGTCTTCCAAGAATCCGAGTGATGCTGGGCTCATATGGTTCTCTAGTGAAATATACTTAATCTGACAAGCCAAATCAACAGGCCTAGCCAGAAATATTTCCAGCATTTAAAAAGGAATAATATTCATTAAACATTCATTATCAGTTGGTGAAGATGGTGAAAGTACGATTCATATCGGCTTCATATTAAATTCAATTCAATTTTAAGAAATCGGTTGCGAATTTATCGAGATGATTTTAATTATAACGAAGAACTTGCAGAACTAGCTGAATAAAACTGAGCTAAAAGTTAAACTAAAATGACAAACACCTTTCTTAAAGATTTTCTTGGATGCGAACCTTTCTATTTACTTTCGTAAAGACCGACTGAAAACAAAGTCACTTAGATTTGGTGGAAAAAAATTAAAAAATAAACCACTAAAATTTAAATTACATCGATATCGATCGCACTTATATAATATAAAATAAAGATTAGAAAAATTCTTATTAAAAAAAAATTTTATATTGCTAATTACTAAGCTGAGAAAAATTCTTGCAAATTATTTCATTTCCATTTGAAATTTCATGAAGCAAAACAAAATTTTTGTAAATTTGGTCATCGAAAAGGTAAACACCAACGACAAATTGCAAACATCTCTTTAGTTCATAAACACCTTTGTAACAGCTTAAAAATATTCGTTTTATATAGAATTTCATTCAACTTTCACTCATTATCTTCCATTTATTACCTTATTTTTTTCCTAAGCTTTCACCATTTAAATTTGTTGGGCTTGTTGGACCAGAAAAATTTTTCCAGAAAATCATTTGACGATAGAGGTACCGATGAGTCGTCTGCATAATCCGCAGTATATGTGGCTCTTAAGCTTTAAATTTAATAATTTTGCATTTCACATTTTTATCCAGGCGGAATCCATCCATGTTGACGACTTTTTTTACATCATGGATAATTTCCATAAGTTTTTACTTTAAAGGTTCTAAGATTTTTGATTTTCATTTTTACCATGAAATAGCAAGTTTTTTTAAGTTTTTAAGAAAAGAAAAAAAGGAAAATACCAAACGAATAAGCTATCTAACAAAAATTAATAAAAACAATTTTGAGGATAGAATGTCTCATGGTATTGTTGCCCTTTCTTTGGAGAGTCGATACTGGGGTACTACTACAAAGCGCCTTTCAAAAAAACCCAGCTTTCAAAAATTCGAACAATGTTGACGAATCATTATTTTTATGTCGCCAGGACTTATTGGATAAAACAAATTGTTGATCCTTCATTCTATTCAGTTCATGAATTGATCAAACACTGAATTACTGCAAACTACCAACTAATAAATGGGTAGAATGTTCAAAATAATGAATCAACCAGAGCGCATTCCACCGGCGACTATTTCAAACATAGAAAAACGAGGCAAAAAATTTAAAGAAATCAGAAATGGCTATTAATTTAATTTATAAAAGTTGTTCATGAATTTAAGAAAAAATTGAGGTTTGATGGTTGAGTTATGAATTATTTTGGCTTTTTTGGCAACCGCATCGATTCGTTTCATTTGTTGGTATTTTTATTGTGTTTTAATATTAAAACACAATAGATAGAACAGCCTAAAAATTAACTGATCGAAAGTATTCAACTAAAATCTAATAAAAAAAATTAAATCCAACACGCTGCTTAGAAGTGCTCTGTCTCTACGCGAAGCTATGAGAAACTCTATCTGCGAATGATTCTCTGACAAAACGGTTTCATTCTGATAGCTAAAATATTTGATTGAAAAATAAACGAAGGAAATTTAAAAATAAAAATAAGATAAAAAAAATAAAGCGCTTCTGCACATTAAAAAAAATGAATTTTCCCCTTAATCCAACATTTTCTCGCTTTCTTTTTTTTCATAATTTTTCGTATTTTCCACTTAAATCTTCGTGAAGAAAATTTTAGAAATTAATTGAAAAGGATTGATAAAATCATTTTTTCCATAAATATATATAGGTAAACTGAAACGGATCTGCAAACAAATTGAAGCGAACCAAAAAATTCTTGAAATTCAGTCTTATATAAATAATTTCATTCGCATTTACTTATAAGAAAGTATAAACTAAATACGACGATTAGAAAAGTCTAACAAGAATGAATTCTTTGAAAGTAAACAAAGATAGATCGAAATTATTCAGGCAGAAATTATTGCTATTCGTGCAAAGTTAAACTAGTTTAATAAAAATGGTGATCATAAAAAACATCGAGAATAAAAGTTTAATCACCAAAAAAATCTGGTTTCATAATATTTCACCTCATTTCATCTTCGCACTCACCATCTTTTCAATCTTTGGTAACAATTTCTTGAATAAATCAAGATTCTATATTTTAATCCAATAAGGCGATAAAACCTAATTCCAGAATTTCAAAGTTAAAATTCCTTAAACTAAATAAATCTAATTAATTCACAATTATTTCATTTCAGTAAACAGGAGAATATTCCTTTTTTTAAAAATATTTTTAATATTTTTAATATTTAAATAATATTTAAATAAATAATTTCTATTTGTAACCAAATTTCCTTTTTTGATAAAAGGTGAATAATTAAAAAGGTGAATATTTTTGAATAATTGCATTGCACTAGCTAAATATTATGTATTTTCGTTAGCGAGCAATACGATTCAATAGATTTTATATTATTTGATAGAAAATAAATCAAATAATTGTCAACATTTCGAAAATCGAAACCTGTCGCAACGGATAGGTAACAAACCAATAATTATATGATATAATAATTGAAACTACTATAATCAAGCGGAAATATTTCATCAGAATAAAGGGATCTTTTTAAATTATACATTAAATAAATGGAATATTTTACATTCAATTACAAATATAAAAATGTGGCAATTCTACAGAAATTTTTTTCAATAGCTATCGCTTTTTGACTGTATAACATAATAAAACATGTGATAAAGATGGAATGGCTCAACGGGCAGAGAATTTTACGGTCGGTGCTGGAGTTTCACTTTCGGCAGGAGTGAATCTGCACTTACCTGAATAGAACTGGGACTCATCTTAACTGCTATCGCCAATTCATTCACTAGTATTTCATAAGATCTGCCTTATTCGACAAAGAGCGAGTTCAACCAGAAACTATAAGTGCTTTTGCAAAAAAAATTTTTATTTAAATGGCACTAATTATGTTAGGAGAATAAATTAATTTATCATATGAGGGCCAGCAATTCAACAAAGCAGTTTAAAAAATGAACGATGAATTGCAGAAAAACTTTGTAGTGAGCAAAAAAGAAATGTTCTAAAATGTTAAACCAAAATTCCAAAATTTTTAAAAAAATAGTCATCCATTTTAAATAATAAAATTATTAAAATGGCCATTTAGCGATGTAAGCGATGTAAGTCAAAATTTAAATAAATAATACGATTTAAATATTATATAACAATACGTTGAACTAAAAATTAAAAAATATTCATATATTTCGAAGAAATTTAAAGAAAAAAAGAAATAATTATAATTATTGAAAAATTTAGAAATCCAAATCAAGAAAGTATAACAAAAAATTGATGGATTTGAAGTGATATAATAAGATCATCATCAGATATCAGAAAAGATGTGGCTTCTACTATTCTCAAGTTTGGCATCGGAATGAGCGTCTGAGCCGGAAACTCTTATAGCCAGCGGAACCAGCTTATGTAGTAATGGTGCAAGGAAGAAATGTCTCAAAATAATGAATAATTCACAGTAGAAATTCAACTAAATTAAGAATGAATAATTGACGCATAATTTTAAGAAAGTAATTCTCATTAAATGCAATCCAAAAAATTTGTGAAATCGATTAAAAATAGTCCCCACACAAGAAAGCTGTACGAATAAATAGAAGTGGTGATCGATAGCAAAAATTTCATCGGTGACAAATCGGTGACAAGACACGGCCAGTGAAATTGGCCCATCATAGAGGATAATACAGTCGTTGCGTGACTTCTTTCATTTATTGTCAGTTGACACCAATTATTGTCGTACAGTAAAACTGTGGAACAATATCTCGAAATTTTCATTAAATGACGGGCAAAAATCGATAGGATTTTTTTAAACGTAAATAAATAAATTTTTTTCCTCCATAGAAAATTTACGGCATCTAAAATGAAGAAACACTCTTTATGAATCAATTAAATGTCTTTAAATTAGAAATTATCACCAATAAATAAATTCAACAAATAATTATCATTTTAATAATAATCATCAATTTAAATAATTATCAATTTCCTCTAATTTTTTTGCAAAAAAAAGAAGAATGTTTATGCGACTAATGTCAAATTTAAATTTGTTGTTTTTATTTGCGTATAAATAAATTAAAAATTTATTAATTTAGCCTTAGCAAAATAATTAAATTAGCATACTTAAATATAATTTATTTTTTGGAAATTCTATAGTTAAATCTTTTAAAGACTAGAAATGATTTTAAAAATCTGTACTTTGCAAGAGGGGTTAAATTCTTGAAATCATTTTTCAGCTTTTATCGGTAATTTTTATCAGAATAAATAAATGTCTTCATAAATAATGATAACGAAGGAATTCGGTGAATCGTATTATCCAGAGAACTTAACTACGATAGCTTTCGTATTTTATTGTATCCGATAACAATGTGGATCGATAAATTTGGATAAAATGAATGTCGCACAAATATCCATTCCAAAAACTAGTTTGTTGACCAGTGAAGAGAAATTTATAAATTGTGACGACCACACTTCGGTCAATATTTACCTTTTTGCATGAATCGAAATAACAAATAAATAACAGCATTCATTCATTCATCTTAACTAGAATATCAGCAAAAATTTTTGGTAAAATTTAAAAGATAAATTAGGAAAACTTGAGAGATTTCAAAGGAAAAAAATAATATATTTGGGAAAACAAAAGAAGAAAAATTTTTCCAGACAAAAGAGCGAATAAAAATGAGAACGGAAAATGAGTGCAGAGGATAAAATAAAAATAGATATTAATTTCATAATAAATGAGAATTGTTCAGCAAAATTCATTGCTTCAACGTTACTTATCTAATTGAATTTGACCTTTTTTGCGTTTTATTTGCATTTGCTGTTTTATTTACTTATTTGTTTAATTTATTTGTTTGTTTTGTCGCAAAAAATAAACAATGGATTTTAATGTAAAAAAGAATATAAAAGAGAGATTTTTGACGTTCACGAGAGTGGACAAATTTCACATTTTTACGGCCTAAAAAGAAAATTTGTAAAAATATTGTAAAATTAAATATTCATCAAACATTTATAGGATTTAAGACTTGTATTGCAGAAAATTATAACGATTTCATAAAAATTCGTCAACGAAAACAACAATAAATCATCAAAATTAAAGAAAATTATGCTAAAATTAAAATTTGTTTAAAGATAAATTTCTGTTGTATGGAAAATTATTATGGCAATATTCCCATTTAATGAGAGAGTTTGGCTAAGAAGTAGAGATTCATATCGACACAGTATAATGCGCAGAAGTAGAATGGTTCAGCGATTTGTTGCTCTAATTTCGGAGCGCCGACGCTGTGGTTCTACTCTTAGCAGAATCTCTCTTTCAAAAATCAGAGTGGATAAACCATATGTACTTCTATCGTCAAATGAATCCGTAGAAAAATCTGTTTAGTCTAATAAGCCAGCCAGAAATGAGCGATCTTAGAGGAAAAATTTAAAATATACAACACTTTGGCTTGACAGACTAAACAGCAGTTGCACATTTTTGCGAAGAAAGGCAAAACTATTTTTTCGCCATTTACCACTAAGCCAGCAATGAGGCAAATGGATGCATGGTTGATGGATGGATATTTATTTAGCAGGGATCTGAACTGAACTGAATATTTCGCTGAATCACATTTACTTACCATTTTCGATTTTCCGACGATTCGAAATCCCTGATCGATATACGACCGTTCACCAATACAATAACCGATATATATGCGGAAATCGATTTAAATAAACTGGGTCAAGCCATCAAATTTCACGCAAATGAATATTCAAATAAATATTTCAGTGTATTTTTTCTTTTCAAGATTCTTAAAAATTTCGGTGCAGCGAGATTGGTAAATTTTCACCAAAATCCCCTTTTAAAAAAATCACATTCATTGATATGAATCAGCAAAAGAATAAGTGAAATGGATAAGTGCAAAATTTATCGAATGTTTAATGTATTTTCAGGTCAATTATTTATCTTCAATGAGGTTAGAAATTTTTTTTAAAAAATTTCATTAGTTCTCGAAACTTCGAAAATTTTATTCGAAGAAGTATTGTGAAAATAAATTCCTTAATGAGTTTTCTTTTCTCCTAGCAAAGCCCAAGAAGGGTGATAAGACATACAGTGATAACTGGAAATAGTCTAGAAGTTTATGAAAAATTTCAACCTCTTTTTATTGCCAGTGCTTAATTGCAGCATACCCAGCTGAATTTAGACATGCACGATCAAATAGCCATGCTAAAAAGACATGCTAGAAGAAAAAAACATTGGAACATCGCTGAAAATACCTTACTCTTTTCGCTGCCTTCGATTTTGATAAAATGGAGCTCTCGAGAGTACTGGAATGTAGGGTGTTCCAGAGAAGATTATCCGACTCATTGTGCTGTAGATAATGCCCTTTCGAAATAAGAACCAATGTGCGCCTACTATATTCATCTGTGCGATAGATTAGATCTTGGATATCGCTTGCTATTCAAGAGCTATGCAAAAATTCCTTTTTTTACATTCCTCTACCTATTTCCTATATCTATAAATCTTGAATATATTTATAACATATTTCTTTCTTTACTGGCAATTATGAAGAAATGCAAAAGATGCTAGACTTTTGTCTATAACTGCAGAGAAAATCAGGCTGCAGTTCAACAGAAATAAATCTAAGATTATGTGTCAGGCGCTAATAAAATGCCTACTTTCACAAACGTCACCCGGATCAAATGGCAGATTTAAAGCATCTTGGCTCCATATATGCATCAAGTCGCCGACAATATAGTAGCGTATAGCCGGCATTAAGAAATGCGCCATTTCATTCGTCAAAAACCTCTTGAATTTTCACGAAATCGCTTTGAAAACGGAAAAAACGAATAAAACGAAAGTTTTTATCTATTTGGTTGCGCAGTGAGAGTGGAAAATATCAAGAAACCACTCAAGCCGAAGTACATAGGATACTTTTAAAGTTCCCACCGAGAGGCTCGAACCTCTCATGATTGCATCCACTTTTCACTCGCCAGATTGATGCCATCAAAAGAGATTCTGAATCTGTAGATATGACAGTAATATAAATGCTTAGCAGTGGCAAAAACGATATGACACCGGATCGAGCAGGAATCGCTTGGAATCGCTCGGTTCTAACCAGCGAGCTTAACCAGAAATGATGCAAGCTGCTAGAAGAAGAAGAATTTAAATTATTTATCTCTATTTTCTTCCGGGTTTTTTTAAGGTTTTTAGGTTAACATAAATAAATAGATTGAGCTTTATACTAATTTTACTAGATTGTGAATTTTTATTAATTATTGCAATTCACCATCACAAATTTTATTAATAAACTTGTTCCTGTTTAGTTATTTTCCATTCTTTTCTTTCAATCCATCCTAATTTTAAATGTTCCTAATTTTAAATAAAGGAATTAGGTTATGCGCAAAAGATATTATGGATTATAATGCACGAGTAAATTTTCTCTGTTGAATTTTGAATAAATTATAGACTCGCAAAAAATTTCAACGAGAATAAATTTAACTGACAAGTCAATAAAAATTTTATTTAAATCCAGGCAGCTTTTATTCAGTTCAAATGGAAACACCTTTAAGTTCGTTTTAAGTTTAAGGTAAATGAATTTAACGTGTTTCCAACTAAACTGTAATATTTAGTTGATTTGAAATTGCTTACAATTATTCTAATTTCAAGTGAATAGTGATTTAAATTAAATCTATAATTGGGCAAAGGGTTTAAATTTATTATAAAAATAAAATAATAAAAATAAAATTTTATTTTTATTATAAAAATAAAAAATAAGCTTTTAATCATCTAAGTGTAGAAGCAAGCAGTATTATTTTCCAAATTTGAGCAAACAAATACAAAAGGTGTTGGATTGATTTTGGAAATTTTCAGGAACATATTATTCAAAACTGTGAGGGATTTTTTAGTAATATTTTATTATTCCTGTGGGTAAACCGAAGGATAAGACTCACGACAAATAATCGACACGAGCTAAGATAGAGTGATCAATACACTGATGATGGGAGATCAGTGCGTTTAGCATTAACATTGAGCAAGAATTTTACATTTTTCAATGGATAATGGAAAGCTTCTTAAAAATCATCTAAATTTTCTGATCCGATGTGTCATATGAAAAAAAAATTCACGTCCTTCGTCCTTCGTTATTTAAATATGAATTTAAAAATAATCTCAAAAACAATTTAATAATATGTTTAAAAAATAAAGGATCAATACGATTATTTTGAGGCATATTACATCTCTCAAAAACTGATCAAATTATCAATTATCAATATGCATAATCTGTCTGATTATGCTATTATGAGATCCAGTTAAATTATTTGAAGTAAATAATTAAAATCAGTAAAGAGAGACTAATGATGCCAAGAGCTTCTAGGAAAACCACACTGAAATTAAAGTATCAGTTTTCAGTTTTTTAGATAGTCAAAATACAAATGTGTATTACAAATATAATAAAATTTTGAGATGTATCTATATTTGCAGTAAATTGAGCCAAAATATATTCAATAATAATTTTTTTCTAAAATCGCTTCACCATTCTTAATTAAGTCGTGCACTCCACTGGTTTGCTTGGGCCAAACAACTTATGACGAAGAGTCGACTGAAATCGACTCTTGAACTAATTATTTATTTAATTAATAACATCAAAAATTTTCTCATTTAAAAAGAAAATTTTTCCAATTTAAATTGTCATTCTAAGTATTTAAACAGAGAAAAGTGGAAATTTTTTGACTCTTAAATTCACTCCGTTTTTTTCCAGAAATTTTTTTTTTTATGATTACACAGTTGGAATGAAAAGAGAGATATGTAAACAAGCAATTGTTCTCTTAAAAATTTCTTGTTGACTTGAAAACCCATTTATTGTAACATTTCAATATAATACAATAAGTAAAAATATGTTAGGGAAATAACTTTTGGAAAATTTTTGTCGAAGCAATAGCGTTTAATTTTTCGTTTATTTTTCCATATTAGAACAATTAAATTTTTGTTCAATAGTTTCCATCTCTTTTGTTGCACATTTAAAGCCTAAAGTTTTGACAATTACTTAAGCGTTTTTCACACAAAACCGCTCTTTTAGCATGAAAATTTGACAAAATAGGTGAACTTTATGAAATTTATGAGTGATTAAGTTGAATATTTAAAATACTTCAATTCATTGCTCGGGCGAATAATTCACGAAAAAATAACGCAAATCTACAATTTTATGTGATGTGATTTGAATAAAGCAAAAACTGATAAAACTAAACTAGATAAACTCATTAATATTTCATTCCCTCGCCTTTTAGCCTAATGATAATTCTTTTAGCCTAATGTTATTCACTTATAAACACGAGATTTACAAGAGGGTAAAAGGTATATTACCACGCTGTAAGACTCCTGTCTATGCATGATGTAATTAATAATTACAGTGTTTTACAATTTATCTTGGTATAATAATAAATAAGTTTTAAAATAAGTTTTTTTTAAGATGCAATATTTCTCAAATAAATAAAATTTCGTAAATGAATGAGAAAGGTCAAAGGGCAATAATTATTTAAAAACTAGTAATCGATAAAAAAAAATAAAAAAAAACTACTTTTAAAATATTCTTGTATTTAATTGTAGAACCTCAAAAATTTTATAAATTTTATAAATTTTATTTAAATTTTATAATTTTATTTTGCATGATATTTCATTTGCGGTGCATCCATCCTATAACAAGTATTTAAATTTAATGGCTTGGTATTCAGAAAAAGACATTAGTAAGATAAGTTACTGAACTAAAAAGATGAGAAACTTGATTTAATTAAATAAAAGATCGAAATGAAAGAAATCGATCTAAAATGATAAAAGTAAATAATATTTGTATTAAAATATTGTTCACTGGCATATGAATAATATAAAATTCAAAGAAGTCGGTTAATAACAATAAAATTTGGATAAATGCTAAATTTACCACGAAGCTCTTCCAAAGACGAGTTTTATTCTGCTGATTTATCATTATCAACTGAATTCTACAAGAAATACAATATTGTAGTCCTCTTTTCTAATATTTTCAACTAGCACTTGCAGAATGTAGAATTAATACGCTTTAAGCCAAATTTCTTTAATTTTTTATATTATTCATTTCTGGTTTATTAGCTGGTTTATTTCATTAAAAGGCTTTGACGTTTTCGCAAATTTTCAGCCAATTAGTGATTTATCAAGAGATTAATAAATGTAAAAAATATTTTTTTCATTTTTAATGAGTTCATTTTTTTGTTTTTGCCAGAGTATCGAATATCCTTTTTCTTTCTTATCTATTCATTCGAAAATATTGGAATTTTTGAAATAAGCTGCAATGATTTCTGAAAAAAGCGGTTTAAATAAAGTAAAACAAAAATATATTTTTTTAATATAATTGGCGCAATAATTTATAAAATAATTTATAAAATAATTAATATAATAACTAATAATCATTTAATAATTGGCATTTTGCTGCTTGGCGATGTTATTCAATCAATCAACGAAATTAATCTCGCAATAGTAGTTTTTCATCAAAAAATGATCGTTAAAAACTTTTCATTTTCTTCTATAATTAGAAGAAAGGAATTCGCTTTTAAAATTGTTTAGTTCTCATTTCTTATAAACCGACTAAGTGGATTTTATTTCCCTTTCCTTATGCTTCTTTTTAATAAAAATCTAAATTTTTTTTCTTTTTAATCGTATATTTTGTGAAAAGAAAGAAAAATTAGCAATGAATTTTAAAAATTCGTAAAATTTTCATCGGACAATAGGAATATAGTTACTATATTCTTTACTTACTATATTCTAAGTCCTTTCAAAGTGAGCAAAATTTAAACCAATATGCGCATATTTTTAGCTGATTCCATGAAATCGAGAAATTTCGATTATCTTTTTTCTTTTTCACCCTTTCATTTCGAAAATATTGAAGGCTCATCTGAATTCAAGTTTCTCGAACTTCAAATTTATGATGCTTTGCGAACTCCCGATTTGTGGTATAACGTTGCATACGACTCGAATTTAAATATGTGGAAAATAAAATATTTTTGCTAGGAGTGTGGGAACTAATAAATATAAAGATTGAAACAAGAAAAAATGTACATTGATCAAAAATTAAAAGGAAATAATTTTTTATTAAAGATAATGTTACTATATTTTTAAAAAATATAAAATTAATTTTAATGGTCTCTCGACAATTCTTTTCCAACTCAATGTCAGTGTTTAATTAAATTTTAAATTTTAAATTAAAGAAATTTTTACATTAAAATAGATTTTAAATTAAAAATTTTAAATTAAAAAAAGCAGAATTTTAGAAAATTTTACAAAAATTCAAGTTTAAAAAGTTTCAAAAAGTTAAATAAATAAAACTATGGCCAATTTTAATTTTATACTTTTCTTTTCCGAACTTTTAAATTCAAAATTTAAAAATCGCATAGAAATTATTTCATTTTCTGTGACTATTTATATGTAAAGATTTCAATTTATCAGAAGCTTTTTTTGTATTCCCATACATTTTGTATCAGTCCAACACATTTGATGAATCAAATATTGGCTAAAGAAATAGAAAATTATGAAATTATCTCTTTTGCTCTTTAAATCCAAAATTTTAAGAGCGCTCACCATTACCAACCCCGAGGACCCCGATTTTTTGAAAGATGGTTTCATTCCTTTCGAGAGTAAGGCGCCAACGTCGATTCCTGTGAACGAGAAAACAACTCCCTCAGCCCTCTATTTCTTCGCTCAAAAAGTATGTTACTAATTATAATGTTTTTTAAAAAAAATGAATATTGAAAAGATATTGCAGTGATAATTCCTGCTTCGCCAATTATTGTCATCAGAGTTTTATGATTTTGTATGATATCAACAATATTTCTCAAGTTAGATATAATTGATTTCTTTGAACTGCAACTACACATTTCAAGAAAAAATTTCTTGCCATCGCCATTATTTCTTATTCATTCATTTTGGGTGAACGCTATTCACTTATAGACTTTGTCTTCGGCCAAGTTAATAAAAAATTTGCCTATAAAATTTGTTTTTAATTCATGTGAACAAAAAGATTTTCCCGTTGGCTTATTTCTTTTTCTTCTATTCACGCCATTAAAAAAATTACTAATTTGACTGGTCGCGCTACAAGACTGAAACTTTTCTGCTCAATCTGATCTACAAGTAGAAGCTACTTCGTTTTCCACCGTCCAAATTTAAGCAACTTATGTTTTTATATAAAATAATATCTAAACGAAATTATTGAAAACCGAAAAATTTTGAAAATTTCATCATGTTGCCAAATAATTTTTCGTGTTGAAATAATAATAAATAATTTATTTTATTTATATTTCTAAATAAGTTAAAAAAGTATGAATTTCACTGATGCAAAAAATATACCCTAGTTATCCAAGTGCTTATAAAATACAACTTTATAAAAACACCGTTTTCGGTTTGATTACCTATTATTAGGGTGTAATTATTAGGGTGAGTGCTATTATCACTTAGGAAGAAAATTACCATTTGGATTGCATTTTTAATGGCAGATTTATTGCTAGTGAGAAACAGGAATCAAATCTATGATTGGTTTTAGTAGAAATAATAATTAATCTGCAACCTGACTTCATTCTGCTTGATTTTATTCTTTTTCTTTGCTCACTCACTTTTCCTCACTTCATAAAGGCTTGTTTTTTTTAAAGCCTTAGAAATAGAATATTAATCTATAAGATTAATTAAAATATCGAAAGAACCGCTTCGCTTGCCTGAAACACGTATTTTACCAAAATATTTTGTCACTCTCAAAAATAAATATTTAAAAAATAATTTCAGGAAATGAAAATAAGTAGCCATTTATGCTTCTTGACATTTACGTTTGTGTTATTTGCTTTTTTTCGGCCGAGCATAGAAGTTAGTCGTTATATTTATCACCATTTTAAATTAAATTAGAATTATTTTCTCTACTTTTTTTAAAATTATTTATTTTAAAGCTTAATTTGTGCCATTCTAGCGACATGAATAAAATAAGTTTCGTTTTCAGAGTGCTCGAATCAATTTCCCTGAAGCATATCACTCTGATAATATTCTGCCAACACAATTGGACTATCATATATCCGAAATGATGAAAAAGTGGGTTAGCGAGAAAGAATTAAACTCGCTTTTACGAAACATATGGGTCGGATAAAAAAACATTAAGCAGACTTTTTTCGACGGAGTCATAAACCAGAATATGATGCAAACTTTGTTTTCTAAAAATATATATTTGTTTTACAAGGATGTTTCAAATTATCGAATAAAATTTCAAATAAATTGTTGAAAATATATCTTTTGACAGATTTTAATAAGCAATCATTTCGGTCATCCTTCAAATCATTTATCAGCTGATTCTAATTTTAACAAAAAAAATTAAATAAAACACCGTTTCATTCATTTGCTTTATAATTTTGGTCTTATCAATTATGCATCATTTGACGAGAAAGAAGATTCACGTTTCTACCTTAAAAAAATATTTTCGCACTTTTTATCATTTCCTTTTTACTTTATATTTTTACTTTTACTTTATAGCTTGCTGATAATTACTTTACAATTTAGAATTATTTAATTTAAAGACTGGCAAGATAATTCAAGAAGTAATACCAAAAGCTAATAAAGAAAATGGCCAAAATATAATGATGAAGAACCTAACCCAAATTAACATAATGAGTTTGAATGAACCCAACAATTCAAGCGTACTTCTATCATAAAATGATTTTGTATGAAAAGTTGACAGTGATGTTGAACCAGAAATATTGCCAGAGTAAGAAAAACAACAACAAAAGGCTCGAAGCACCCGATTGTGACTTTATTTTTACAGTATACCAAATACTGCTTCCTTATTAACTGGAATAGGCTGTTCAGTTCAACAAATATTGACTAAATGATGGAAAGAATATTAATACGCCACCATAGTTAAGAAAATTGGTAAATTAGTAATGAAAAGTTACTAAAGCAAAAAAGAAGCATCTATTAAGATCTCTTTTTTGAACCTTTTGGAAATTATTAGTACAAATCGGATGCCTATAATATTCAAGAATATTAAGAAATATGTCAGATAAAAATGATCCACAATTTGATTAAATTCGATCAGATTTTCTTGTTTGCCATAAAATTAGTAAAATGAATTATAAAATTAAATAAAATTATGCAATGATTGATGATAATGATAAATGACAAAATTAATAAAATTAATATTCTTTTTTTAATAACGCACGTATGGTTTGACAGCACTAACCATTATGATAAGGTCTTTCCAATAGAGATATCATTCAGAAATATGTATTTCCTTCTCAAGTACCATTAGAATAAGTATTTGGAGTGCAAAAACTTATTATTCAAGCTATATTTTAATCATTACCAAATTTAGACCAAAATGCCAATATTGGTTGGTAGATGACGATTTTATTATATATTTTATAGCAAATTATAAAATCATTCATTTAAACAATATAATTATCGTAATAATGAAATTGTTGTTCCTGTATTTATTTAATCTTTTTTTCTGGTTTACGATTTCCTCTCTTACGCAGCAAATGTTTTTCCGAATTTTTTCACGTCCATCTTTTTTGTTTGGAAATTTGTAATAATCAGACTTTTTTAATGTTTTTTTTGAAAAACTGGTCAAAAAATGGGGAAAAAACTCGAATACTTAAATTTGTTGGAAAGATTCGTCTCACTCGACTCCACTGCACTGTCCAAATCAATTAACGAATTCACAAAAGTACATTTTAAAAAAACGAATTCACAAAAGTACATTTTTTCAATTTCTTAGTTTTTTTGCATAATTTTTTCTTAAATTTCAACCTCAACAAATTAATTCGCCGATTAAATAGCTCAAATGGCGAAGAAATGAATAACCACTATCACTACCAAATGTCCATCGATTAAATTATTTCTTGAAGGAAATTCTGGCATTAAATTGAACGTCTAAAATAATTGCAACATAATAGGCATAATAAAATAGGCGCTGATGGCGCCAGGAATAGCCTGTACTTCTCAAATTTTCCAGCAAAAGGAAGTGAGCCAGCTAGCAGAAATGATGAACTCTGTGAGTATAAGATACGGAGAAAAACATTTGGAGGCTAAAAATAGTTTTCTACGCATTACTTCTAATTTCAACAAATTTAGTTTCTGTGCAGTTGTTATTATAATTCAGTTCGGATAAATAATAAATGAATTTGTACAAGATAAGATTTAATGTGAATCGCAATCTTTTATAACTTTTTTTATAATCGGTTTTCTAAATTTATATTATCTAATTTATATATATATATATATATCAGATCTATTTTATCAGATCTTCAACGCATAAGAATTTATATTTTCATTATGTGATAAATTCTCAAATTCTTATCTTATCAAATTCTTATTCATAGTGAGCCATTGCCAACCACTGCCCATTTGTGCAAAATTTAATCATTTTCAGTGATTTTGAGAATTTATATTGATAAAATCCTATTTTATGCTTAATATGCATGAATGAGTGGAAGTAACAGTATATCAAATAATATGAATTATTATGAAGATGAAATAAAAGAAAGTAACACCCCTTAGATGTTCAAGGCTGTACGATTGCTACACTAGAGGAACAAACTATGTCTAGTTTAATTTCTGTGATATAACTGGGCGAACTGTTTAGAGATTCAAAACTTAAAAAAAAATTTTGCTTTAAACTAGGATTTAAACTAGAATTTTAACTCTGCTGATAATTAACAAAATCATTCAGGATTTGCAAGAGTGCAAAGGCTGCAATGACAAGGACTGCAAAGACCATGCGAAACAGATTTAATTGAAACTATTACTGTGGCTATTTTATACTGGTATCAACCAAAAATGTCCAATTTCTTAAGGGGCGCAATTTTATAAAATTAAAAATTTATACCGTGAATTGCGAAATAACAATATGAATATTTAAGCATAATTCTTCGAAAAAATTTTTAAAAAATTTTAAAAAAACCTGATTCAACTTATTTTTAGATTTTTTATAAAATGAACTCATTTATTTAAAAATCAAATTATTAGCCAAATGATTTATATTTTCTATTGGTTGGTTTTCTTTTTTATAAATTTCTTTAAGGGGTTTTTTTTAAAGATTAGATTTGTAGCTTCCTTTAGAAAAATATTAAATATCATCAATTGGCCGACGAAAACAGGAAAAATATTTTTAGAAACAAGTTGTTGAAATTTTTTTGTGAAAACAAAGGAAATTTTCTTTTTTTTTCAGATGATAACGGATTTATGTACATAATCGCGAAAAGAAGAAAATTTATTTATTCAAATTCAGTTTCGCTAGCCAATGCACCCCTGAGCTCTACTAATCCGATCCTGATCTCTGATCCGATTATCATTCACTGAATGAGTAAATTGACGGGTTAATTTAGCGAGATTATATTAGGCTGGCTTAGCTTGATTTTATATTAGGTTGATTTTTCGTTTTATGGATTTTTTCTCTATATTTTTTGCCATAAAAATTTCTATGGCTAGATTTCGTAAAGAATTCGAAAGAGATGGATTATGTTGAATTGCAATTATGTTTCGAATTTTTTTACCTTTTTTTATCCAGAAAACATTTTTGAAATAGATTTTTGTATTAGAATTATTCGTTATGAAATTCATACATTTCGTATATCAGAAGAATTGTTGGAACTGATTCTCGCAGGAAAATGGACGATAAATCGGTTAAACAACGAAAAGCCGAACAATTACGAAAAATTATTTTCCTTGGAATAGCCATAAGGTATTCTAGAGCAATAATCTTTTTTTAACAGTTCACAACATTCATTAAGAGTTTGGCTGGTTCCATTGGTGCTGAATAAGATTTTTCCAAGCCTTGATCTGACACTATGCCTAAAATTAATTAATTTAAACCAGTCCTTTTCCTATCACCTAAATCCATTCACCGCCTATACGTTCGAATTCTCTTTTGGTTTTATCCAGATTTTAATTAGGCCTCTAGTTTTTCATGCGATCCACCGCAAACTTTGATTGTGCAGAGAGATATGTAAATTTCTGTGATAGATGACGAGGAGTATAGCCCATTATTTCTGAGCGATCTTTCATAAAATTGTAAAATTTTGATTTTCGAAATCAAAAATTGGCATAAATCAGCTCTTCCTTGTATAATTTTCCGCTAATAGTAAGCTTATGATGTGGTTGGTTTTGTTCATTAAGCCATTTAGATGATTTAAAGATTTTTTTGGTGATAGAAATTTAGGTAGTTTCCTGATACCAAAAGTAGAATTGTTCTACTTTTAATAGAACTAAACAGATTTTTTTATTCCTTTTCTCTGAAGAGATAACCACCTCCTAAGCTTTGGAGGAGGATGCAGGTTTAAGTTCGGATTTGATGCGAAAAAAAAAATTCAGTTACAAGAGAAAATTTGGTTCAAAAAAAAAAAATTAATAAGTAAATAATTAATAATAAGTTTTAATAACTAATTAAACACTTTCCACTAGTTGAAATAATTTCAGTACGTCTGTTACTTTAATATGCATTATTGTCGCACCATTATTATACAATTATGTCCAAAGGATCCATACTGCCTTACTTAATGAAGTCGAATTTTGCAAACGCCGATCCACAAATATGTGGGATGAATTTGGACATACAAAAAATGTGTGTTATCATATTTTATTTTTATTAATTTTTATTTAAAATGTGTGTTATCATATTTTTATTTATTCCAAATCATAATTTAATGCAAACTATGATGGTAAATTTTGCTCAATAAAACTTGAAATCAGTCGGTTTATTTAGATTCTTGGAATTCCTTCAACCCAAAGAAGAAGGCGACAAACCCATTATATTGATGCAATGACAAGCGGAGCTAGATACGGACAAAAATATCGCCACAGGGTCAATTCACCTGCTTATCAGCCAAAGGGTATTGGCTATGGAGGATTACCACTTATTCAGGTATCGCCAGCGAGGATGCCGTCAACGGGCCAAGGATGTTGCAGCTGTGGGATAGGCGATGCAGGCCCACCAGGTTTTCCGGGCACTCCTGGAGAAAATGGTAATTCGCTACTACAAATTTTTGGCTTTATCATTACAAATATATGTCCATATATTCTTCAAAGCATTACTTTGCCATCACTTTTCGCATATCATTTTTTATCAGCAATATTATCTTAACTTCAGGATTAACAACAAAACCTTTTGACAAATTCTGTACTTTATTAAAAAAACCCTCAATGCATAAATGATTATGGTATTAAAAGTAAAATATTAAAAATTAAAAATTAAAAATATTAATAAAACTATTAAAAATAAAATATTTTTAATGCACAGGACTTGATGGTTCGCCTGGAAGAGATGGCTTACCTGGACCCGATGCCAGAGACGATGTTGATTACAAGGAACAAGAGTGGTGTTTCGATTGTCCCGTGGCACCACAAGGCTCTCCAGGAACTCGTGGGCCGAAAGGACCCCGCGGACCGCCAGGACAGCAGGGATTGGATGGTAGACCTGGAGAAATAGGTGAATAAAAAAATTTATTAACAGTATTAACAGCATAAATTACAATTTAAATGTGATTGTGATCTTTCTTTATAATTTTAATGCAATTTCAATTTCATTCAAGGTCAAACTGGAGCAGAAGGGCCACGCGGAACCCCAGGTCCAAGGGGTCCACGCGGCGAAAAAGGCGCACCAGGTTTGCCAGGTCAACGTCATGAGATGCCAGGTGGTAAAGGACGACCAGGAAGACCAGGACCTCAAGGCCTACCTGGATTTGACGGAGAACCTGGTGTAGATGGCACAGAAGGTCCACCAGGTCCAAGAGGGCAACAGGTGCATATTTTGATGGCAATTTTTTAGTGGATTTCTTTGAGCAGAAATCGGAATGATTATCGAAGTGAAATTTCAGGGCACTGCAGGACTGCCAGGACGGCCAGGTAATCGAGGCTTAAATGGTTCTCGTGGAGAAAAAGGCACACAGGTTCATTTTATAATCGTAAAATCGTAATTAAAAAATATGACTCTCATTGTCATTTCTATATGGATGACATTTACACTGCAAAAGGTTTATATGCAGGTTAATTTCAGGGAAGGGTTGGTTCTTGTGATCATTGCTCACTTCCACGTCTCGAAGATGGTTATTTCTTGAGTAGGCGCACGCAGTGAATTCGATCGACACATATTGTTCACAAATAACATTATCCTACATTAATCACTTAATGGAATATTTGTTTTGCTTTTATCTTTTTTCGAGCTAGTGGCTCGAGCAAGTTGGAGCAGTTCGAGCCATCAACAAACAAAAAACATTAAATCTTCATCAATTCTTCATTTATAATGCTTCTTGAAATTTCGCTTTTAGCGCTCATTATTTCTGATTGGCTTGGTTACTTTATTCGAGAGGCAACATGCATAAATGTAGGTAGATTGCCAGTTTTTTCTGATGGTAGGTTTATTTCTGTTACAATTAAGCTCGGCTATTCTGCGAATTGTGAGTTCAATGCACTAAGTCAGTAGAGCTAACCAAAACAGTAATAGAGAATATTGGTAGATGATGATCTTTTGAAATAAAATAAAAATTATGTGCAATGAACTTAAAGTGAGATTTTTTGAGATAAGATTTTTTTGGCCTAAACTATTTTAAAAATTCCCACAAATTTATTCTCTATCCTTCTTTCTTACTATTTGGTTTAACGACTGCCCAGTTTTCCCATTCCAATTGCATTATGAAATTACGGTTCATGACTGATGCAAGACAAGGCCACCGAATCAAATGATAATGACTATCTAATAATCAACTATCAAGTATATAAGTGTTCTAAATTTCAATATTGCAAACAATATTATCCAAGCAATAATATCAATAAATGTGAGCGTTATTTCGCTGTATCATTTTCTAAGATTTTGATAATTTTCTGTTTTGTTTATCAATTATCGAATTTGTCAACTACCGAATTTATTTATTAAAACCTATTAAAATTCCATTTTTAAAAAATATGAAAATAAGTATTTATTCCGAAAAATAGGGTAAAAGCCTTTGTTACTGATATATACAAATATATATTTAAAAAAATAGTATTTGTCCACCTAACTTTTAAGCTGGCCTGTTGATTTTAAAAAGACTTTAAGGAAAAATATTTTACAAGTTTTATAAATTTCCGTAAATTCCTTACTTAATTTTTCTAGTGGGTAAGTCAAAAATTTACCACTTCAAAGTCATCAAATTGCAATTTATAACGCATACCTTCTTTTCTCGAATACCTTTCGTACCAATAATATCATCCTAGAATGCCGTCTAAGCTATTAATAAGCTATTAATCTGTTTTCTGTAAAAAGCGAGAAATTCAATCAAGATCTAATAAAATCAGAGTAGACTTCGATTTTGAAGCATAGTTGATATAGTGATCTCTGGGTTAAACGATGAGAGAACGAAGAGAAAGCTTGCTATTATTTTCAAACATAGCACCAGATCAAGGGGTAAGGGGATTCACTAATACAACTAGCAAAGCCAGCTTGAATAGTTTGGGATGTTAAAAGAAGAAGATGAATCCAGAATCCGGCGAAAATTTTATACGCTTGTACTAAAATAAAAAAATATATCTTAGTCCCTCAGTAGATTTATAATTTAATTCACTTTTCGATAAAATTGCCGCAATAAAATTTTCTGACTAAATTCCTATCATATTTTTTGACAATTCACAGTTCTAATTTATAGGAGCAGCAGTGACGATATAGCCAATAAAAACCTCCATAACGCATAAACCACAAGGCGCCTATTTTACGTGTTTTTCAAACCACAATGCGCCTTTTTTGAGTGTTTCATTTCAGATCTACTCCTGCTCAATTCATCATGAAATATGTGCCGAAAATAAAACATTTCTTGTAGCAATATTTTCACCCATTATCGCTAATAAAAGAAGTAAAAAGGATAAATTCGACTCTTCAGGATTTTTTAAGATGCAAAGGGTATTCAACTATAGGAGCAGTCTGATTATGTTGAGATTTTCAAGATCTGATAAAGCCAGAACAGATTTTGAGATTTCAAGAAAAACTTTCGAAAAATCACAATAGAAGGAACTCGCTTTATGAAATGCAAGCCTAAAATAAAATTAGATATGTCTTTTTAATAACACTTACCGAAGATTATCTCATACTGAAGAGAATAAAACATTCCACATCATTTTCAAATAGATGGAATGGCTCAGTGGTTTGTTCTCTTTTCAAGGGCCTGTATTTAGCTTCTAATCCTCATATGAGTGAACCTATCTTTCAAAAATCCCGGTGATGTTTGCGACTCACCTGCGTTTCTATCGCCAAGTGTTTTTCTCGTAATTTGCCTAATTTGACAAGTTAGTGAATCGACCTTCAAATACAAATTGAAAGTGATCGGCAACGAATTACAATGTTCAATATTTATGGAATGAAAGAATTGGATATCGAAAATTTTCGCAACGAAGAAAGATTTGAGGAAATTTATGCACTAGTCTATAGAGTTGAGTCAGTTGAATAAACTTAGCCATGATTTTGATTGATGATAGTATTTAAAAAAGACAAATGATGTGATATTATGGAGAAAATAATAAGATTTTTACGTCGATGAAAGAAGACATAAAAATTTTTTGATATGAGAAATGACGCAAAAAGAAAGATATAATTAGATTTCAGCTACATGATGGAAGAGTATTGAAGATTTCTCAGAATAATTCAAATTAGATCAACAGTCACGCAGTTATGAAAAAAAATTTAAAAAATTTATGATTTATTTTTATTTTTCAATTATATTAATCATATCAATTATATTAATCATTTTCAATTATCAATTAATCATATCGATGCCAATAGTTATCTGATAAGCCTTAACACTAAACAGATATTATTTTCTCCGCAGTGCACCACATCATTTCTAATAGAGAATTTAATATGTCGAACACTAATTTTTTTCTTTTTCTTCATGTTGTCGAGTTTCTAAATTAAACAAATTCTAAATTAAATTAAACAAAAGTCCACCATGATCGATTTGAATTATAAAGGGTAGAATAGCTCAATGGGTTGTTGCTCTCACTATGGAAAGATGCGAGATTCTGTTCTCGGACAGAATTAAAGTATGTTTCAAACTGGTAATGACGACAATTTAATATTAATGACAATTGACCTGTACTCCTATCGCCTAGTAACTTAGTAACTAACAAAATTTATCAGTTTTAACAAGCCACTGAAACAAGCTTCACCAGAAATGATGAGCGCTTCTAGAAAAATCATCTTGTCTAAGGTAGAATGAATTCGGTTCATAATTCTTGCAAAAAAAAGAGCTGCTATTAAAGTTGAAATATGAGTGGTTTACGAATTGTCATCCTTCTGTCTATATATAAATGGCAGGAAATATTTGGCCCTAGGAATCAACGTAATAAGCCAGACCAGAGGTAGATGTATAATGCTATGATATAAACATCAGATTTGACAAGAAAATCTTTTCGAAGATACTTTATTATTATTCGCAATTCTGAATGATGTGGTAATCCACAGTAATTAATACGCTCTTATCGAAATTCTTTATTTTTCCTTTATTATTTTTTATTAATAATTTTTTCTTCCATATGACGTAAATGCTCCAATATCTCTTTTCTCCCTTTGTAAGCGAAGCCAGCCTTAACCTCAGGTCTTCTAACTGGCAATTTAAGGATTCTATGCAGTATTAGCTGTTTCTAGCTCTGCACTTTTCTACACAGAGAAATATTATTTTTATTATTTTTTTTCACTTCAGGGGTCATAGAACCTACTAGACTCAGTTTGGTCTTCATTTCCCACATCTTCCGTAGTTCCTCTTTCAGCTCTTGATTTTCCTCTAGCTTCTCATATTCTTTCATGATATTCATGATATCACTTGGTATCTATCATTTCTATCACCAGTGTTAATTTCTAATTATTGTCTGATGATCTAATTTTTTCCTGGTCTGGCTTAGTTGATTCCTAGGGCCAAATATTTCCTGCCATTTATATATAGACAGAAGGATGACAATTCGTAAACCACTCATATTTCAACTTTAATAGCAGCTCTTTTTTTGCAAGAATTATGAACCGAATTCATTCTACCTTAGAGATGATTTTTCTAGAAGCGCCAATACTTACTGTCTAAATGGAAAAGTCCCATTTAGTTCATCATCATTAGTCTTAATAAATATATCGTTGTTGTATGTTGTTGCTCGATTGGGAGCGCTGATGCTGAGGTTCGATTCCCCACAGGAATAAACTTGTATAAAAATCCGGGTGATGCTGGTGATTCACCTATATTTTTATCGCCAAAAGATTTCCTGGCATATTGCTCATTGTGAAAAGCCAGTGGAGCGAGTTTAACCAGTAATAATGAGGTAATGTATATATATATATATATATATATAATATATATTAATATATATTTTATCATTTTCACTAATTTTCATATAACGTAATATAGCAATCGATATATTGCTATCTATATATAATGTATCTATATATATATGCTGAGATGGATGGTCGACGTTTCCGCTGAACTAAATTATGTATAAATATATTTTATTTTATATATATGTATTTATATATATATATATAAATTTTTCTAAAGATTCTTGTCGCATTGGGCAATATGCCAGTCCTTTGGCGATAGAAATACAGGTGAGTCGCCAGCATCCCCCGGATTTTGTACAGGTTTACTCCTGCGAGAAATCGAACCTCAGTATCGGCTCCAAACTGACCCACAACCCACTGAGTAATTCTATACATATATATATATATATATATGTATTATTTATAATGGTTGTTCATATCCTATATTCCATTCATTCATTTGAAGTAGTTGCCATCGTTGTTACCAAATATTTTGATTCTCATTCACCGACATTGATCGAAATGAACAACGATTGATGAAATAAACTTTCTTCTGTCCATTTTCTTATGGATTTTCCTTTTATCTTCTTTTTAATTTTAAACATTTTTATTTCATATAATTGTTTTGTGAAAAAATGAATCGAAAGCGATTTCTTCCATTATTTTTTGATATAAAAAGCCTTGTTTTTAATATTACCTCACTATTCCTGGTTTGCTTGCCATTTGCTGGCTATTATAGAATGCGAACCAGTCGGCCAGAGAGTGGCAAGAAACACAGATAGGCTTTTAATCGACTTTTTTCATCGTTTCAGTGGATAGAATACTTCGATTGCATTCGAAGCAATATAAGATTCAATCAACCTCAAATTCAGGAGTTATTTTTGCAAATATAATTCCTTTCATTTTTCTTTAAAATTATATTATAGATTCGACTTTTGCTCGGATTAACTTATTATTTTCTGCAGTCATATCCATTTTCCATTTTTACTTTCCTGTCAGCGTTAAATTTTATAATATAATAATGTAAATATAATAATTATAATTATAATAATTATAATATAATATAATATTATAATATAATATAAATATAATATAATAATATAAATATATATTTTATACTGTTGGCCTTCAAGATAATATTGCCGAAAAGGCTCATTGGACATGTAGAGGCGAA
Organism: Dracunculus medinensis; assembly: GCA_900625125.1. NCBI lineage: Eukaryota > Metazoa > Nematoda > Chromadorea > Rhabditida > Dracunculidae > Dracunculus > Dracunculus medinensis. Next base: position 579,382 of record UYYG01001166.1, read on the forward strand.
CGCTTTTTTTTGAACAGCACTCACCATTTCTGTTCAGACACGCTCAACTGGTTTGTAAAGTAGGTAAATTTTGCTAGAAAATCACTCAGCGATAGAAGTAGAGGTGATTCGTGATCCGGATTTTTGAAAGACAACTTTTAATGTTTTGCCGGGGAAGAGAATTCATGCATTCGAAATGAGAGCAATAACCGCACTCAGCCATTTCATCCCCTAAAGGCAAATGTTTTGCAACAATTTCATTATCTTTATGCGCCGCTTTCCTTAAACTGTCCATTCAATTATTCTATTCATTTTCGATTAAATAATCGACGAAAAGTTCGATTATTTTTCCATTATTTTCGTATCCATAAGTGGGCACTTTGAGACAATGAAAAAATTTTTATCGCAATTCTTTTATTATCGAATCAAAAATCTAATTCAAAAAAAATTAAAAATCTGAAATAACAAAAATCTACGTCATATGAATAAACAATAAGAACAAATCCCGTTACGTCATTAATCCTACACATAAACTTCTTTTTTTTATCTGTTTTGCTTAGAAATTCAAATATTCTATTCTCAATTTGTCCAAAAAGTGTGGGAAGGAATCATTTGAGGATAGAAATATACGTAAGTCAACGTAAGGCGTTATATTACATTTTTTAAATGACAAGTTGACTTATATCGAATATGGAATCCTGGCCTTTACGCATATCGAAAATGAAATCCGAGCCTTTACGCATATCGAATATGGAATCCGGGCCTTTACGCATATCGAATATGGAATCCGGGCCTTTACGCATATCGAATATGGAATCCGGGCCTTTACACTTTAAATGATGGAGGATTTTTCTATAATTATTATGTTTAGATTACAATTTATTCCATAGAAATTATAAAAACAAGATCAAATGTTAAAGCGAAGAAAAGCAAATTCATCGAAAATTCTTCTTCGTGAATAATGATCTGATTTATAGGAAATGATTTTAATTTTTGCATTAGCAATACTTGTCAAGTCAAATAACATAATTATTCTTATATCTTTTGAAGTACTGAAATTCATAATTGAAGGAAGATCTCATACTCTTATCTAAGGGAATGAAGATGGTAGTGTGATATTGTCAGATAAATTACCACAAATTCGAGTCCTTTGATAGAAATATTTTCGCCACTGAAAATAACATTTGAGTGGTGCCTAAGACTCTATTTGCATTCCAAGACGAAGATCTTTCTGGCAATAAGGTAAAAATTAGTGCAGCCAGTGAGAACCTTTGATATCATTCAAATAACAAGGAAGAAGCTTTAGAAATTTTGCGGAATTTTGGATTTAAAATACGTCCTTCTTCCTACTATTTTTCTTTCTTCTTCGCTCATCTCATGTTAGCGTTTTCATTTATAAAATTCGACGAAAAGCATTCTCTTTTATTGTTGCATTATTCAATAAGAATCTTGATAAGAAATGTGATAAGAATTGCTCCTTAAAATATTTTGGCATGTAAAAATTGAAATTAGGGAATTAGGGAATCTAAAATACCGTTAACAATTGGTGAATTTTCCTCATAAAAATTTGCATATTTTAAAATTTTTTAATTGCAAAAAGGCTTAATTAGTTTTCCTTTACATTATATTGTATTATTCCTTTATTCCTTTATATTATAAACAGCAGTTAATTAATTCGTTAAACATAAAGAAAATTGGACGATAGAGAGGAACAAAATGAATAACTCGAATGATATGAAAACCATCTGCTAGTAAATTTTAAATATATGGAAGAGGAAACCAAATTTTTGGTTGCTTTCAACTAAAATCGATTATTCTTATAATATTATAAATATATTTTTATTGTAATTATGTGCTGCTTTAGTCGGCTCGGCTTTATTTAATATAAACATAAAGAATTTTATTGAATCCATTATTTATATTTCTCATAAATTTTATATTTTTCATATATTTATCGCATTTTAATAGGTGAAATTATTAAATTGTATCTTTAATATCGAATTTCTTTTAAATTATATGTTTTTTAATTGTTTATCATAAATTTAAAAATTTGCCCAAAATTTAAAAGATTAATTTTTGAAAGATATATATAAGTCGAATCAGAAAGAGTATAATGGCTTGGCTGGTTGTTGCTCTCATTTCGGAGCATGGAAGTTGTGGTTTTACTCCTAATAAGAGTAAGCATTTTTCCTTGCGATGTAGCGGCTCATTTGTATCACCCAATCAGTTCCTCGGCAAAATAATACAGCAGACAAGTAGAGTGAGCCTTACGAGAAATAAATGAGTACTGTCAAAAAAAAAGTCGGATGATCTTTTTTCAAATCCATGTCTATAATCGGTCTATTCGAACTAGAGTAAACCTAATAAACCCAAAAATGAAATACGTCTGATTGTTGCAGACCCAAATTAGCTCTAAATCCGGATGACTACCTAATAGGTCGAACTACATCTTTATTAGTCAAAGTCATAGTAATAGAGCTAGCAAAACCTGAAATTCCGAGTGCTATTAGAAGAGAAAAAAATCAGTTCAAAAAAGCCACGCCATAAGTTGGAATCTTTTATAAATTCAATTATATTTTATTGTACTTTTTTTATTGTATTTTCTTTATTTTCTATAGTTTTATACTTTCTTGCTGTAATTATCAATCTTAATACATATGGATACATATGCAGAAAATCGCATAATACAACGTTTAGATAATCCTTATGAGCTCCGATTTCTGTTTTCTTTCTTTTGGCCAATAATCTCCAATTATTATCATTTTCCGATAGAGCATCAAAGTTTTTTTTCTCTTTCATTGTATTATACGTACATACATATATAATATTTCATTACATATATATTAACGTATCTAATATTTTAAATTTATATTTTAAAATATATTTATTTCTTTACAAATCTGCCACTTGATTTCTTTAAAATCTTTATTATTTAAATTAATACAAGCGATATAGAATGGCTCAGTGGATTATTGGTCTTATTATCCAAGTCTTATTTCGGAACACCGAAGTTGAAGTTTCTGCTCTCGACAGGAATAAAGTCTTTAAAAAATTTGAGAGCCCCGATGACCCACCTGTATTTCTATTCCCATTAAGTGACTCATTGGCAAAATTTATTTAATCGCGGTAGCTGAAACAATTGCTGATTGTTCTTAGAAAAAAATGGGAATTGTTTAATAATTCACCTTCAATTGATAGAACTTGAATGAACTTTTATAGTTCTTTTTGATTAATATTTTCACATTATGACGATAATCTTTAAAATTATAAGGCTTTGCTTCATTCTACTTTTACCACTTGAATGAACATCGATTATTCTTTTTTGATAAACTTTTTAACTTCGTCGTCGAATGATGTTAGTATCATCCATAAATGAATGTTCAAACACCAGTAAATGCTTCATAATGCTCACCAAGCATTTTCAGATCTATTACGCTTTAATGCTATTTGCAGGCAGAGCAGCTGAACAATTTTGTTTTATCATCTAATTATATGAATTATACAGATGTTTAGATTCGATTTGACTACTGCTAGTTTTGATTCGCACCATTTTATTCCTTGTCTGTTGGCTCTGTTGAATGGATTCATGAAGATTATGCTTTATGTTTTAAAGAAATACTGCTCGCTTTAAGAGAAATTTTCAGTTTTTTTGAAAGAAATGAAAATTTATATCTCCACCCTTGTGCGGTACTATATAAATAGAGGATTTCTATTTTATTTTTTTCATCTAAATATTTCTTCCATACTTTACTTCTTGTTGTGCTGTAGCATTTGATTCGAAATCGAATTCGCCTACTTCGACTTATTTCGAACCTGTTTGCTGAGAACATTTTTCTCTTTCTTATTTTGTCAACTATTGTTGACATATAAATCAAATATCATTTGAGATCAGCAATTCATTTTTTCCTTTCCTTCACTAAAAAAGGCTCTCGCATATTGAGAAATCTATTTCCTTTAGACGATGAGGTACATAAATGATAATAGATAATAAAGTATCTTTCACCATTTCTAATTTGGTTGATGCTATCTAAAATGTGCTGTAGGATCGTTTGAAACTAGGAATACAAGCGAACCTCCAGCTATATTTCACTGCGTTTTCCTTCACCTTACCTTGGTTCTAATATCGCAAAATTAAAGTTCCTGCTAGTGAATTTTTCTATTGGTTCATTCTTTTTATAAAAGTATTTTATGAAATGGTGTTGCGCTTTTTGGCAACTTTGGCTTATGAGTATTTTCAATTAATTCGCTTGATTTAGTGGAAGCTTTTGATATAATTTGATAAAATTGATAATCGAATAATCGAATAAATTTCACAGTCAATCTTTAGTTATTTCGTTTAGCCGTTATCATTATTTCATTCAAATTCGATACGCCACAATACATAAAATTGGGCGCTTCAATTTTAATGAATATCATTGATAATTGATTTTCGTTATCTTCGATAGTTATTTATTTTAATGATCGTCAGTATTTTAACTGTTATACTACTTAATGATCTTCATGTTGTGCAATCATCTCTCTATTCAGCCTCTTAAAGAATGGTCATTATCTTAATTAATTCCAGTATTTTCTGAAAAGGATTTCAATTTTTAATTAATTGTGAATGATTTTCCATTCATTATATTTTTTTCTTAAAGCGTCGATATTCACTCGCAATGTTGAGTCGCATGTTTGTTGCGAGCAGCGTGGGTTGGATTCTCATCACTTGTCGAGCGCAAAATCTGTCTCTCACCTGTACATTTAACATCTGTACATCAATCCTTAAACGATACTTTTCAGTGGAACAAATTTTCTAGTAATCAATAGAGAGAATCAAACCAGAAATGGTTAATGTTGCTGCGGGAAGCAAAAAAAGGTTGATAAACTGAGTCTTTTCCACTTTCCTGTTTTTCGCTTTATGATGAAAGAAATCAGATCAGAACTGCTTTTGGCAAGAGAGGAAGGTAGGAGAAATGGAGGGGAGATGGAGGAGGGAGTGCACATTTTTTTAATGGATTTCATTTTAAATTTTGTGGTCTTCGAGCATTTCTATATGCTTCTTTGCTTGTAGTTCATCTATTCACCACATGCTGCTTATTTTACATATTTTTTTTAAAGAACATTTTTTTACCATTTTTGATTAAACTCGCTCCACTGGAGCGACCTCCTAGCGACATCACATGAACTTTTTAAACACAGCTTTGCTGCTTGGAGTAAAATCCCAGCTCGCTAATTGAAAGAAACAAGTCATTTTCTCATTTCCCCATAACATTTACATTTTTAGATAATTTTTTGAATGGATTGATGAAGTAACAAGAAATATAACTTGAAAAAGGTCCTCGAACAATACACTCTCTAATATTATCGTATATAAAAATAAACTCAATTTGATTTTCTTAATCAATATTTTCGTTTCTGGCAATATATATATATTTTTAGCTCTGAGCACTTTTTTCCTTTTTAATTGAGAATTAATATGTGAAATTGAAAAAGTGCTTTTTTCTTCTTCATTGGCAGTCGTTTATCTATTTCGACTTGCAATATGTTGAACGTAAGAGTGAGGAAATTGCTTCGCCAGAGGGTCATTTGGTGATAGGCATACGAGCAGGTCCACATCAGATAAGAAGGATATTAAGTGCAGGCTAAGCTACTTTAAGCTACCGCTTATCTTCATCATACGAGAACGAGAACGATACATTATTCGTGCAACATTTGGCTTATTTTGACTTCTTTCATTTCACTTTTATACACAAATAATTTAAACCACAGCAGCCAAATCCTTGCCAGTCTCAATAACATAATCCAAGCGAGTGTCAACTCGATTATTCTGCCCCCTTTTCACCACGATATCACGTTTGTTGTGTTTTTTTATCGATTTTATCGGTTCCTTTAAAAAAATATTTTTTTAAGTTTTAGCCCATTTTCTGAATTTGTTGAATATCATATTTTATCCTAATTTTATTCAATTTCGTTTCCTCTACGTAATTTTTCATTAGCATTAAATTTATATTATTTTTTTTTATTTTTCAAAATTGCTTATCATTTCGGTTAGTTAGCCCTGCTGAATTGTCGGATCAAACAATTTTTACCAAAGAATTATTTGGCAGTTGAAGTGGAGGTAGGTCGTTAACATCACTCGCATTTTTTAGAAATTTTTTGCCGAGAGTAGAACTCCATTAATACTTATAGATTTTTTTTGTTCAGAATGGTTGATTTCTATTTTATATTGATGATCTCATGAAATGCCAAAATTTCCAAAAATTTCTAAAATTTCATAATTCTAAAATAAATAAAATAAAAATTCTATAAAAATTTTACGTAATTGAAATGGAGCGCATAAATGATGTGAAAAAAATATTGGTTAATAAATTATTTTAAATAATAAAATTTTAAATAAATATTAAATAGATAGGATTATAAAATATATAAGTGAAAAGATGTGATTATAACTTAGAGATATTCTTAAAATTTTCCACATTTGGAAAGAAATTTTTAAAAAAATTTTATTTAAGTTTTGCTTATTTTGATACAAATATTATTTCTTTATTTCTTCGCCAAATTCCTAAATTTCTTAATGTAAAATTTATACGCAAATATTAATCAAAATTATTGCTACTTTTTATATTATCTATTTATCTATTTCTCAACATAGGAATAGATTACATGAAAAAAAAAGTTATTTATCGATTTTACGTTATCATCAAATTATTGCATTTGAATTTATTCGAAATTTTTCTTTAAAATCTCTGGAATTACTGGAATTACTTATTAATTTTAGTTGATAAAATAATAAAATAACCACTTTTCTTCGTTACACCTCGAAAGAAATATGAAAAAGTATAATATTTATATCGTCGAAAAAACTCTCCTCGTGTGGCGATCGGTTCTAATTATTCAAAGAATTTTGAGAGATGTTGAAGCTAGAAAATTTTTATATTAACGATGGGCTCTATAGCAACAAGATTTCATTTCTGCTATCTTGTTAAAATTTTTAAATTTCATCAAAATTTTTATGATTCTTCTCCTTTTCATTTATCATTATTCAATGTCATTTCTTATCATTTATTAACATCTTATTTATCACTTCTGATTTGGCTGCTGATATTAATTATCAAAGTGAGGTTCTTATGCCAAAGAGTCACTTAGAGGTAAGCTTAACCTTAACTTTGAGCGAGGTTCCACTTAGCTATTTTACGTATTAATTTTGCGCAATAAAATATTTTTTATTAGTGCATATTTATTTGTTCCTCGTATATGTTCATAACTTTTTTTTGGCAAATTTAATAAAAAATTCCATTCATTATTCAAATAAAGTGGAAATCTCTTATTCATTCTTCAAAATGCAATTTTATATTTTCACATATAATGGTAGTTTGAATTTATATTATTTCTCAATAACATTCTTCAAATTTCCTTAATTTCATTCTATTTCATATTTTTTTTTTTGCATTTCCTTCCATACTTTTCGATCGTTTTTGATGAATCGTTGCATAATCATCGAATCAACCTTTCTAAAACTTATTAAAACATTTTCTCTGTTTTCGAATCATAATTGTTCAATATTTATATAAGTAATTAATGTAATTTATGTTTCATCATTTAGGGTTCAATTGTCTAATCATTTCTTACTCGTTCATTCATTCATCGAAAAGGATATATTTTAACTGAAAATTTTTACAATTATAAATTATATAGTTTATGTAGTTCTGTTTCGTTTTCTATATTTCTGTTAGACTCGCTTCACTGGATCAGATGGATTTCGTCAGAGAGTCACTTGGTAAAGCACAAGTACCATGGATTTTTGGAAGAGAGATTTACTCTCGCTCGGAGTAGAGCCTCAGCTTCAACGTTCCCGGATGAAAACAGTGATCCTCTGATCCATTCTTATCTTTTATTATTATTCATATATTATTTTTATATTATATTATTTATTATTTCAAATATTATTTCTTATATTACCATAATAATGGTAATTTCCGCATGTTTTGAAAATTTCTGTGCATTACCTGTCAAAATTGCATCGATTATATTAAAATTGATTATATTAATTTTCAGTTGGCAATGAGCATTAATAATGGAATATCTGATATTTGAATCCAGGAATTTAGATATTTATTGGATTTTATCACTCAAAAATCGAGTTTTCATTTTTGGTTTTTTGCATTTTTTCAATCAACTTTATTCGAATAAAATCTATGCCAGTCGTGCACTCGAATCGGGATCAGAAACGAATTCGAGGCGAGTATTACTTGGGCCTTTCTGAAAATCGTCGTTGAACATTTTATGAATCAGCTCGGTATTCGCATATAGGTTAATGATACTCTGGCCGTATTAAGGTGAGCCTTGCAAGTCCTTCCTTTCGTAAGATAAGCTTCACGTCATTGCAACGCTTCATCTCAAAATATGATATTCCTGTGATTCAATTTCCTTATAGTGTAGAGTGAGACAAACTGGTTATTAATTAGTTTTCTTGCGAAAATGCTGCAAAATGAGAGTGTATTAGTAATAACTGAGAGTGGAATGGAATGGTTTGTCTGTCATTTCGGAGTGGCGATGATGGAATTCTTCTTGTCATTTAAAAAATTCTGGTAATATTACTCACTTGTTTTACTTCTAAATGATATAACAAATTTCGCCTGAGAGAGAGTCCGACAAGAGAGAGTCTAAATAGAAATGGTGAAGGTTCTTATTAATGACAAATTTCTTTAATTTTAAATTTATTTTGCAAAAATGAGCAAGTTTAGGATCGTTGAAATTTAACGAAATCAGCTATAAAACAATTTTAGATGGTAAATTCCACTTATCCTAGGGATGGCTGTATTAATAATAGCATATCTTTTTCGTTTCTTTTGTCAGAAATTACTTCTATTAAATTTATTTTCCAATAATTTAATTTTGACTCAACTCGAATAGGTTGTATACGGTGGTTGAGTCATATTTTGTTTCGGCCAATGGCAAGCACTATATGAGTTCGATAATTATTCTCTAGACAGTAACAAACCATTAAGTATCTTAATGGCCGCTAGAATCTCATTTCTCTTCTTTTTCAAATAACACAATTCGTACCATTGCTGATTATTTAACTGCAAGTAAAACGTTTATTTCCAAGCCACTCGGCTCAGTGCCATTCTACGCCTATATACTCAACGAAAAAGCTAATAAATTTAATATGATATCAATCAAAATATTTTTAAATATCAGTATTTCGACGTTTTATTCCGATTATTTTCAAATGTTTAATAATATTAATGAAAATAACAAATCTTTCGTTATAAACAAATTATTTTTTTGTGCAAATAATAATAAACTAGATTCTGCTTTAATTTATTTCAAAAATCGGCTAATGAATGGTAAACGAATTATTAATGATCGAATTTTGTTGGCTCTTATTCGAAATTATATATATATATATCGAAATTTTTAGAATTATTGCTTGAAGTCGATCGTGACGACGTCGATTCGCATCTAAAAAGTTGAAAATTTCTTTTTGAATTGGCTTAATTTTCTATAAAGAATTTTTGAGATTCTTCTAGTTATAGCACCACTTTTTTTTAAACAGACCTTACCATTAATGGTTAAATTATCCTCGCTGGCTTATCGCACTGGCGAAATATACCAGCGAGTCCCTTGGCTGTAGAAATACAGATGAGTCGCTGTCATTACGCAGATTTTTGGACAAGTTTACTCCTGCGGGGAATTTCAGCATCCGAATTAACCACCAACTCACTGAGTCATTCCATATTTAATAACAGCATATTGCATTTAACAATACCCACCCAAAAATTGCACCGCTGGGATTCCATTTTTTCTGAAATAGGCATTATTATTCAAGTATATGCAACTTGTGGATATGATTTTAGATAATTCGATAAGCTCTTCTAACAATATTTATGCGAAGTGGAAAGTATTTCACGCTTAATTATCGAAATTTGAATAATTTATATAGTTATGCGGCAAAAAGAGTCTGATTGTTGACTGATAATATATTGGACTTGATATAGTGAATAGCAGTTAATTTATTTTGTGAAAGTCCGAAATCTGGCGATTTATTTTTATTTTTATCTCCAGGTGGCTTTGTGGCTTTGCTCAGAAAAAAGTAAAAGAGCTAGCCTAACCAGAGTTCAAATTCTAAATAACGTTCAAAGTTCATGATCAAAAGATATTTTAAGATAAAAGCCTTTTATCAGCATATGCAAGTCTGCGTATATGGGGAAATGATAGACTCCTTCGAAATAAGAACTGGTATTCGTCAAGGCTGCGCCCTTCCCCCTATAATATTCAACTATGCAATAGACTGGATAGTGGGCACAGCTTGTCAGTACTCAAGAAGTGTACAAATTAGTCCAGAGCATACCATCAAGTTCTTGATTACGTTGATGATATAGTCCTTTTTGCTGACAGTTGTGATGAAGTGCAAATAATGTTAAATAACGTGTCAACAGCTGCAACAAGAATCGGACTCAGGTGATGTAAATAAAAGGTCTTCTTTATATATATGCAAGAAGCTCATAAAATCCATCTTTTTATAAAGTCATTACAGGCTGAGGAAGTGATTTTAAATACAAGGCGGATAACGGTAGCTGAAAATGCTTTCTTCCGGTTGACGAAACCTTTATGGAGCCGTTTCACAAAATTAGCATAAAAACGACATTTAGCTGCGATTCGCTCGTTCTTCCTATATGCTTCCCTAAAATAAATAAATGGCCAATGAGAGTAGAGGATATTAAGAATTTATCTACCTTTGACCATTCATATCTAAGGTACATTTTATGGATTCGCCAAGGGATAAATTCTCACATGATCGCATCCACCTTACAAATAGCATTTGCATTAACAGTGCCTTCACAGAGCCTTAGGACACATTCTTCGTCGCAAGAATTAACGCATATTTCGTTAATTGTTAAATTCTATTATGGGTGTCGGTAAAGGAGAGGTGGACCAATCAAGGGGTGGACTAATGCGATCAGGAAATAGGTATATGGACTGAGATGATAGAATCCATCTTCTCATCTGGTATCCATCTGGTATCAGCTTCTATTACTGTCAACTTGGCATCAAATCGCTCAGCTTGTTTTATCCTTGTAGCCAGTGGAGCCAGCCTAACCAATAATGGTGACAGCTATTAGAAGAAGAAATATTAATTTAATCGAATTTATTTTCATTGAGATGTTATTCATTGAGATATAATATATGCATTTCTGCATTTATTTGCATAACTAATCATTAAAAAGCGTTAATAACCAACATGGATGAGGAAATTTGTTGAATAAATATGTCCTTTTTTATTATAAACAAAAAAGAGATTTGCAGACCAATGCGAGTCGCCAATTAAAATTATATTATATTTTGCTTTTATTCTCTTGAGCAATTTTCCATGCACGAATATAGAGGTATCAAGAGAAAAAAAACGAGTCGATTGTCAGATCATTAGTTAATTAGTCATCAGTTCTGAATGGGTTCCACTGACTACAAAGATGGCGATAGATGGAATTTTATCATTTTATCATCGAATTTTTGATTTCCCATCATTTGACTCTGATCATTTGATTTATAGAATAGAGAATTTTTTATTTCTCAATAATTTTTTCAAAGCACTAATTTTCTGTTTGTTATCAAAAAATAATACAAAATTTTTTATAAGGCATAATATTTCGAGTTGGTGGGAATAGGATGGGTCAGTGGGTTGCTCAATTCGGAGCGCCGATGCTAAAGTAAATTCTTTTCCTCGCAGGATTCCAAAATTCCAGGTATTGCTGGCTATTCATCTATACTTCTATCGCCAAGAAATATTTGTCCAGTGCGACAAACCAGCGGACTGATAATGGTGAGGACTCTTTTTAAAAAAAGTTTCGAAGTAGTTCAGCGTAATTTTGCATGAAAAATCTTCAATATTTGGGAAATTGGTCGCTTTATTTTTTGTTATCGCTAAATTTAAAAAAAGATAAAAAAAAGATTGAAGATGGTTTTAGAAAGGAAAAAATAGCGCAAATTAATATGTAACGGAAAAAGTGGAACTTTTGCAAATTCCAGCAAAATAATGTTCGCTTTATAAAATCAAATTGAATTATCTTGGTAGATTCAAAGATTATTTCAATTGATTCAACTAATCAAATATTTTTCCCATTTTATTTGATACACTTTCCTTCTAATAGACCGTTTGTCGTTTAACTGGCACTAGCACTACAAAAAGAGCCATTCGAAACAGAGGAAGAATGGACGAGTGGTTGTTACTTAAGTGAAATTTCAAGATCGTGTTCCTGTTCTTACCTCCATAAATCATTAGAAAACTCAGATGCGTATTGTGTTCACCTTCATCCTCAAGAGATCCTCAAGAGACTTCCTATAAGATTGCAAACTTCTAACAATTAGTGGAGCGAGCATAATAAGAATTGGTGAATGATAATCATTTATCACTGGCAGAAGTTGGTTGAAGCCAATAAAGATTGGACAAGAAATTAAACGATAAGTGATTAGACTGATGATTGGAATTATATTAAAAATGAGAATGAAAATAAATCTTTTTCCTTCAGAAAAAAATTTAAAAATATCTTCAAAAGCATCAATTTTAATCGCTTTCAGCTATGTGAACAATTGTTATTCGCACTTTTTTTTAGGAAATCACTTCACATCTTATGAACGGTTTTTTAAATTTTTTAAATTAACTCTCTGCAGCGTTTTTCCGCTAAATAAGCGATAGTAATAATTTCTAATTTTTCTCTTTTAATAGCACCATTACTGGTCGTTCCGTTGGCGACGTTGGAAGCTATTCGATCAGATGATTATTGCTTGATGATTAATATATGAGTATTGCAAGATGAGGGGTATTTTTCTATCTAATTTTAGCATTTTTTATTTTTGAGGTTTTTGAGGCCCCTTTTGTATTTCCATTAGTCGATCTAAAGATAGCGATTATTTGATTATTATAAATTAGAGTTAAAGGCCGTGCATTATTAATTCATTCGACTAATTGATTCTGCCTAGGATTTCTCCTTTTTACACACCAAAACCATTCTTCTTTCCTTAATCTTTGGCTTTAGGCATTTTTAATGCTTCATAATAATCACATTGTACAATATCTAAAAATAGATTCGTTATATCTCTAAAATTTCGTTCAATTTGGATAAATTAAGCAAATTTGCAAAAATTATTGCAGCTTCTATCAAAAAGAAAAGCTAATTCGAAAGCTAATTCTCACGAAATTTTGCTATGCGATAAATAATTCTTTTTCTAGCAGTTCACATTATTGCTGATTGCTGAATATCGTTTTATTAATCACTTTTGGCGATTCAGTCGCTATTATAATATTATCACGCATTCTTATAGAAATTTATTCTTTATTAAAGTAAAAATATTCACTCCGAAGGACATAAAAATGGTGCTCCATTTGGTGATAAGACATTTCCATGCGTCCAGTGCCAGTCCTGGAAAGCAGCTGGACCCACTTATTTTCTACCGCCTAAAACCGCAAATCGCTGGACCGCCTTCACAATCTCTTCTGATCATATCCGTGTTGATTTATTCTCGCTTTCATCGATTACATAATTTAGCATACATCGCTAACTTGCTGTAGTTCCTATGATAGACAACGAAGAAGAATACGGCCTAAAGAGTGCAGGCGACGCTTTCTGGTGAAATTCTGAAATAGATAGCAACTTCTAAAGACTTCAATTAACTTTTTCTTCAAATTTTTCGCAATATTGAGTGTCTAATTTTGCGAGAAATTGTTTGATGACGGCGACAGATGTAACAAATTTAATAAATAAATGTAATAAATATTGTGCAAAAATTGGTTCTATTTTGATTCACACTGGTGAAATTGAAGTTCAATTTATACGTTTATCTTCTATAAGATTGTTAAAGCTAAATAATGCGAATTTTAGCATCCAATTATAGCACATATCAATGGTTTAATTTAGTCAATGAAGCGATTCATATTGTCATTTTGCATCGTTCATTTTATTCGATTCAAACAAAGCTCAGTCGAGCTTAAAATTAAAACGACTAATTTAGTTATTCGACTTTCAATATACAACTGTCATCTGCCATTTTTTAACGAATTAACGAATTTCAGTAGTGCAATGTAGCAATGTTGAACTTGCTGGAACTTCATTTACTATTGTTACAATATTTGATTTTGTTTCATTCTTCCTCTTCTTTCAAGAACGGTTCAACGGTTCTGTTTTGATTGGCTCCATTGACTACTAAAATAAGCTGTTTAGACCATTAATATTTTTGCTAAATAATCATTTCGGCACATATGTTCAGCATTTTCAGAAAAGCCCAAATCGTTACCATTCAGATTATTTCGAACTGTGCTATGGTGATTACAATGATCCATCTTTGATTTGATCAGAAAATTTTATCTGTGAATAGAGTCATTCTTTGCCCAATAATCTTATCACAGTGGAATAATTCTTTATGCATTCGACTTATTATGAAGATCTGTTGTTTTTTAAACAGTCCTTTATAACTTGAAATTTTTTTTTAAAAATTTCTAAAAAAAAATTCTCTATCAGAAAACCGCTTAAAAAATGAAAAAATGAAATAACAAGAATTTAAAATGCCAAGTTTATAATGAATGATAATAAATTATTACTAGCCAATTAAATTTTTCTCGTATTTTGGATGCTATATACCATGTTTTCGATCTTGTTTATCTAAGCTAACTCTGGGCAGACTCGTTGCGGTGGATTGTTAGACCTGGAAATTTTCCAAGGAAGGTACCACACAGTTTTGCTAAAAAATCTTGGCGATGGAAGTTGAGGTGGATTACTCGAATTTTTGAAAGATAAATTTTCTCCTGCCAGGAGTTTTTTCTTCTCTCAAACATGTTTATTTACATGAGCTTCAGTTTTCTCACAATGAGAATTAATAGTCATAAGTAAAAATCAAAAAATCTTCACGCTATGACATCATTTTAAGAGCATTTTTTATTTGCTAATAATTATGTTGAATAATATTCAACATAATTTCGTTCATTTTTCTTTATTATTTTTATGAACGCATTTGAATCATAATCGTCATTATTATTATTAATAATTATTATCATTATTATTATTATCAATCATATTATCTTTATTATCTTTATCACGTGCACCATCATCATCACCATTATCCTTATCATCATTATTGTCACCTCTATTATCATCATATCATCTTTGTTATCACTGCGCCATCATCACAGTCATTTTGTTATCACTATCAATATTATTATTACTTCCATTTCCACCACCATCATTGTGAATCAGTGCCTATCATTCTTTCATTTCGAACTATAAATTCTAATAGCCACTTAAAAATTATCTCTATATGATTCTTTTGAAAATGAATTCTATAATTTCATTGTTTGGCTTCCATATTATCAGTTTATGTCTTTTTTTTCGTGGCCACTTATCATCGTCGTTCTTTTCCCATTAAATTATTTGTAAATTTTTCATTTTTCTAATCGCATGCGCCATTTCTGGTTAAATTGGCCTTCGCTGATTACGAGAAATGAAATCGCTCAGCTAGTGAATTACTTGGGAGTATAATTGGGGTTCTCCGGAACATTCAAATTCTTTTTTATTCTTTCACAAGATTTATTCCAAGATTTAAGGCAAAGGAATCGAATCGGCGCTACCTATACTCTACCCAAACCACATTCCATTTCCATTTAGTCTGTGCTTTAATGATGAATGAAAAAAAAAATTTCAACAATTTTATTTGTTAATTTTTTCATTTTTCTCGTAATTCTTTCATATTTTTCTAAATATTTTTTATTAAACCTTATTTATTTAAAAAATTTAAATTTAAATTTTGAAATATTAAAATTGAAGCGTTTTTGAATTTTTATACAATTGTCGAGTTATAATCTGTTCAAATCAACTGATCATTATTTTTTCTAAGAGCATTCACCATTTCGTTCTCACTTATTTGTCAGTCCAGGCGAAATTTGCCAATCATTCGCCGATTGAAGTATAGATAAATCGCCAACATCACCCATTTGATAATTGTTGTTTCATGTTTATTGCATGTTATTAGGTAAAATATGATGAATGTCTCAAAAGCAAGGACGAAGCGATCAATTAATACTGAAATTCGGAAAGAGGCACCAGTGGTGGGCCAGCGATTTGTGGGCTCAGACGATGGAACAGGGAATGACTCCTATGACTTACAGCATAGGGTCCAGCGGTTTAGAAATGTCTTATCCTTGTAACCAGTGGACCTTGCCTAAGCAATGGCTGTTAGAGGAAGAAACACTAAGTAAACTCATTAGATTTTTTTCATTAAATCACTTATTGTTTACTTATTGTCATCGTAATTTTAATGATTTGGCTTTCTCCATTCATCGTTATATTATCATATTTTTAATCCCATCATTACTTTTCCTTGACTGCTTATCGTGCTATCTTCAGCGTGACACGATTTGACACGGACTCGACTGGAATATATTGAATCCTTATGAAATGACACCATTTATTCTATAATAAGGCGTCACACTGATATTTCATTCGCTTCGCCTTAGTACCACTAATCCTTTTCTTGGCAAGGATAAACTACTGAGAATGAGGGAAGCGAATCGGAACTTATCAGCACCCCTACAAGTGATTCTCTAAATTGCATCAGCGTAATAGCCATTCAGAAGAAGATCGAATCATCATTCTCAGCTTCCCGATGCTTGAATTCTTATGCGATTATCGCCGTTAGCAGAACACCTAAAATTTGCTACCGTATTCACACTACCGCGTTACCGCAACTCCGTTTTCTCTCACGGATTTGTACATTGACCGAGCTGATTCATAGTAAATCTACTTTTTGTTCTCTTTGTCTTATTTGCTCTCAATGATAGTAGTACGAACCTTTTTTCTCAGAGGATTGTGAAATGGTTTTGTGGTCACCACTGATAAGACTGGTTTTGTTATCATTCTACGATGACTACTGAAGTAGATTTCTTCTTTTCTTTATCATTTCCGTGTTCAATTTTGAATTTTGATTTGTTTCGATGCTCTTTACTCTTATTTATTCTAATTTTTTTCTGGAATTTTTTGCGGATTGTCCGCGGTTTTATTGAGAAAAGATTTATTTGGGAATTAAACTGTGTGGGGAATAAAAAATGAATTAACAAGCTGTAATTATACAGGTAATTTTTAAGTAATTTCGATATTTCGCCGCATCGAAGAATATTTGGAACTTTTCTGTTTTGCTGGGGTTAAATATGGATTTTTCTTCTTCTTTTGTTTTTCCCTGGATTTATTACGTCGACAAATCATCTTTTATAGATTTGTTGGAAATTTCATTGATATTTGTTATCATTTTTTATTATTTTCGCGATTAGATAAAAAATTTGGAATTTTTTTTTATTAACGCCATTTTCATTGTTGGCGAAAAATTTTTCGAGATGATTTCATGATTTTTTTCTTCTTTTAAAATTATTTTTTAAATTTTCTACTTTTAGAATTGGTAACCAAAGCAAGAAGCGCGTTTCTTAATATAAAATTTAGCCGACGATTCGATAGTTTTATGGTGATGTTTTCTTTATGGTCATTGCCCAGCGATTACCTCAGAAAACTATTTACAAATGTCTTATTTTAAAAATTGGTAAAATTCGACGACAATCATTACGTCGACGGCTCTATTAAATAGATTGCACTGCCGCTTTTACTCCAACCCGCAACAAGTCGGTGATGTTGACGAGTTAAGCGAAGGCGGTGGTCCACTGCAGATGACTGTCACGACTCTAGGATATAGTATGGTAATCTGTGGTAATTCACATGATCCGCAACAGCGATATCGTGGTCGAATCGAAAAGTTGGTTTTTTTTCTTGAAAAATAATTTTTTACAGTAAACTTGTCATTAAAGCTGAAATACAAATGGGACCCAATTGTGCTCCAATTCTCAAATCGTTCTATAGCCAAAGGGACTTATTGTATTATAATAATAATCAGCGAAATGGACCCTGCCACCCTGCCATCAGAAAAAAACAGAATAAGCGAATTTAAGGGGGGTTATTTATTTTCTGCTTATGGGTTTTACTTATTTTCTAAATCAGACTCCTAAATCAGAATTGAAAATTTTATGAGGAAAAGTTCCGAGATTTTATTCTTTAATAAAATATCTTTCTAATAATTTTGAAAATTGCTTTGTACATTCAGAAAGGATTTTGGTACTATTCAGTTTTTCAATTTTGGTACTATTCGATGTTGTTTAATATTTTTGTTCTATAATTGCTCGCAATTTTCATTTATCTTTTTGTAATTTTATTTTTTTATTCTTTTGCATTCTAGAGTTAAATTTGGTGTACCTATCCAAGAAGCATTTTCACGCGATATTCCAGCTACACTTTTGGTTCGTTCTTATCACTGATTTTTCCTTATCAGTAATCTTTTCTCGTGAAATATACAAATCAGCAGTTATCAGATTTGATTCATAGGTTTCTGTAGCAAATCAGCCAGATTTTCAGATTCGATAAATTTTTTGCTAAAGGTCTAGCATGTTCAGGGTCAAGAAAATTTTTTAAACATTATGTTTATTACTATATTTTTATCATTAATATTATACCGGATTTTTATGACTTTTTTATGACTTTCACTGAAAAATAAAAGTGTCCCTTGGTTGTTCCAGATATTACTACTGAAGGTTAACAAAGATGGACCGTCGAAGAAAGATATTTGGCGAGCTCCAGGTAATCAGGCTCAAGTGCGTAAGTTAGCACATACCATGCAGCATGGTAGGCTTGTCAATATTGCCAATTTTAGTGTCTATACAGCAGCTTCAGTTATAAAGGTTTATTTTTTTTGTCTTCTTATATTTGGTAACTATTCAATGAAACATTCCTTTTTCTTTTAATAGATCACTCGCTAGCTTCGCTGGAGCTGCGTATTTTAAAAGCTTCTTTATTCTGTGTTGTATCTAAAATTAGAAGCCTCTTATTTTTCAACCATATAAGCCTATAAATCGCTGGGATATTTGTATGTTCAAAATCTTTTCATATGTTTCGCAGTCTTATAATAGGATTACACAAAGCAGCTAGATAGATGCGGACTTTCTGTTTGTGATGATTTCGTGGAGATTTTAAAAAGACTTTTCAAATGGAAAGAAAATATTTCTGGATGGGGCCACCGGACTGGAATTTCGCTTATGTGACATTAGAGTGGATCCAAGATTTTTAAGTTTGGATTTTCTCAATCGTTGGTTTAATAAACATAAGTATTTTTTTTATATTCGCGTGTTACGTGTAAAGCGAAAAGTCTTCTTATTTATATGATCCGACTCACTATTTTCTCTGTAATTATCGATAGATTCTAGCATATACTGCAATTTTATATATAAATTTTATACAAATGTCACAAAAAGATCTGCACCATCGTATTCAAGATCCTCATTGATATGAGTTGCTCTTGAGTACTGGTAAGCGATACCCTTAATGTTATATATTCCATATGAATATAGAGGGAAAAGAATGCCCAAACGAACACCTATTTATTTTTTGAAAGAATGCATACTTCTCCGTGCCCACAAATTTATGCTTACGCAGATAAAATGCGTCGATTTTCTTTGGAACCATTGCATTCATTTTTCCACACCAATAATGAAAGTGAATTATGAAGAACGCTGGACAACAGCTCGAGACTTTTACCTTCTAAATCGTTTCTTGAAACTTTACTTTATTTTCATTTCTTTTCTAAACTGGAGAATATTATATTGCTGTGTCGGAACAATGGATGAAATAGTATGGTTAAGAATTTAGAAGCGATCTTTAAGAGCCCATCATTATCGCGGAATATTTCAGTAATACACCTCGAATTACTGCTTTATACAAAGAGTAATTTCGATTATGTCTGTTAGAACTGTCATCTCCACATTGAGGGCTGCCACATCACTTTTTAACGTTCTTTGTCCTGTCGCGCCACTGTTTAGCACGCTTAGGTGAATTTGGTAATAATGAACTTTTGACCTTCATACCTAGTGGCGTTTTTTGGACAATTGGACAATTTCTTCCGATTCTAATACTTTTTCGAGTGGTATATCCTAGCCAATACCCAGAGGCATTTGTTTGAGAACAATATTCATTGATGTCTCAAAGGCACTGATATTTATAGATTGAGATGCTTCGATAATTTAGTTTGAAAAATTCCACAGTCTTTGGACTTAAAATATTGAAAGATTTTGGAGGAAGATTCGAGTAGCCTCAGCTTTTATTGTGAATGAATCAATTATTTTATTTTCTACTATTATTTTAGAAATTTCTATCCAAACTTCCTGGAGGAATTTTTGGTTTGGAAAATGAACGGCTATTGTTTGATTTATTTTATCAGTCAGATCTCGAAAATCAACGTCAGGTCTTTTGTAGGTTTGTTTTTTGAATTTTTCCATATCTGCTTATCTTTTATTCCCTACTAATAAATTTTTGATGACTTGTGTTGATTTTTTGTAATGAAATTATTTTGAAATTGACAAAATTTTGAAATTGATTGATTTTTTTGTAATGAGATGAGTTTCATTTTAGTTCCATTTTATACATATTATTTATAATTACCATTTCTCTAAATTAAAATTGAAAAGCATTATAAAAATATTAAGATTATTCTGAAAATTTATCTATTTATTTATCTATCAGTAATTTTTTCAGAGTTGTCAGCAGTTTATCAATTCCTTCTCAGCATTTACTTGTATTACTATTCGGTACCTTTTTCCTGATCTCAGACTCTGCGGACGTTTTTAATACAAGGATGACTCCGGATGCTATCGGTATATCTGTTGCACCATCTCTGTTTCATACTTGTATACATGATGGTCAGCGAGTATGTTTTATGGAAGCTTATTTTGTATAAAATGATTAAATTAATGGATTTTTGATTGAATTCATTATTTTTTAAAATATTCCAAAAAAGTATTATTCATTGATTAGAATAATTTTATAAATATTAATGAACTGTTTATTCCATAATTCATCGAATTATTTTGCAGGCGAAGATGGAAGATGTAATGAGGTTTAAAATGGCATCTGAAGTTATATCTAAAATAATCCAAAGTTTTGGTCACGTAAATCTTTTTCCGAGAGAATGCTATGAATTTTATGCTCGAATTACTGGTCGGGCATTGCGTATTGACGAAAATGAAGCTCGATTCAAATTTGCCCCTGCAACTGGTAAGTTTTTTATTTAGTTTTTTATCTTTTTTTATTTAGTGTTCTGTAATATTTGCATCAATCTTCAAGATATATCTTAGCACCGAATGGATTTTTGTTATATGGAATAAAATTGGAAACGATTTTTGGATTTTTGAATATTTGTTGGAAAATTAGTGGTTATCTTTATTATTCAAAGCTAGCCATATTTGCTTTATCAAGTGATTTATAAAAGATATTTCATTCTATTTTTTAGTATTTTTTAGTATCAAGAGGTTGAGTTTAATAATTTAATTATCCTTGGGGAAAGCCATAATATTATTAGTTATAAATATAATTCAATTTCTGTTTTGGAGCAGTTAAGTCCGATTTATGTCTGATAGATTTATTTAAAATTGTGATAGATTCAAAACCTGATAAATTTTTGCACCCAGAGCAGATCGTTTTAAAATGATTTTGTCCACTTCTCTGCAGATTTGCGCTTGCTTGTTTTGAAAAACGGGAAGGATATGTTCTTTTGAGTTATTCTTGTTGATATATGCATGCATCTTTATAGCCTTTGTTTTTAACGTTTTTCGTATTCTAGTATTTTTTGGTTTTTAGATTATCTTTTGTTTTATTTTTATTTTTTGTGTTTTCCTCTTCGCAAAATAATATGGCTTCAAATGAAAAAATTTATTGAAAAATTGGTTGGAATTGAAATGGGGAAATTACTTTTTTTTTGTTCATGCACTCATTTAATCTTTTTTTAGATAGACAGTGTTTGTGATTTTTAGATATGCAATATTCGTCGAATCCCTCTTCACAAACAGCTGAACCTGGGCAATATTCAGCAGAAGGAGAATATTTTGAACGATGCCCGTTGTATGATAAAAAAAACCTTCATTGCAAAAACATTACTTCTTGCAAAAAAATTGCTGCAAAATCTATTGCAGACAATCGACAGTTTAGCGAGCAGAGATGTTTAATAACTGTAAAACCATCATTAGAATCCGGTGACTCGGCTTCGCATAAAAATCATTTGGCCATGCGCGAATATACTTATATTGGAACGAAATCAACGTAATAATAACTCGACTTTTATTGATATGTCATCACTCTTAACACTTGTACTTCCTGGTTATCGAAAAAACTAATTTACTAACGTATATATTTCACATTTGTGTTATTTCAATTTTTGTCATTTTTTTTGTGGTTGTCATATGAACAAAGCACTAGTCTTTCAATTTAATTTCAATTTTGAAGAGATCCAGTTAGATTTTCAAGCTTTCGAAACAAAATTATTTTCGGATAATGTAACTTAAATCGATTTTTTGTTAAGTCATTCAAAAAATTTTGGCCGTTTGTTGTTTTATAAGACCATAACTTTACTATAAATATCGACGTTTTTATTCAAAATCATCACAATTCAGCAAACTTTTGCAACGTGTTACAATGCATTATTATTCCATTTAAAATGCTAGATTCTCGAGTCATCCAATCGCTTGAAGAAGTTTTCAAGATCTTTTTGTTCGAAAATATTTCTGTTGTCGAGGGAATGGAAGAAATAAAATTGACAAGAGGCCTTAGGAATATGGTGGTTGGATTTCGATGTTCATGATGTTGGATGTTCATAATTTGGCAAGCAAGTTTTTGCAAAATGATTTTTGCGACTTTTATGCAGAATGGTGATGAACTTTGGCCAGCGCCAGTGTTATTTTCAGTTTCTGGTGAACTATTTCCTATTCTCTAATGTGCAAATGTGCTGTGATCATTGCACCTAATTTTAAGAAACTGATGGATCAGTTCTGCAGTGGGCGTCGAAGCATCAATCTACGTCAGTATTTAATAGGTGGTGCATCCAATCTTTTGCCGATTTTCCTTTCAGTTGTCGTACAGATTTCATGTCCATTTCTCATCACAAAAGAAATTGAAATTTATTTAAATTTTTGAAATTTATAGAAAAAAATTGCAGCTAGAAAAGTATGCGTTCATAAATTAGGATACTAATAAAATGGCCGATTTTTTGAATGACTTAATAATTTTGAATATTTTTTGAGAGGAAAAGATGAAATGAAATCTTTGCATATGTGGCGAATTTACTTAATGTTTTGCCTTCATAATATGGCTTATTTGGTACTTTGGTTTTCTCTCTTCTTAGTTTTCTTATCTCCTGTCCAGTGGTCTTCCTCCTTGAGCCAAACTAAGAAAGTAGTTTAATTTTAAGGTGATCTAACATAGATCGTTATTTGATCGAGTCATTATCACATTCTTCATCAGTGTTTTAATTTCTATTTTTTTATATTTATTCAATTTCAAGCTGTGAAGATATACTTTTTAGGAAAATAGGTTAAGGTAAAGCCTAATATTCTGATAAGAAAACTAGTTGGTAATTATTATCTTTTTCGCTATTTTTCCAGTTTTCTGAAAGATCTCATTCATTAGTTCACTGTTTCTTAATCGTATTTATTTTATCTCCACTAGTTTTAAGAATTCTTATTTTCCAGTTGGTATGGTTATGTATAGTCGAAAATATTCATAAAATGCTAAGTTATTGAGATGGTTGCTTTTCTACATTTTTATTCTCTTCTTCAAAAGCTTTCATTTTTTTCCAATTTTCCGATTTGCTTGATGTAAAATAGTGGTGCATAAGGTTGAATTGACATGTAATTTTGTGCCGAGAATATTTAATTTCCTCGAATTTCACTTATATTTATAAAACTTTAAGTAATTTCATTATTGAATGTTTTAATCCTTTTTTCCAGACATTTTCTCAGCATTTTCCATTTTGGCATTTATAGTTATTCATGTGTAAAAGAAAAATTTAAGTTTAGGAATTAAAAAATTGGAGAAATTGATTCGTTGAGAAAATATCAAATCGTCTTTTCTTGCACTTATTTTTTTAGCATTTATTTTTTTTTGAATGAAAATTTGTTGTCGTATTTGTTATCAATAATTGTTCTTCATTGTATTGCTGTTATCAGTAAGAGATTTTTTGTTTTCTTTTTGTCACCGAAGATTAAAACAGTTTTATTATCATTTTTTTTTTTTCAGCACACTGTGAATAAATACATTTTGCAAATTGCATAATTAATAGGGGTTATAGGTTGTTTTTTATGCAATCATATGGCTCCAATTCTTTAGACCTTCTTCATTTGAATTTGTAAGAGATGGGGGGTTGGGTAATTGGTCGCAAACTGACTATTAAAAAAAACTAAATTTTTCTGGTCCTGTGGAATCAAATGAAATGAAGATCAAAAATATTTGGTCAGTTGATAATTTGGCCATGATTATTTGGTCCTGGAGTTGGTCTCATGTTTGTACGGTTCATTTTAAATCACATTTCCATCATTTCATCCTGGAAATTATGGCTTGACACTAAAATAATTGGTTCGATTATAGCTTAAGACGTCAGTGGTGAGGAAATTTGTCGGTTTCAGTTCAAAATCTAATGAATCAGCAAATCGTGACCTTACTAATAACTTTGAAATTAATTAGTATTTTTGAGAAATTCATGCAATTTTATTTAATCACATTATATTTTTTCTTCTAAGTACACAGTCGTCGTAATAGGAAAAGCTGTGATGGTTAAAGCCATCATTCACTGCTTTTTTACGGCGATTGTGATATATTCTAATAATCTAATGAATCATTATGCAGTTCTACTTGGATCGTGTAGCCATCCTGATATGCGAATCATTGGCAGTACTTCGAATCTCTCACAAATCGATGAATTAGAATGTATGCCTGGTCCTTCGGGAATCAAGCAACATCCCCTCATTTATCACCAATTGAGTAATTCCACCTCAAACGTTAGTATTTTTGTATTCAATGGATGGAATTTCCATACAACTTTAATATTTAAGAGAAAAGGGCACCTTTCGTCAGAGAGCGTCTTTAACGGTGGAGATCACCACCTTTGCAAGTAAATCGAATTAATGGAAGAAAATTTAACAAATCGCATAATTCGTATGAAGAAAAGGACGTCTAGTTGATTGTTGTTAAATCGGCCTCTAAAATAAAATTAGTTATCACCTTCGATAGACAGGTTTTAATAATGACAATTATGATAAGAATAAGAAATCCAAGCTGTTTCACGATTTCCTTGATATTTCAGTGAAGTTTAGCTAAGTTTTTTTTTCAAATTCCATTTCGTTGCAGATTCAAGAGTTAATCCAAATAAATGAGGCCAACAAATATTTTCTTGGTGGTTTATGTTATGGCCAATTATTGGAAAGTGCCCATTCACTTTCTTATCTGGAACTTGTTCATGAAGAACAAACGAAGCGAATGAGGACGCGATCAGAATGGTTCGTTTATTTTGAGTTAAATATGGTAATATTAGTCTGCTGTTCAGGTGGTCAGTTTTAGGTCGAAATCTCTTGCAAATAGGGGATTATCAGATTTGCTGAAATTTGACATCTTTGTATTAATATTAAATCTATTTTGTTGTGCACTTATAAATTTGGTAATTTCTGAGGTTAGTACCATTTCAGAATTCCAGAATTCCAAAATTTCCTAAAAAA